>NW_004624804.1:11869898-11892212 GCF_000247695.1 Heterocephalus glaber
AGGGAGTCCAGGTGGTTGAGTATCAGATTGTGCCATCTCATTTCCCCTTGGGGTTGCTGTAGGTGATCTGGAAGTCTGGTTTTGAGACTTGTTTATGCGTCTTCTCATTTCAACAGGTGGTGTGGGGGGGTGCTGCTGGCACCTGCATGGCTCACCTCCTCTGTGCTTGAGGGTGGTGATACGTGGCCCAGAAGCCTCCTCTGGTGTGCTGGGAGCAGCTCACCTCCTCTGTGCTTGCCAATAGCCATTCTTTCTGCAGTGAGATGGAATCTCAGTGTTGTTCTAATTTGTATTTCTTGAATGACCAATGAGGCTGAGCATTTTTTTCATATATTTATTTGCTGTTTGTACTTCTTCCTCTGAGAAGTGTCCATTCATTTCATATTCATTTTGGGTTAGGTCTTTGTTTTTGTTTTTGAGATAAGGTGTCACTATGTAGCCCAGGCTGGACTTGAACTTGCCACAATAATCTTGCCTCAGTCTCCTGAGGGTTAGGATTATAGATGTGTGTCACTATGCCTGGTTTGATTGGGATTTTTTTTGGAGACAGGGTCTCACGGTGTAGTTCAGACTGGCCTTGAGCTTGCAGCAATCCTCCTGCCTCAGCCTCTTGAGTGCTGAGTTTATAGGTGTGCACCACCATGCCCAGGCTGGATTGGGTCTTTAACTTTGGGGTCTGAATTTTGAGTTCATTATGCATTCCAGATATTAGTCCTTTGTCTGAGAAGTAGCTGGTAAAATAATTTTTCCCATTCTGTGAGTTCTCTCTTCACTCTGTTAGTGGTTTCTTTTGCTATGCAGAAGCATTTTACAGTGGACCCTTGACTTACAAACTCAATTTGTTCAAGAGGGCTGGTCTTAACTCAAGTTGGTCAACTGAAGGCTCAGGCTCCTCTAAATAGCCTTCAAATTCTCTCTCCTCTATACAGACAAATCTCAGTGTTCCTTAGAGAGACGTTGGCCCAGGATTTCTCAACCCCACACAGGACAGGGTGTTGTAAGGTTCCTTCCAGAACTCTTTAAGGGTTAAATCTGTATCTGAGACTACCTGGAAGAACAAGCAGCCAGCATTCAGGTCTTAACTCAAGACTCTGTTTGTAAGTTAAAACTAAAATTCCGGGCATAACCCAAGTTGTTCGTATGTCAGGCTGGTTGTAACTTGAGGGTCCATTGTAATTTGATGTGATCCCAGTTGTTGATTCTTTGTAGTATTTCCTGTGCAATGGATTTCATTCATAAAGTCTTTGCCTACACTTATGTCTTTGAGAGTTTTATTATATTATTTTATTTATATATTATAAATAAAGTTTGGGGGGGAGGTTGTTTGAGACAGGATCTCACTATGTATATCAGGGTGGCCTCAAAATCATTATATACCCCAGGCTGACCTTGAACTCATGGTGACCCTCCTGCCTCAGCCTCCTCAGTGCTGGGATTACAGGTGTGAGCCACATACCCAGCTGTTTTTATATTTAGATCTTTGATCCATTTCAATTTTAGATTAGTTCATGGTAAAGATATGGGTATAGGTTCAATCTTTCACATGTGGAAAGCCAGTTTTCCCAGCACCATTTATTAAAGAGGCTATCTTAAATCAGGCTAACTTCAAATCAGGGATTGTGATGCCCCCTGCCTTGTCCTTATTGCCCAGAATTGCTTTTCCTATTCTGGGTCTCTCTTGGTCCCATATGAATGCTGGGTTATTTTTTCTAGTGCCATGAGTTATGCTACTGGTATTTTGATTAGGATTACATCTGTATAACAGGTTTGGCAGTATGGCAATTTTCACTATGTTGGTTCTGCCTGTGCAAGAACAGGTGCTATCTTCCCATTTTCTGATATCCTCTGATCTTTTTCAGAGTACTGTTGTTTTCAATGTAAAGGACTTTTGTTTCCTTTGTTAGACTGATTACAAAGTATTTCATTTTTCCTGATGCTACTGTGAAAGGTGCCGTTTCCCTAATTTCTCTCTTAGTGAGTTTGTTATTCATGTACAGGAATGCTATTGATTTTTTTTTGTACCAAGGATCGAACTTGGGTCCTTGTGCTTGTGAGGCAGGCGGTAGAACCACTGAGCTAAATCCCTGGCCCAATGCTATTGATTTTTGAGTGTTATTTGCATCCTGTTATGCTACTGACTTTGGTTATTAATTCTAGGAGTCTTTTGGTGGAGTTTTTGAGGTCTTCATGTAGAGTATCATGTCAAAAGCAAATAATGATAATTTAACTTTTTCCTTTCCTATCCATATTTCTTTGACTTCTTTCTCTTGTCTAATTGCTCTGGCTAATGTTTCCAGAACTATTCTGAACAGGAGTGGTGATAGTAGGCATCCTTGTCTTGCTCCTGCTTTTAGAGTGAAAGCTTTCAGTTTTTGACCATTTAGTATGATGTTGGCTGTTGCTTTGTCATAGATGGCTTTTATCAGATTGAGATAAAAAAACTTATCCAATTTTCTGTAGGTTTTTTTTTGGTACCAGGGATCAAACTCAGGACCTTGCGCTTGTGAGGCAGGTGCGGTGCTACTGAGCTGAATTCCCAGCCTTGCTGTAGGGTTTTTATAGTGAATGGGTGTTGGACTTTGTCAAACACTTTTTTTTGCATTTATTGAGATGATCATGTGGTTTCTGTCCTTGATTCTGTTAATGTGGTGTATTAAATTTATTTATTTGTATATGTGGAACCATGCCTGCATCCCTGGGATGAATCCTACTTGATCATAGTATATAACCTTCTTGATAATTTGCTGCATTCTGTTTGCCAATATCTTATTGAAGATTTTTGCATGTATGTTCATTAAGGAGATCGGCCCGTAGGTCTCTTTTTTGGTTGGATCCTTCTCTGGTTTTGGTATCAGAGTAATGCTTGCTTCTAGGAATGATTTGGGTGGCAGTGTTTCCCTTTCAATTTCACTAGAGTTTGAGGAGTAGAATGCCATTAGATCCTCTCTTAAGTTCTTGTAGAATTCAGCAGTGAATCAATCAGGACCTGAGTTTTTCTTCATTGGTAGTTTTAAAAATTACTTCAATTTCATTAGGATTATTTAAATTTTTTATATCTTTTATTCAGTTTTGGTAATTTGTATGTCTAGGAATTTGTCCATTTCTTCTGAGTTTTCTATCTTATTAGAGTACAGGTTCTTAAAGTAGGTACTAATAATCTGGATTTCACCAGGAGCTGTTGTGATTTCACCCTTTTCATTCCTATTTGCATGAATCTGGGTCTTTTCTTTCCTTCTTTTGATAAGGTTGGCTAAGGGGAAATTTTATTTAATCTTTCAAAGAACCAGTTCTTTTGATAAACTGTATTGTTTTCTTAGTCTCAACTACATTAATTTCTGCTTTGATCTTTATAATTTCCTTCCTTGTATGAGCTGTGGGTTTAACTGGCTCGTCTTCTAGAACCTGAAGTTCAACATTAGGCTATTTATTTGAGCTCGTTTTGTTTTTCTGATGTGGAAATTCACTGCTATAAATTTCCTTTATAGGACTGTTTTCATTGCGACCTATTAGTTCTGGTATGTTGTACTGGCATTATCATTTAATTGTAGAAACTGTCTAATTTCTTCTTTAATTTCATCTGTGACCCACTGATTCTTCGGGAGGATGTTATTTAATTTCCATGTATTTATGTATTTTTTGTGGCCTCTTTTGCTATTTATTTCCAATTTCACCACACTATGATTTAAAAATATCCATGGGATAATATTAATTCCTTTGAATTTACCTAAGCATGTTCTGTTGAGTTAGTATGTGGTCTATTTTGGAGAAAGTCCTTTAAGCAGCTGAGAAATATGTGTATTCTGTTGTTGTGGGGTGGATTACTCTTTAGATATCTACTAAGTACATTTGTTCAAAGGTTTGATTCAGCTCTGATATTTCTTTGTTGCTTTTTTTTGTCTAGTTGATCTATTTTTGTCAGTGGAGTATGAGGTGCCCCATTACAATTCTATTAGTGCTTATCTCATTTTTCATATAATTAGCATTTGTTTGATATAGCTTGGTGTGCTAATATTTGGTGCATATATATTTCTGATTGTTATTTCTTCCTCTTGGACTGTTCCCTTAACATTATTACATAATGACCTTCTTTGTCTCTTCTGACCAGCCTTGGTTTGAAATACTTTGTCTGCAAATAGAATAGCTACCTCTGCTTTTTTTTGGTTCCTATGGCATGAAGTATTGTTTTTCATCCTTTGATTTTCAGTCTATGGCTTCTTTTTCAGTTAGTTTCTTGTATGCAGCATATTGTTGGATTTTGTATCTTGATCAATTCTGCCAATCTGCTTCTTTTGATTGGTGAATTGAGACCATTCATATCAATGGTTATAACTAACAGGTTTGGACTTGTTCTCATCAACATATTATATTTCTTTTTTTTAACATATTATTTTTCTATTGTTGTTTCTCTTTCCCTTCTATTTCATTTATTTCTTTGCCTGGTGGATTCATTCTATTGGGATTCTTGAAATTGTGTTTTTCTAAAATATCCTTTTTGGTAGTCATAAATTTCATCAGATGGTCCTTATCATGGAAGTATCTTATTTCTCCATCAATTCTGAAAGATAATTTTGTGGGGTACATCAATCTGAGTGGAGGCTGTTTTCTTTTAGGGCTTGAACTACTTCACCGCAAGCTCTCCTTGACTTAAAAGTCTGTGTTGAGAAGTCTGCTGTTATTCCTTTTTTTTTGGTACTGAGGATTGAACTCAGGACCTTGTGGTTGTGAGGCAGGCAGCAGTACCACCGAGCTAAATCCCCGGCTCTCTGACACCTTTTAATATTTTGTTGTTGTGTTGAATTTCTGAAATATTTACTATTATATTCCTTGGTATAGTTTTTTTTTTATCATGTCTAACTGGAGTTCCATATGCCTCACTTATCTATATGTCAAATTCTTTTCCCATGCTTGGGAAATTTTCTGCTATTACTTCTGTGAATAGTTTTTTTTAATGACCTTTGTGCTAGCTTCTGATTTTTCATTGATTCTAATTAATCTTATTATTCTTCTTTGCAATTGTCTACCAGCTGTTTGACTGATTTTTTTTGTGGTCCCTTGGTATTTTTAAGAAGTCTTTCATTTGATGACTGCTAACCACAAACTAGTCTTCTAGATCTGATATTCTATCTTCATATTGGTTCATTCTTCTGTGTCTACTTTCAATAGAATTTTTAATCTACTAGGCATCTATTTGAATCTGTTTTATGGAATCCAGTTCTTTCCTATGTTGGACATTCATAGTTTCCATCACTTTCCTAAGTTCCTCAATTTTTTAAAATCAGTATGTACTCTAGATTCACTAACCATATCCTTTAGTATGGTCATTATCTCCTTAATTATCTGTGTAAATATATTTTTTCTAGAGCCTTATTCATCTGCTTTGTTAATTCCATTGCTACCATTTCCAGAAGTTCAGCTTAGTGGCTTTTTTTTTTTTTTTTGGTACAGGGATTGAAGTGCGGCTTTTGATTTCTTCCACCTCTATACTGCCTGGATTTGCCTTGGGCAAGGTGATGTCCGGGGTTGGGTTGCATCTTGCTTCTGTGGTTTCTCACTTTCTATTTTGCTTTTTAAAAATTTGTTTTCTGTGTTGATGGTTGTAAATTGCTTCTGGTAGTAGCTTTATTACTAGTATAAAGACTGCTTTAGGACATGACTACTTTTCAGAAATGTCTTCTAGGCATAGCTGCCCTGTACATCTGTCCCAAGATCTTGCCTCTCCTTTTTATTAGGGATGAAGAGTTGCAGCCTGTTTGGTCTAGCACCCAGTTCTTTGGTATTATACTGAGCTCCTGTATTGTCATTTCATCATATAAGAGCCTGTTTTCAATACTGCTTTCAACTAATGTCTGAATCAGTGGTTCTCAAACTTTAGATTGGAATCCCTCAGAGAGCTTGTTAAAATATAGACTGCTGGGCTCTATCCCTGAAATGTCTAGTTCAGTAGATATGGAATGAAATGTAAGAATATGTATTTTTTTTCTTCTTTTTTTTTTTCCCGGTATCAGAGATCAAACTTAGGACCTTGCACTTGTGAGGCAGGTACAGTGCCACTGAGCTAAATCCCTGGCCCAAGAATCTGTATTTTTAACAAGTTCCTAGGGAACCCTTCCACTGTTGGTCCAGAGAACACACTTTGAGAATCAATGGATTACTTCATTATCTTACAATAAAATTGTACCCATGCTAACTCTGTATCTTCAAATTCATGTCACTTTATTTTAGCATATAGTACGAATTGGAAACCTACAGGAATGTAGATATGAAAGAATTTGAGAAGACAACAGTTATACAAATGAAAGGACTAATTTGCACCTCAGACATTCAGCAATTTCAGACACATACAACTGGATATAAACACAGGTAATCGGGGCCTGGGAATTTAGCTCAGAGGTACCAAGCCTGCCTTACAAGCACAAGGTCATGAGTTTGATCTCCAGTACCCCCCATAAAAAGATATAAAACACAGAGGTAATCACTAAAACTAAGAAGGAATAAAAAGGTAAAAATATGCTGTTACTTTGGATTTTTCCACCACAATAAATTGAAGTTAGCATGGAGAAATATGTGTAATAGTCTAGAAACAGAAATGACAAGAAAAACAGGAAGAAAAAAACTGAGTGGGATTAGGCTATAACAGCAAGTTGAATTAGGACTTGAAGGGAAAACAGATAAGAATTATCTGTTAATGAAGAAAGAGATATACAATGAAGTGGCCATAAAAGGAAAAGAAAAAATAGTAAATAAACTATCCAAAATTGTATAGTAGTAATTTACTGAAAGGACAAACCAAGTCCTAAAGCCTTAATAACCCCTATAAAGTATCACTATGTTGTATCAGAATATACCAACAAGGCTAGAGAGATAGCTCAGTGCTACAGTGTGTGTTTAGCAAGCATGAGGCCATGGGTTCACTCTCCAAAAGGCAGCAGCAGGTCAACATCCCAGCAAATCTGCGAACATTAAGTATGAAATAAAAGAGCTCAGTATACTTTTGGTAAACATAAATGACTAACACAGGACTGCTGTCATGAGCAATAACTGAGTCATTAAGAAAAAGTTAAAAAAATACTCCGGTTTCTCTTCAGATAGAATAAATCTTTTGCCTTTTACTAAAAAAAAAAAGAAAAGAAAAGAAAGAAAAGAAAAAGTTAAAAAAATGGCTGACTCTTATGAAGGCAAAAACAAGCATTTTATATATTTAGCAAAAAATATCCTAAGAGCCAGAGATTTAGCTCAGTGGTTCCGCTGCCTGCCTCGAAAGCACAAGGTCCCCAGTTCGATCCCTGGTACAAAAAAAAAAACTTTAAAAAAATATCCTAAGAATTATATCCAAAGAAGTCCTGGTTAATTAATGGGTAGTTAGTTAAGCAGAAATATCAATAATTATCCAGACATTTGTGACCTTTCCAAGTTTCATCCCAAAAGACAATGGGGCCACATGAAAAATAATACAACTGCTTTAGCTGAATTCTCCAATGATTTTTACTTACAGGTGGGAAGATCATCAACTTTAGCTAGGTCATTTTCTTCTACTCCAGGCATCCCTGCATCACCATCTCGTTTGATTTGCTCTGCCCAAGTAACAAAAAGATATAACTTCTATATTTTTTCTTATATAAATGAAAATGCTTTGAAGGAAAGTAGCAACCAGTTTCTAAAGCAATAGGCTACACTGACTGAACATTTTTACATCTTGCTTTTCACATAGTCCTAACTCCAAAATAACTTTTCTTTTCTATCAAAGGATCCAAATTTTAAACCATACAAACACTAATCATATCTACATATGAACTAAAATCAAACAATCTTATGATTGAAAATGTTCACTTTGAAATGGGATGAAAAAGTCAGTATCTTATTAATACAAAACAAAATAATAATAATAATACCTTTTCCACGTGGAATATGATTACTTGAGGGTTCTTCATTTTTATCTGCAGCATTCTCATCTACTTTTGGAATATTATTAGGTACTACATGATTGCTTATATCCAATTCTTTTCCATCAGATTGAACTTTTAGGGCCTCTTGCTGTAAGATAAAGATTTTATAACAATAAATATTTTCCAGTTCAAAATGTTAAACCATGGATACAACTATTAATTAAATGTTCTGAAACAGTTCATCTTTTAAAACATATACATGGGTTCAAATTTGGTGATGTGGAACATACTATTATTTTCTGTTCAGTTTTATTGCTGATATGAAATCAAAGCATAATCCACATTTAAAAGCCTATAATTACAGCAAATAGCCCAAGATGCTAAGCAGAGAGAACTCTCTCTGGCCACACTGAGGGAGTGAGTCTAGTAAGACAGCCTGCAGAGCAGTGTGGGTTGCCTTGATGGCCTGCATTTGGGCACTATCCAAGGTTCTAGGGGCAGAGTGAGTTCTCTGTTGGCATATGCAGGCTTCAGGCAGATGGCAGAACAGGAGGAATCTAGCAAACAGATGCCCCTTCAAGTGTGAGAGGTGGCTGAGACTGTCAGGCTTTCCTTAAGCAGGAATAGCAAGAAAGAAAACCCATCAACTCCTCCAGTGGTAGCCCTGGCCACCCAAGCACAGCAAGTAACAGCAAGACAACACTTAAGTCAGTGTTCCTTGTAACTTGTTCCTAATCATACCATCTTCTGGGAAGCTTAAATCTTCAGGTACATGATCAAGCCTAATTAATTTCTGTTGGTGGACCAGTTTTGAGTTACCTCAGTGGGAAATTCAGAAAGGAAAGGAGTAAAAGAATGCATATGGCAGGGTCGTTTAATTAATATTTAATGCACATATATGTGTTTATAAATGTTAAAGGATTATGCATTGTAATTATTAGTCATGTTATAAAAATAGTACAAAAACCTAGGAAAACAAGCACCAAATTTTTTTTGGTATTTTGAGACAGAGGCTCAGTACATAGTTCAGGCTGGTTTTGAACTATGCAGTCCAGGCTAGCCTTGAATTCACAGGGATCCTCCTGCCTCAGCCTCCTGAGTGCTGAGATTACAGGCATGAGCCACCACACTTGGCTCTGAATCTTTGTGTGTGCGTGCGTGTGTGTGTGTGTGTGTGTGTGTGTGTGTGTGTGTACTGGGGGTTGAACTCAGGACCTTGCATTTGTCAGACAGGCACAGTGCTACTGAGCTACATCCCCAGCCCCTCGGCTCTGAGTTTTACGAATGTGTCATAATAAAAAAGAAAGGGTACTCTGATAATCAGGTGTAGACCTAGGATACCTAGGTATAGATATTCTAGCATCTAGGCAGATGAATTAAAAAACAAACATTTGGACCTATCTCATAGTTTACAAAGTGCTTTCACATCTATCCTTTAATAGAGATAAATGAGCAGTATAAAGAAAAACAAAATAAAAGTAAAGCTTTAAAAAACTAGGTAGCTTGTCCTAGGTCACAAAGCTACAGAATTATGGAGAAAGGATTCAAACATATTCTTTCTGACTCTAAATCCCACATTTTATGGCAATTTGGTAAGCTATAACTAATTCTAAGAGTTTTAACATTGGTGAATAAAAGGATAAAATGAAATATTTGAACAAGTCAATATAAAAGCCAAGGGGGAGAAAAATCCATGAGGTACCACCTGAGCAGCCACTTTATATCTCTGTGTTATTCACTACTGTGCTATAGCCTAAGACTAACTCTACAGTACTTCACTGTTTTTGCAGATGTGGATTAAACAAACTATTGAAAACGAAAAGTCAAGAAACTGCTGTTCAAAACATTTCCTACTGAAAATAGCTAAGAAAGATGCCACCCCTTCAAAATTAACGATACTGCCTTTATGTGAATAAATAACATTAAAATATTCTTAACAAAATGGCTTTCTAAATGCAATGTATAGTGAGGCAGCCTCCTCATTGTTTGTTAGATAAACTTTTTATTCTGAAATAATTTTAAATTTGCAGAAAAGTAACAGCTTATATTACTACAGTACATTTACAAAACCAAGAAATCAATATTAGTACATTATTATTAACTAAACTCCACGCTATATTTTTCTTAGGTCTTTTTTTCTGTTCCAAGACCCCATTTGGGCCACTATATTGTTTGGTTTTGTCCTGGTTCTGGGGATTGAACACTGAAATATATCCCCAGCCATTTAAAAAAAATTTTATGTTGAGGCAGGATCTCGCTAAGTTGCTAAGCTTCCCAGGCTGGGTTCAAACTTGCAATCCTCCTGCCCCAGATAATTATAGGCATGTGTCATCATGCCCAGCTACTATACCGTATGTAAGTACTCAAGTATTCTTTTCCTCTGCTCTGTGATGGTCTCTCTGCCCGTGTAGCACAAAAGTAGTAAGTTAATTTTATTAATGGATACTAAAATGTGAATTTCTTATAATATTCTGATGTCATATAACACTTTTTGAATTTTTTCAACTGCTTTAAAATGCTGGATTTGGCCTCTGGGCTATAATTTGCTGATCCTTTTCTTAAAATAATTTCTAAGATAAATAGTGCTTTGTTAATTAGTAAATTAATAGATCATACAAATAAATCCATGAATATAATTTATGCTTGTTTCATATAGTTAACATCGGATTCGTCCCTATGAAAAATGAACTCAAATTTCCCCAGAACTAACTTGTAGTACAAATTGAAGAACTGGAAATTAAGGGCAGGGAGTAGGATCAGGCAGCTGGTACAAGGTAAGGACTAGTGTGCTACCCCAGAAAGAAATTCCTCAGTAACCTCCATCTGTGCCCTGACTTGTTCCAATTAGGGCAAGATAAGGGAAAGAAAGAACTGAAGAGGTACCCATTAATCCGTAACATTAAAATAACCTAGTACAGAAAAGCCAAAGAGAACTACAGCTGCCTGTAAGTATAGGAGTAATTGGTGTAGGTGTAGGAAAGCCTACATACTAGGCTTGGAATGACATAATTGCACAGCAAACCTCTCTTCCCTTTTGTATTCTACTGTCCTCTTCTAATCTTTCAGTGTCTCAGTACTATCTTTTGGCTTTCCTCAAAGCCACTATGATAGTCATGTATTCAGGCCTGCCTTCTCCCATCACTCAAACCTCTTCTGTCTTCACAGTAGATCACGGATGGGCAGCAACTATTACACTTTGTGGATTCAAAAAATGAAAAATAAATGATGCTCTCAGCATTCCACCCTAATACTATGGAAAAGCTAAGAACAAAAAGCTAATGTCTTTAACTTGAAGGTAAGATGCTATCAAAGAGCAAAACAAATACTTTCCATTATTAAATCTTTCTTCGCTTTAAAGCACAAGACTACATACATCATGCCTAGTCAGATAAGGTTACATAATACCAAAAAATTATTCATTTCCATAGCAGCTAGTGATCTTCAGAAAAAATCTATTTCTAAAATAAGCTCTGTGACATAGCAATTTAGGATGGATAACTTAACAAAAGAATCTGCCACTTTAAAAATTATGAATGAGAGATTGCTAGAGGTGCAGCATGCACAAGAACCTGGATTTGATCTCCAGCACAGGAAAAAACAAAAACAGAAAAAAGAATCAAAGTTGGTTGCAGGGGTTAGTGTGCATTTCTGTTTTAAGAAAGGGTATGAAAATTACAGATTGATAATAAAGGAAATTTTCTCAATTTTTTCTCTTTCTCAAGTGTATAAAATAGAAAGTAACTGATTTTCAGTAAAATGTTATCCACCCTAAAATTTGATAAGTATATTAACAATAGAAGGTGTTATTACTACTTGCTATTGTTATGGTTTGTATCTTGATGTCCCTCAACAGCCTCAGGTGCAGCTTTTGGAAGGTGACTGAATTATGGGGGGATAATAGTACACGCATGCTTGTAAATCCCAGCACTCTAGGGGGCGGAGTCAGGAGGATCTCAAGTTTGAGCCAAACCTGGGCAACTTAGTGAGACCCAGTCTCAAAATTTAACAACCAAACCTCAAACCAAACCAAACAAAAAAATGGCTAAGGATGTGACTCAGTGTAAAGGCTGTGGGTTCAATTACCAGGACCATCAAAAAAAAAAAAATGGAGTTAAGACAGTTTTGGGACTGTAGAGCCCTTGCCTAGTATGAACAAGACCCCAGGTTCAATATTCACCACTGGGAAAAAAAGTTAAGGTTTTATTTTTTACAATGTCTGATTTACTTGACAATAAAGCCACTGTGAATTATATTTTGGATTAGGCAGGCTAGAATGCTTAAATATGTTTCATGACAAAAGTACAATTTTAATTTCTTTTAAAAGCAAAACATTTATTGGAAATTTTAATTTCTAATTACATGATTTATAACAAAACATATTTTAATTAAGGATATTGTTTTAAATTTACCTTTTGTTCTTGCAAAAACTGATCTGCTAACTTTTTAATATTTTCTTCATGCTGTGCTCTTAATTCCTTGATCTGCTGTCCACACTGAAAACTAAATTACAAAGTCATTCTTTTAGATTATATTGTGTTAGGTTGAATACTCAAAGTTGTCTACAAATTGATCTAAATGAACATAAAAATGAGAGGACAAATAATTCAGTCAAAAATGTTTAAATATTTTAACTAATAAAGTTAATAAAAAAATAGAAATTAGAAAGATGAAAATTCTTTTTCTATTATTTTATGAATTGCATCTATAAAAAACAATTGTCAAATAGAAGAGAAATATGCTACAGAAAACTATGAGACCAAGTTATAGTAATAAGTGAGAAAAACTGCTAAGGAATGGCTATTCATCTGTAAATACTGTAGTACTTTAAATAGTATGATAAAAGTCTTAGCCATAGAATAATGGGAATAGAAGAAACAAATAAGAAAGTAGACTATGCTAACGAGAAAATGGAATAAAAAGCAAAAGAGATGAAGATAGTAACCTTCCCCTGTACAAGCAGTCAAAAGATACATATAGATTGTTCATGTAAAAAGAAACATTTAGTTAATAAGTGGGTACAAAAATGTTAACTTTCACCATTATAAAATGTAAATTAAACTTCCTATATGGATATATGGTAGTACCTTAGTCTCATATAGTAGCAAACTTAAGCTAAAATGATAACCAACATTGGTAGGGTAAAGAGAAACATCTGTATTACAAATTAATATAATCATTTTAGAAAGTAACCTTTGCTTTAAGAGCAACAACTGGCAAAACACTTTCTCAGGAATCCTACATTTGAGAATACACATGGGTAAAATAATGACAGGCAATCTTTTCCATAAACAAATTTTAAAGCTGTGACAGATTTAACAGTGAGAAAAAAATTTCCATAGTGGTCCTACAATTGGGAGAAACTAAATAAATTTGGTACATTAATATCTGGAATAATATATTATCCCTCAATATGTTTAATCTTCAATCCTATAGATCAGTGATGGCGAACCTTTTAGAGCCAAGTGCCAAACTGCAACCCAAAACCCCCTTCTTATTGCAAAGTGCCAGCACTGCAATTAAACCTGAATACTGTGGGTTTAAATTTAGAAAAAACAACTCTATATTAATATCTTTTGTGTTAAAAGAAAACACAGTAATGCATGTGGCATAGGTTTGCCACTACTGCTATAGATATATGGAAAAGTACTATATGTTGTTCGGTTAAAATACATGCACGAGGAGATGCATATTGCTAAGCATGAACAGTAAGAAGTTAGGAACAGGGCTGGGATTTAGCTCAGTGGTGCCACCGCCTGCCTCACAAGCGCAAGGTCCCAAGTTCGACACCCTGTACACCACCCCCCAAAAAAGGAACAGATAAAACTATTTCAAAATATGGTGAATCCTTCTAATTTTTGGTGTACAGATCTAAAAATTACCCTTTATCATAAAATTGACCAAAGATATTATAAAAGTTTCTAAAGAGTAATTGTTAGAAAGGCCCCTAAGAGTTTCCCCAGCTTTACCACCAGATGTGTGAGCTGGGGGCTAAGTGCAGAAGAGGAAAAGCAGCCAATTCTTAGTCCCTCGGCTCTTCTGGGGATACCTCAGTACTGGCTTCTTCTTCTGGATGCCCCTCAGAAAGAAGCAAAGAACCTTCTTTCAGTCTTTGCCACATCTTATTTGATAAAACTGTAAGATTTTTGTCCCATCATGAACCCTGCAGCATGGACAAACCCAGTACGTCCAGAAGAGATATCTGAATGGTATTTAACATATCAAAATAAAAGTATGGAT
This sequence comes from Heterocephalus glaber, assembly GCF_000247695.1. The sequence continues at coordinate 11,884,019 of NW_004624804.1, forward strand.
CTCAAAGAGGCATTGAAAGACAAAATAAAACAAATTTAAAATACCAAATAAAATGAAAAAAGAAAAAGCCAGAAAAGCAGAGATAAATTAAGTTCAAAAGTTGGAGATAAGTATTTCAGATTCATGAACACTGGTGGGACATAGCATCTTACCTTTCATATTCTAACCTCTTCACAAGGTAAGTGTTGTTCTTTCTATAGTCCTGAAGCTGGTCTTCTTGTCGAAGAAACTCCTGACGAAGCTCAGCAAGTTGCTCTATCCACACAAGAACCAAAGGGAATCAAGTTTATTTATTGCAATGTCGCCTGCTGAAAAACTATGGGATTTTTTTCAGTCACATATATTCCTCAATTTCTTTACTCATATTCTCAGGAAGTTAAATTATATAATTAATAGCACATTTAATTGCCTTTTGTAACACATTCTGGTCAATAAAATCTATTTTTAAAACAATATAGCCTTAAATGTTTTCACATCAACCTGAAATACTTTTAAAATTATACTTCATATCTTAATATTGTAATTTAAAAAATGTATAACTGATATTGTGTAACAGGAAGAAAAGGTCGAAAAGAGCAGGGAAATTGGGAGGGGTAGGGGAAGGGAAAAAAGGGAAAGGAAAAAATATGAGAAGAGGAAAAAAATGGAAACAAGGTCTTTGCAAATAGGGAAGAGTGGAGGGGGTGAAGGGAGGGCAAGGGAAGGGGAAAAAAAAAAGAACCAAGAGACTCATGCAATGGTACAAGATCCCAATGATGAATGTAACTGTATTTTATACCTAAAATGTACCAATAAAGTTAATGGGGAAAAAAATAAATAAATAAAGAGCAATGGGAAAAAAATTATACTTCATATTGTGTAGGCACATGATAAACCGTAGAGAGTACCAAAAACCACCTATTTCTATAAACCTATTTGCTTTACAAAAGTAGAGAAACAAATCATATGCATTAGATACAATTAGAATGGGCACTGAATTCAAGGCTTCTTCTGTCTACCAACTTAAGGTGCCAATCTCTTTAGAGTTCACTTCCTAGTTCTGCTATTGATGCCTGATTCACATAACCCAAAAAACTCTTTCAAATTTCTGGTCTAGGATTTAAAGTTTCAAGCTGTAATAGATAACATGAAAATCTAGGTTAGATAGTACTTCACCACGTGTGCTTTTTTTGTTTTGGTACTGGGCAATGTGTGTGTGTGTGTGTGTGTGTGTGTGTGTGTGTGTGTGAGACGTTAGGACCTTGCACTCACTATGTAGTAGCCCAGGCTGACCTTGAACTCAGGACAATCCTCCTACCTCAGCCTCCCAAGTGTTGAGATTATAGGCCTGCACCACCAACACTGGCTTGTTATTTTTTGATTTCCCGCTGATGGCCATTCTTTCTGGGGTGAGATGGAATTGCGGTGCTGTTTTAATCTGCATTTCTCTAATGGCCTGTGATGTTGAGCATTTCTTCGTGTATTTATTGGCCATCTGTACTTCTGTGAAGTGTCTAGTAATTTTGCTTGCCTAATTTCTGATTGGATCTTTCATTTAGGGGGGGATCTAAATTTTAGAAATTCTTTTTTTTTTTTTTTTTTTTGGTACTGGGGATCAAACTCAGGTTCTTGCGCTTATGAGGCAGGCACTGGAACCACTAAGCTAAATCCCTGGCCCAAAAATTCTTTACATATTCTAGGTTTTAGTCTATTAGATGAATCGTTGGCAAGTATTTTTTCCCATTCTAGAGGTTGTCTTTTCACTTCGTTGGTTACTTTTGCTCTGCAAAAGCTTTTTAATTTAACATGATCCCATTTGTTGATTCTCAGAACTATTTCCTGTGCACTTGGGGATCTGTTCAGAAAGTACTTGCCTATGCCTGTGACTTCAAGAGTTTTTATCCATCTTGTCTTCCAGCAGGTTAAGTGTTTCTGGTTTAACATTTAGTTCTTTGATCCATTTTGATTTTAGTTTAGTATATGGTGAGAGATCTATATTCAATCTAGACCAATCTTTTGCGTGTGGATAGCCAGTTTGCTCCACACCACTTACTAAAGAGGCTATTTTTCCTTCAGTGTATATTTTTGGTCCCTTTGTCAAAGACCAAATAGTTGAATGTACTTGGGTTTACTTCTGCATCCTCTAATCTTTTCCATTAATCCTCATGTCTGTTTTTATGCTAGTACCATGCTGTTTCTATCACAGCTTTGTAATATAGCTTCAAGTCCAGGATTGTGGTACATCCTGCTTTGCTCTTTTTATCCAAGATTACTTTTGCTATTCTGGGTCTCCTGATTCTGTAACAATAGGATTGTTTTCTCCTGTTCTGTGAGGAAAGTTGTTGAAATTTTCATCGGAATTGCATTAAAACCTTACATCAATTTTGGAAATATTGCCATTATGACTATATTGGTTCTGGCTATTCAGGACAGGGATATCTTTTCATTTTCTGATGTCCTCTTCAATCTCCTTTTCAGAGTACTGTAGTTTTTACTGTAGAGGTCTTTTGCTTCCTTAAGTTAATTACTAAGTATTTATTTTTTCTTGGGGCTATTGTAAAATAGAATTTTCCTTAATTTCTTTCTCAGTGGGTTCATTATTAGTATACAAGAATGCTACTGATTTTTGTACCCTGCTACATTATTGAATTTTGTTATTAATTCCAAGAGTCTTTTGGTGGATTATTTTGGGATCTTCTATGTAGAGGATCATATCATTTGCAAATAATGATAATTTGACTTCTTTCTTTCCTATACATATCCATTTTTCCCCTTTTTCTTGTCTAATTGTTCTTGGTAATGTTTCAAGTACTAATGTTGAACAGCTGTGATGACAGAAGATACCCTTGTTTTGTTCTTGTTTTAAGAGAGAAAGCTTTCAGTTTTTCCCCCTTTAATATGATGTTGGCAGTAGGTTTGTCAAAAATGGCTATTATCAGATTGAAATAAGGTCTTTCTATACCTATTCTTGTCAGTTTAAAAATTTTTTTTATTTTTGGTCCCGGGGATCGAACTCGGGTCCTTGTGCTTGCGAGGCAGGCAGCGGAACCACTGAGCTAAATCCCCAACCCTCTCGCCAGTGTTTTTATCAGAGATTTGGATTTTGTCAAAGGCTTTTTCTCTGTCTGTAGATCATGTGATTTTTGTCCTTGCTTCTATTTATGTGATGTACTACATTTATTGATTTGCAAACATTGAACCATCTGTGCATGCCTGGGACGAAGCATACCTGGTTATGATGTATCATCTATTTGATGATTTGTTGCATTGTTTGCCAGTATCTTGTTGAGGATTTTTGCATTTATATTCATGAAAGAGATTGTCTATAGTTCTCTTTTTTGGTTGGATCCTTGTCTGGTTTTGGAATCAGGGAAATGCTAGTTTCCAGGAATGACTGTTGGACTATTTTTTCCCATTCAATTTCATTAAAAAGCTTGAGAAGTATTAGTATTAGAGGTTCCCTTTAAGTTTTTGCAGAATTCAGCAGTGAAGCTGTCTGGACATGGGCTTTTCTTAGTTGGTAGGTTGTTTATTACTGCTTCAATTTCATCACCTGTTATTAGATTATTCAGGGTTTTTAAATCTTGGTTCAATTTTGGTAATTCATATGTATCTAGGAATGTACCCATTTCTTCCGAATTCTCCAATTTATTTGTGTATAGGTTTGCAAAGTAGTTGTTAATAAGGTTTTTATTTTGGCAGTGTCTATTGTGATTCTACCTTCATTTCTAATTGCATTGATTTGGGTCGTTTCTCTCCTTTTGTTTAGATTGGTTAAAGGTTTGTCTACTTTGTTTATTCCTTGAAAGAACCAACTCTCAGATTCATTAATTCTTTTTATTTTTTTGTGTCAATTTCATTGATTTCTATTGTGATCTTTATAATTTCCTTCCTTGTACTAGCTTTGGGTTTGGATTGTTCTTGTTTTTCTAAGATCTTGAGGTGCAATGTCAGGTTGTTTATTTGGGCTTGCTCTGTTTTCGTGACGTGGGCATTCGCAGGTAGTAACTTCTTTTGTTAAAGCTGCTTTCATTGTGTCCCATAAGTTTTGGTATGTTATACTGGCATTATCATTTAGTCTTATTTCTTCCTTGATTTCTTCTTTAACCCACTGTTCAGTCAAGATTGTACTGTTTAGTACTGTTTAGTTTTGTACTGAATAATTTCTGTGTTTTCTTTTGTTGTTGATTTCTAACTTCATTGTACCATGGTCTGCTCCTATGCATGGTAAAATTTCAATTATTCTACAATTACTTAAGGCTAATTTATTGGCTAGCATGTGGTCTATTTTGGAGAAAGTTCCATGTGCTGCTGAAAAGGATGTGTATTCTGTTGGTGTTGAGTGGAACACTGTATATAGTTATCTATTAAGTTCATTTGTTTGAGGGTTTTGTTCAACACTGGTATTTCTTTGTTGATTTATTGTCTAGTTTGATCAATTTGTTTCACTTATACTACTAGTTTTAGTTCACTGAAAAGAAACTTTTGTGTTACTATCTGTTTCTTCTTTGTGAGAGACTTGTCTGTCTTATATTGAGTTTCTCTTGTACTCTGAGTTATCTTTAAGATTATGATACACACTGTATTAACTATTGTTATTCTCTTATTATGAAATTTTATTTTTCCATAAAAAATTTTTTTTTAAATTAAAAAATTTTATCACAGTAAGACACATTGCCATTAATCTTTCTCAAAATACTACTTCTTGCTTCAAACACACTTATACTATCATTCTTGCCACTTCCTGAAGCATTTCTGGAAGTTCTCTTGTGAGTGTCTTTATGAGGTATGCAGGTGTGATAAAAAAAATATGCTGAATGCTACTGCCAAGTGCCATTCAATGGGAAGACAGGCTCATAAAAACATATGGTGTGTCCTTATTCACTGGATCTGCTACAGTGTGACTTCTGGATTTTCCCCAAGTCAAAGGACCAGAAAAGGTAATGTTTTGAATTGATTCAGGACATCAAGGCAGCCACAATAATACAACTAAAGACATTCATGAAAGAGGACTTCCAAAAATGCCTCAGAAAGTGGAAAGAAGGGTGGGGTAAGTGTTTTGGAAGTAAGGGAGACCATTTTGAGGGGCAATTAACAGCAATGTATCTTTTACTGTAATAGATTTTAAAAATTTAAACACTGCATTTTTTTCTATCATGCCCTGTGTTTTTAAAAAGGAGATAGATGTAGGGGCTGGGAGTGTAGCTCAGTGGTATGCTTAGCATAGGTGAGGCTATAGAACCAATCCTCAGCACTCAAAACATTTAAAAATAAAAGATGCAAAAAGCACGTGTTAATATATCGTGTAATTGTGTCTATATAAAATGCATATAAAAAATCAAGGTGTTCTGAGTGATTATGCCTGGTGGTGAGATTCTAAAATATTCCTTTTTTCTTTTCCCTTTTTTTTTTTTTTTTTTGGTGCCAGGGATTCATCTCAGGACCTTGTACTTCCTAGGCTGGTGCGGTGCCATTTTTTCTATCTTCTAATTTTTATTATAGAATTATCATTGTGGCAATATAAATAAATAAAAATTTAAGTCACATGAACATTTCCTGATGTACACAAATAAAAAGATTAACAATATAATAGCTATTATACTGTAAAATAATCAAGTATGAAAAATTGGTAATTTGTGTGGAGCTAGTGTTACAGCTCAGTAGTACAGCAACTGCCTAGCAAATGCAGGGCCCTGGGTTTTATCCCTGGAACTACAGGAAAAAAAATTTCAATGATTTGTATGTTCACAGTTAATAATCTTTACATATTCAAGCCAGATTTAAAATTTCTTCTTTTATTCCATGAATTTTCCAATATGTAAACACAGTCAATATACTCAACCTCAGAAATACGTGATGAATCTGTGGCCATAAACAACACATTCAGCTTGTTACCTGTTCCTGTACCCCATCTCTTAAGATACAGGGCTGGAAAGAACAGAAACCCTGCCTGACCCTAGTGGTGAATGTTAATTCTATAGAAAAAATGAGGTTCGTGTAGCAAGCAGTGACAAAAAGACTTGTGGCTAGGAATGGAAGGACCAGTTCAATTAACCTGTGCTCAGAGTGGACAGGTTTTAGAACTGCATGTTACTGTAGTGAAAGAAAACAGTAACTACCAGGAATGGATTAAAACTGATGCTCTTTCTGGTAAAGAGCCATTCTTCTCAGGGACTGTGGAAAAGAAAGATCACAGATCCGTTTTCCTTTCCAGTTAGGCTGCCTTTTCCTACACTGTAAAATGCCTGAAATAGTTTTAGAATGAATCTGCAGCTTAGTGTGTTTTAAGTGGTTTTTTTTTCCCTCCCACAAAGCTTGCCACTGTCAAAACTCCTTTAACAGGAAACAAAGTTTACATTTAATTTTATATTTAAAAAAAGGCTAAGTGAAAATAAATGACTTAAAATATAACTGACAAAGAAAAATAAAACATCAATATAAATGAGTTTTAGCTCTTATAAAACATCAGATTCTTTTCTGTTTGAATACAGGAAAAGGATTATAAAGTAGAGAGTTGATTGGTACCTTAAGTGGGTCAAAAAAAGACTTGAACTACAAAAAGTAAGCAGGCCAGAAAGTAAAATTTTACTTTTGACTGATTGGCATGTGTTTTCATCATATGAATGCAGACATACTATGTGTCTTGTGCAGCTGAACTTCAAGAAGTAAGAGTGGAGTGTGTGAGACCATGGGTTCAATCTCCACCACAAAAAAATACTAATAGTAATATAATAACAACAATAATAAGGTCTAGGGGAAAAAGGATTTGCCTAGGGGCAGCTTTTGTTACTGTTGCTGTTACTGTTTTGTAGTACCAAGGATTGAACGCAGGATCTCGGTAGGTGAATACTCTACCACTGAGCTACATTCCCAGCTCTTTTAATTTTTTGTTTGTTTTGTTTTGTTTTAATTTTGAGACTGGTCACACTAAGTCATGCAGGCTGGCCTTTATTTACAGTCCTACTGCCTCAGCCTTGCAAGTGCTGGGATTATAAACTATGCTAAGATGTCCACCTACGACCAGTTTGGTTTTTTGTTTTTTGTTTTGGTTCCGGGATTGAACTTGGGACTTTGCGCTTGCGAGGCAGGTGGCAGCACCACTGAGCTAAATCCCCAGCCCTATGACCAGTTTTTAAAACAAAACAATTATGTACTTACTTCTACAAAATTGTGGATTCAAATTTTGTTTCCATAATGGGTATACAAAAAAGGTGAGCTATTTAAAATAAATTAATGTATATCAGAAAATTTTACAACAGGAATTTTACCAAAACCAAACCAAACCAAAACAACTCTCATTCCTTTTACTGCCAGGAAAATGTTAATCACTATAAGTTTTAAAGGGTCTTTATTTCTATTCTAATATATCAAATATTAATTTTAAAAATAGTCAAATCTGGATTTTACAGTTAACTTGTCAAGAGACTGTTTCAGCAGAAATCATTACTAAGTTGCAAAAGTTACACTAATGAAGTTCAATCTTGGACCGGGGATGTAGCTCACTGGCACCACACCTGCTTTCCAAATCTCAGTAAGTGTAAAAGTTGTACAGCTCAACATTCAAGTTAATCTTTTTCTCTGCTGAGGAGTATTATGCGAAATTTCCAGATATTTCAAGCCCTATCCAATACGTAATGGCTTTGCTAAATGAAGAGGAACATTCTACTACATTACAAAGCCAGCTCAGGTTGCTAGAGGATGATAAGAGATTCTCTAATTCTAAAGAGCCTCAAGATAATAATAAAGGGATATTTATGACATTAGAGAATATGTAGTACCCACAAACTTAGAGCCAATGCATTACCAACTTTTATTTTTTGTTTTTTGCGACAGGGTCTTAAGATGTACTGTGTAGGCTGGCCTTCTATTCATTATGTATCCTGCTGGTCTAGAACTCGCAGTGATACTCCTGCCTCAGCCTCCCAAGTGCAGGGATCACAAGCATTCGCCACCACACCTAGCTGCAAGCTTTTAAAAAACATAGTTCTGCTAACCACAGTGTGTGAGTGACATGAGAGTTGGTCCTCAGACCCCAAACTTCAAAAACCCAGCAGACGCCAGATGTGGTGGTGCATACCTGTAATCCCAGCACTTGAGAGGCTGAGGCAGAAGGATCACTGCAAGTTTGAGGCCAGCCTGGGATACATAGTAAGAGATGCTGTCTCAAAAAAAAAAAAAAAGGACAGCAGATGGTATACGTAATATGAAGCTGAGT
>NW_004624804.1:11892545-11921663 GCF_000247695.1 Heterocephalus glaber
TCAGAAAAGAGATGAATGTTTTACCACCAAGCCTTGTTCAGAAAATCCTATTTCATTTAGCTGTTTAACTATTTAATTCTTGAATATTTTAGACATATAATGACTATTATCTTTAATTTATAATTTTCTTACCTTTTAAATGATGTATGTCTGCCATCTGATATGATATGTTGTTCTGTAGTTTAACCTGAAAAAACAAGTTTTCATTTTACTAAAGAATATGTAATATGTAATTTGCTCATATTTACTTTGTTGTTCATATTCACTTTGAGCTTGATCAAAAATTCAAAACAGCTGATTATTTATACCTTGCCTCTTTTAAAAAAGAATTAGAAGTTTATTCTAATTTTGTAATGTTTATTTTAAGTTTGCATGGAACTATACATTTTACTTGATACTGTTAAGTTTGAGTTGAACATCATGTAATGATGTTTTTGCAAATTCTTACCAGAAGGCCTCTTACTAATTCTATATTAAGCAAAAAATTAATTGCTTGAAACAATCTCAAAGTAATCAATGCTTATCAAGTTCAATTCAGGATTTAGCACCATGGTCACTGTCTTCTAAAGGTCAAGTACTGTAAAAAGAACAGTAAGAACTTAAAAGTGTACCAAACCAAGACTGAAATTAAGGCTTACCACTCAATCTAAAAATTTTAAAAGGCCTTGGATAAGCCAAGGGCTTGTATACTTCTGTGTCTCCATTCTTGCTTTAGACAAGCTTCACCTAATTGTAATAGGTAACTAAAATATCACTACAAATCAGGTCTTGTCTCCCACAGTGTAACTTCATTTTGAAAGGCACATGCAGATTTATAGTGAGCAGAAGTAGCAATATGAATGGCAAAATGACTGTGACAAACACTAATCCCAATTTTAAAACACACTTTTAAAAGTTTTGACTTTGAAATAATTATAGATTCACAGAAACTTGCAAAGGTAGCACAGACAGGACCCATGTACCCTTCACAGTTTCTCCCTAATGAGTACATCTTACATTACTACAGCATACTACTACATCAAATCAGGAAACTGACAGTGATACAACATGTATGTATAGTTATATGCCATTTTATCTTATGTGTAGAACTGTGTAACTACAGTCACGATCAAGACAAAGAACCTTTCCATCATCAAAAAGATCTTCCTTCTACTATCTTTTATAGTCACACATCCCCTTGTTCCCCCATCCAGTGCCACTGGAGGAAAGAGTATAAAACAATTTTTAAAATGGAAGAGCAATCTTGCTGGGTGGGGGTGGTGCACACCTGTAATCCCAGCTACTTGCAAGGCTGAGGCAGGAAGTTCCAAGTTTGAGGCAGCCTAGGCAGCTTAGTGATACTTTCTCTCAAAAACAGAGTAAAAAGTGGTAGGGATGTAGCTCACTAGCTCAGTGGTAGAGTGCTTTCCTGGAATGTGTGAGGCCTGGGTTCCATCCCCAGTACTGGAAAGAAAAAAGGGAAAGAAAAAAGAGCAGTCTAAAGGAATTAGTAGGCAAAGGAGCACCTAACACAGTACAATTACTACTGAAATTCAAAGTTGAAGGAAATGTTGTAGAAAGCAGTGTATCTGAGAAGGTGCACAGAAAAGACAGCATGAGACAGACATGAAGCTCCACCAAAGTGTGATCTGTCTAGAGTACAAGAGGGTAAGAACAGTAGGAAAGGACAGGGAAGATCATGAAGAGGCTTTCAGAACCAAGTAGTCTATTCTCTAATTGGCCAATGATTCAAATTTAAAATGAAAATGCATCCATAAACAAAAATCAGATGAAAGCAGAACCAGAATTGGTTGAAGCAACAGAAATCTAGGAGTTTTGTTTTCTTTTTCCCTTAGGGGCTTTGAAGAATAAAGTTTAAAATATAATGCTGATATCTGGTCATAAAAAGGAATGAAGTACTACACTAGTGCATGATACAACATGGATGTGCTTTGAAAACAGTATGGATGTGGAGTGCAGTAAGTCACAGAAGGATAAATACTGTATGATTCTACATACAAATAGGCAAATCTATAAAGACTGAAAGCAGATGAATAGAGCCAGGCCCTAGGGAAAGAGGAATGATAAGTGACTTTGGCTTTGAGTGCTGAGCATCAAACCAGGGCCTCATGCATAGTAAGCAAACACTCTACCACTGAGCTACACCCTGAGCCCTGAGGAGTGACTTGTTTTTATTTTGGGTCTTGCTGTGTAATCTAGGTTGGACTTGAACTTTCTTTATAGCCCACGCTGGCCTCAAATTGCAATCCTCCTGCCTCAGCCTCTTGAGTGCTGGCATAACAAGTGTACTGTACTATCATGCCCAGCAAAGGAGTAACTTCTTAATGGTCACAGGAACTCTTTTTTAGGGAGATGGAAATGTTCTGGAATTAGTAGTGATGACTGCACAACACTGTGAATATACTAAAAATAACTGAATTGTATACTTTAAAGGGGTGAGTTTTATGGTATATGAATTGCATCTCAATTTTTATATGAATCCTTGGGCCTTCACACTGGGCTACATCTCCAGCCATTTTAAATTTATTTATTTTTCTGGTACCAGGGATCGAACTCAGGACCTTGTGCTTGCGAGGCAGGTGCAGCACCACTGAGCTAAATTCCCCGCCCTTACATCTTAATTTTGAGACAATATATATATCTCTAAGTCCCTCAACTGCCCAGGCTGGGCTCAAACTTGTGATCCTTCTGCCTCAGCCTCCCAAAGTGCTGGGATTTCAGGTATGTGGGATCACACCTGGCTTAAATTTTTTTTAATGCAAAAAACCACTCCCAAAACATAAAAATGCTCAGTGTATATAGGGTCGCACAGGAAAATGGGGATAAAATAATGGACAAACACTATGTACTTAAGCAGTTTATTAATTAGGAGAGGCAGTCAAGTAAATAAGCAACTGTAAAACTAAATGGTATCATTGGGTTCTATAGACACAATAGGAGAACTTAGTAGAGGAAGCACTTCCATCCAGCCTTGAGGGAAAAAGCAAGGCTTCTAGAGATGGTGACAATGGCAAAAATGACTCCTGCAGGAAGAATAGTGTTTAGCCAGGTAGAAACAGGAAAAAGTGAGGAAGAACTTAGAAGTGAAAAACACTAAACATTCTAGGAAATACAAGCAGCATCACAAAGCTGGAACAGATGACTGGGGAAAATGGTAAGATATATGAATAGAAAGAGAGCTAAGGTCCAAATGAAGGGTCTTGTCAAAGAATGTGGATATATCCTATAGAATATGGTCAACATTTAGGGGACTTTTACCAAAGCACTGAAATCTAATTTGCAATTTGAAGTCTATACGGCTGAAGCATGAAGAGCAGACTAAAGGGGACAAGGCCAAAGGGAGGGAGACCAGGTCAGAGACCACAGTCACACTATATGGTAAGAGGAAATGTTGGTCTAAGCTAGAGGTAAGCGAACTGTGGCTTGTGAGCCTGTTTTTGTAGGTATGACAACATAAGGATGGCTTGTTAACATTTTTTATTTTAAAAAATTTTTTTATTTTTGTGGAACTGGGGATCAAGCTCGGGACCTTGCGCTTTCGAGGCAGGTACCGGAACCACTGAGCTAAATCCCTGGCCCATTGTTAACATTTTTTAAATGAGGGAAAAATCGAAAAGAAGATTTTGTGATATATGAATTATTTAAAATCAAATTTTAATGTATTTTACCAAATTTTAGTGTCTATAAAAAATAAAAATTTATGGGAAACCAGTCATACCATTTCATTTTCATATGGTATATGGGTGCTTTCCAATAACAGTGGCAGTGACAGAGATTATATGACCTGCAAAGCCTAAAAGTATTTATTATCCGGTTTTGTATGTAGAGAAAAAGTCTGCTGACTGCTGGTCTAAACTAATAAAATTAGGGCAGAGAGGTAAATATATGTGAGAGATATTAAAGGAGAAAAATGAATAGTCTTGCTGATTAATTAAATATGAAACAGGATTATAATTGATACAGATGAAGCATTTATGTTTAGATTTCTAAACAGGGATCCAAGATACAAAATAATACATTTCTTTACAATAGGATATCGAGGGAAAACTGCAGAGGAACCAGAAAAGACTGACACCAACAGTTGTGTGATCAGTGCACCACTCACAGCTGCTGTCTCTTAAGTTCCAATTAGCTTATATTCATATTCTTTCCTACTTCTTTTTTCAAGATCCAATTTCTTTTTGCATTTGTTGCTGCTCCGAAGAATATGTCCATCTTATACTCTTATTTTCAAGGAGTTTGCAGTCAGGCATGGTGGCACATGCCTGTAATCCCAGCACTTGGGAGGCTGAGGCAGGAGGACTGCCCAAGTACAAAGCCAGACTGGCTTACATAGGGAGTTCAAGGCCAGCCTAAACTACATAGTGAAACTCTGTCTCAACAAAACTGGGGGGGGCGTATTACTTGTTTTTCAATTCCATTTGTATAATGCCATGCCAGTGTCTTGGTACTCTATTTTAAACCTGCTTCTGAAATGGCTGGTGGGATGCTCTTCATAAATGAGAGGCTATGAATGGCCTCAGCTTCCCTGGACAGTCTCCTTTATGTTCTAATTTGATGGAATTTAATGGAGGAGGGAGAATTTAATCTGCAGACCTCCAACAACAACAACAACAACAACACACACACAGATAGGAGATAGAGAGTGGCTTAGACTAGCTGGCAAGAGAGGTGTGGCGGGATCCCAGCATTTACAGAGCTCCACCTCTCAGGACCCCGTAAGTAGAATTTCTCCCAAGTTCCCATGAGATGTGGATGACCTATAAGGACACAGATGCCACGAGGAGCCCACTATCATGTCCTTTACATGGAACTACTATTACAACAATGTCTGGGTTCAATACAAACTGAGAAGTGACAAAAGGGGTAGGGATAGTACAAGACTATTCTTGTTACAGCATTTCTGCTTGGAACATAAAAGGTGGAGTAAAATGCCTATGTTTAGGTCTTTGTGACTCTTTATCAAAAAGAATGCTTAGGAACTATGGTACTTAGTGTGGGCCCTGAAGAAGAGAAAGATACCCTGGACGACCGTGTTCTGAGACCCCCACTTGTCTCTCAGGGGGATCTTGGTCTTGCTGATCTATTTAGGGAAGATAACCATACTAGGAGGTCTCCTCAATCTCCTCCTTGAAATCCGCAGACCAATAGATCAAGTCCATCCCCTCTATTAGGGCCTAGTGCCGCAGAGGAACCCAGCGTTCCTCAGCTCCCTCAGCAGTCTCCTCAGCAGCCCTACGTCCCACTGGGTACACACAGATAGCTTTAAGCCCTGCAAGTCAAACCCAAAGTGGTGCTTCCCACTACTCTAATTTGCAACTTGTCCTGCCCCTAAGAGAAATCCCAATGGTGGGAGGAACTCAAGTGCAGGTCCCTTTTTCAGTTGCAGATGTCCAGCGATCCAAAAAATGACTTAGGCCAACTGTCAGAAGACCCTAGGTAAGTTTGCAGATTTGTTTCAAACTTTGACCCTTGCTTTTGACTTATCATGGTGAGATGTCCAATTCATCTTGGCCACTTGCTATACTTCAGAAAGAAGACAAAGAATCCTACAAGAAGCTAGAAACTTTGCAGATAAGCAATATGCTTTGTAAATGGGGAAAAAAACCCCCACTATAGAATGGCTATTCTCCTTTCAACAGAAGGAAACTGGGATTTTAATACTCATCATGGACTAAAAATGTCTAGTATGCTAGCTGCTCTTCTCAGGGGATAAAAAGATACATTAAAAGGTCTGTCAACTATGATAAAGTAAATGGGGGTCATACAGAATACAGAGGAAAGCCCAGCTGTCTTTTGTAATCAATTAACAGAAGCCTTTTGCAAGTATACTAATATAGAGTCATCTTCCAAGGAGAGAGAAGCCCTGGTGGGACATTATTTTATCTGTCAATCAGTCCCAGATATCTGGCGTAAGCTACAAAAACTTCAGAAGGGGCCACAGACAGGAATGGCCCAGTTACTGGGCACAACCTTTTCTGTGTTCAACAATTGGGACCCAGAGGAGGGACAAAAGAAAAAAGCTAAGATTATAGCCGTCACCACTGGTATTGGTTTAAAGCCACCCAGCCATCTCAGGAAAATCCCAGGGACAATCCAGGAAAAGGTTCCTACTTCAAGTGAAAAGGAACTGGACACAGGACACAAGACTGGATCAACCCTCCTCCTGGGCCCTGGTTCATATGTGAAGCAGCTAATGTGCCTGATTCATTGCATTAGAGGTTTGACTCTTCCTCTCCCACAGAAGGGCTACATCAGCCAGAGCCCTCATTTCTTGCTCTGATAACCAAAGAGGCCCAGGGGAACCTTCAGTGCCCCTGTCCAAGATATCACCATTCATCCTGGATAAGCTTAGATGTTATGGGTGAGCCAATTCAATCTTTTCATTCTGTTTTGATTTACTTCTTTAGAAAACCCTCCTCTGGATCTATAGCCATAGTTGAGGTTGAGAGGACCCCTAATCAGAGATTCTTAACCCCTCCTTCGCTAAGAAGTTAGCCACTCTTGTGAACAAGTGATCTCCTAGGCCTAGGCAAGCAGGCAGGCATCAGTGATATGCCCTTCCAAATCCCTGAGGAGGTGTGGCTCACTAATGGAAGTAGCTTTGTCTAAGAAGGACATCGAAAGGCAGGTTATACAGTTGTCAGCTCACAACAGGTCACTGAAGCTAAACCTCTTCCTCCAGGAACTTCTGCTTAAAAGGTGGAACAGATAGCTCTTACTCAGGCATTGATATTAGGAAAGGCAGAAGGTTAAAAATCTATAGACTACAAGGGCTGGGGATTTAGCTCAGTGGTTCCAGTGCCTGCCCCACAAGCGCAAGGTCCTGAGTTCGATCCCTGGTACCAAAAAAAAAAAAAAATCTATAGACTACAGATATGCTTTTCTGATGCTACATGCCCATGCAGCAATCTGGAAGGAAAGTGGCATACTAACAATCAATCATCTATATAAAAACAGGCAGGAAACTTTACAACTCATAAAGGCAGTCCATCTTCCCAAGCAGGTCACAGTCATGCATGGTAAAGGGAACCAAAGAGACATGTCTGAAGTCTCCTTGGGAAAGCAAAAGGCTGATAGGAGAAGCAAAAAGGGCAGTCTTATAGCCCCTTAAACTCTAGCCTTATATGTGGATGACATGTAAGGACCCAGATGCCATGAGGAGCCCACTATCATGTCCTTTACATGGTGGCTCACCCAGTGTCTTCCAGACTCAGGGTGTACTTTTACTTTTGCTTTTCTCTTTTCCTCTCTTGTTCGGCCCGAGTTTGCTCTGCAGAGCCAGTTTCTTCTTCAACCTCACTTTTCAAATACACAATGGCACCATTTTTGGTTTGTCTCATTCCATTTTTTTTGGTACTGGGGATCGAACTCAGGACCTTTCACTTGCAAGGCAGATGCAGTGCCACTAAGCTAAATCCCCGACCCTCAATTCTTTATTCAAGGTGAGAAAGACCTAGAATACATTTAATTGGTGAGCCATTTTTAAAAGAAGCTACCTGATAACAAAACCAAAAACCAAAACCAAACAAAAACAAAAAAACAAACAAAAAAGAAAACCAAAAACCCAGAAGGCATTAAAGGAAATACATGGGGAGTACTACTTTATTACTTTAATTTTCAATCTTTCTATAAATGGAAATGTGGATCCCAATGACTCATATAGAAAGTCCTCACATTTCAAAGGCTGGTCTAGAACAATGTACTTTAATTTGATACTAAAAAGAAATCATATAGCTTATCCTAATAAAAGCTTTTTCTTAATCCAAGCATAATAAATTTCTTTTCCACTCCATTCCTTTGCCATTAACAGTGAGTTTTCAGTTAACTTCTCACATATCCTTTATGGCAATTTGTTTTCCTGGTATCTCATGTTTTCTGTTTTTCCTGTCAATCTTTCCAGCAGTATTCTCACAAAAATATTACATCCAGTATTTAGTGTTAGCATCAGGCACCAGTTCTCATTTCTCCCACTTTGTATTAATACTGTTTTATTGTGCTAGTCATCTCACCTCCATATGCCTTCCAACAGAGGTGCTAGGAATTTGCTCGGTGATCTCACAGAGCCCAGGTGCCAGGCCATTAAATCCAGCAGTTAACTTCCTTCTTCAGCAATTTTATTATTTTGCTCACTTGAAAAAAAAATCTAGGTGACAACTGTTAAAATATTTGGTTATCCTTTGTTTTCTGTTTTTGAGACAGGATCTCACTATGTAGTTTGGGCTGGCCTTGAACTCACTACGTGGCCCAGACTGGTCACAAATTTGTTGGTGATCCTCTTGCCTCAGTCTCCTGCATCCTGGGATTACAGGCATGAGTCATGATGCCTGGGTTGCTCATCTTTCTGAGACTACAATATTACAGCCATTTGATCCTCCTTTTCTTCACAAAATACCCCATCTCAAAAATTCCTATCTAGTTCTTAAAACAGAATGATAAAGAATTCTTCAAACATTCATATTGCTTTTTAAAGAAAACTTGAATGTGTTTTTACTTATGTTCTCTTATAATCTTGCAAAATCTAAATATTGTGAAGCAATAACTTAATTTACCTTTAATCTTATATTTTCTACCATCTTGAATCTGTTTATAAAGACTTTTTCCATTTGGTTCTGAATTTTTAATATTTGTTCCAGTTTCTTCAATTTTTTTCCTTTTATGCTTTTCATTAATCATTTCTGCAAACAGATAAGTCTCTTTGAGCTTAACTTCTATAGCTTTAACCATTCCTCTGAGAGCCTTCCTTTCTTTTAATACCTCCATCATCCCATCACCTTCACAAGGAAGATTAATTTCTTCTGTATTCCTCTTCTTAGTTTTACTTTCCCTGTATCAAAACATTAATTTGTTTATCTTCTAAATGACCCTGCAAAAACTTCCTAGCTACTGAGAAACTAATTTGACTTCTTTCTGTTCTGTTTTGTTTTTTTGAGACAGGGTCTTGCTTTGTAGTTCTGGCTGGCATTGAACTCACTATATAGCTAAGGCTGGCCTCAAACTCACAGTGATTCTTGGGGCTGCGGATTTAGCTCAGTGGTTTCGCCGCCTGCTGCGCAAGCGCAAGGACCAGAGTTCAATCCCTGGTACCAAAAAAAACCCCCCAAAAAACACCTCACAGTGATTCTCCTGGCTCAACCTCCTGAGTGCTGGAATTACAGGCGTGTGCCACCAAGCCTGGCTTAATTTGACTTCTTACTACTACATGACTAAAAAAAAGAAATTATCTTTACTTTGCCACATATCCTCTCTCTGTTGAACTGGCGATATTACAGGAATATTTTTGTTTTTTAAAAAATATATTCCACACAGATAGATAATAGCACATGCAGTGTACTCATAAAAGGATTTTCATTATCTGGGTTCACTGGTCATTTTTTGGATTACTTTCGGCTATTTATTTAAAATATGCAATAAAGGGCCAGGGATTTAGCTCAGTGGTTCAACCACTTGCCTTGAAGGTGCAAGGTCCCAAGTTTGATCCCCGGTACTAAAAAGAAAACCCCCTAAAATATGTAATAAAGATACAAAATATTTTTTTTCTCTTTCAAATTTCTTTGCAGATAATAGGTGTAGATGGATGGATGGACGGATAGCCAGACAGATAAATTCATAAACACAGCCCATCAATAGTCATACAGACACCTAATTTACATCAATAGTCATACAGACACCAATTCACGTATCAAGATCCTTCAAATCCCCTTGATACAAAGCTGGGTATGGTGGCTTGCACCTGTAGTCTCATGCTTAGGAGCTGAGGCAGGAGGACCACTTAAGTGAGATCAAGACCAGTCTGGGTAACATAGCAAGATCTCATTACTAAAAACAAAACAAAACAAAACAAAACAAAACAAAAACTCTGCAATGCTTATAATCAGTCCTTTAAAAAAATCAATCACATAGTCTTATTTCTAGTAAGAATGGCACCTTGCTATAATTTTAAAAAAATCAATGGCTTTTCTACATCAATAATTCAATAGCTTTTCTATATAATAATGAACTAGCTGAGAAGAAACCAGGAAAAGAGAAATTGAAGACACTAGAACAGTAGTGGTGAACCTATGGGATGTGTGCCTCAGCAAGCATGCAGAGCCCTCTAGCCAAGTTCCCCCAGCAGCAGAGCATCAGATAACAGCACAGTGTTGGAACTTAGTGATAAATAAGTGGGTTTTAAGTTGCAGTTGGGGCACTCAGTCTTCAAAAGGTTCACCATCATTGTTAATAGAAAAAAACTTGAAGCCATAGGCACCTGAAGCCATAGGAATGGGCAAAGACTTCCTGGATACAACTCTAACAGCAAAGAAAACAACAGCAAGCATCAACAAATGGAACTACTGTAAATCAAACTGCAAAGTTTTTGCACATCAAGGGAAATAACCAAGAAAGGGATAAGGCAGCTTATAGAATGGGAGAAAATCTCTGCCAGCTACTCTTTTGACAAGAGGATTACTGTGTAGAATAAGGAACTCAACACACACACACACACACACACACACACACACACACACACACACACACACCCCAGATAACCTAGTCAATAAATGGGCAAATGAATAGAGAATTCTCCAAAGAAGCCATTAGGAAAATGTAAATCAAAATGACATTGAGATTCCATATCACCAGAGTCAGAGTGGCTATGACCAAGAATCAAAAAAAAAAAAAAAGATGCTGGTACACATGGGGGTATAGGAGGTAGAAATCCTTCTGCACTTCTTGTGGGAATGTAAATTAGTACAGTCATTATGGGAATCAGTATGGCATGGGAAGGGGACCAAGAGATGGAGGCAGTGGAGGGGTAGGGGACATAAAAAGAATTAAGATGTGTTATGTGCATATACCAACTCCCCATGAGGAATGTGATCATTATGTACCATAAACATGTGCTAACTTTAAAATGTAAAAAATAAAAGTTTTTAAAAATTAAAAATAGAACCATTCCACTCACTCCTTGGTATATAGCCCAAAGAACTTAAAGTCAGCACAGATACCTGCATACCTATGTTTGTTGCAGTACAATTCACAATAGCCAAGATATGAAACCAGCCTAGTTGCTTATCAACAGATGAATGGATAAAGAAAATGTGGTATATATACACAATTAAGTATGTACTACTCAAGCCATAAAGAACAATGGAATTATGTCATTTGCAGGAAAATGAATGGAACTGGATAGCATTATGCTAAGTGAAATAAGTCAGACTCAGAGAGACAGGTATTGCCTGTATCCCTTGATACTGTGTGGAACCTAAAAAAAAATCCTATGAAAGTAGAAGGGAGACTATCATTAAAGAAGAAGAAAATAAGCAGAGGAGTGTAAGGGACACTAATGGAGGCATGAAAAATAGTTATTTTATTAAGAGATCATGATGTTAACAAATTGACTGAGGTGAAAAAGTGCTTGCTACACTCCATTAAATGATACAAGAGGCTACAAAATAATATATATAGCACTGCCAATTTTTAATATTAAAAATTGCATGAATGTATAAAGACCTTAGGAAGCAGTCTAGAATGTACCAGTGTGCACATGATGATACAGGGGTATTTTCACTTATCTTGTTTTAATCCATCTCTGGGGGTGAGATGCTGACCACAATTTTTGGTTGTTTAAGTGTTTTTGACATGTGGTATTATAAAATGTTTTTAAACAGGAAATTATGAATTGCTACAAATATTTCCGGGGATGAATATATTAATTATGTCAAATAGTAATCATTTCATAACATACAAATATTTCAAAACATTATATACATTTTAGATGTATGTGATTTTGTCAATTACACTCAAAAAATTTACCACCTTAGCCACTTTTTAAAAAAAGATGTACCAGGTGGGGATTTAGCTCAGTGGTTTCGCTGGTACCTCGCAAGCACAAGGTCCCAAGTTCAATCCTCAGTACCAAAAAAAAAAACCAACAAAAAAAAGATGTACCACAAAGCTACAGCAATGAAGACAATGTGATACTGGCATGAAGACAGATAACTGTATCAATCAAACAAAACTGTGATTTCATAAGTGCTATTCTTTAGACCTAAAATGGTCCCCACAGGGCCGGGGATTTAGCTTGGTGGCAACGTGCCATCCTGAGTCCGATCCCTGGTACCAAAAAAAAGAGTCCCCATAGCCTCATGTATTTGGAAGATGATTGGCTTATGGGGCACCATAGCTGACTCCCTGTTAGATGGTGGAGTCTGGTGTAAAGAGGCGGATCTCAGGAAGTATCTCCTTCTTGCTTCCTGCCTCTCTGCTTCCAGCAGTCCCGAGGTGAGCAGCTTTTCCTCTGCTATGCATGCTGTCCTGCCTTGGAACCAGCAGACTGTGGACTGAAATGTGAGCTAAAAGAAGCCCCTCACCCATTAAGTTTCCAGTATTGGGTATTTTGTCTCAACAATGAAGAAAGTTATGGACATATATAATAGGAGCTCCTGACAAAAGAGAAAGACAAGACAAGAGAGGTGGCAAGAATGGCCTGCCAAACAGGAAAGGAAAGCTAAGCAAATGTGCTGTCAGTGTAAGCGAAACGTGTATGGAACGTGCTGCTGTCATGTGTTAAGACTGTTTTAGGTGTGACAATTGAAGCAAAGATTATTTGTGTGGTAGTTTTGTTTTTATTTGCACTGTAGTTCACATAGAAATTTATTTCTGCTGTTATTTTTAGATTTTGTAAGCAGGCATAGAACATATGCCTAAGAGGTCTCAGGAAGGACAGTTGACACATTTTAAAACATTGACATGGAAGCCAGGTGTAGTGGTACACACCTGCAATCCTAGCATGTGGGAGGCTGAAGCAGGAGGATTGCCATGAGTTTGAGGCCAGCCTGGGCTACCGTGAGTTCAAGGCCAGCCTGAACTACACAGTGAAACTCTGTTTCAAAAAAAAATTTTTTTTCACATGAAAAAGGAAAAAAGAGCAAGGATAATTGGTTTATTATACATGGACTCCAAATCCCAGAGAAATAAGTATCACAGAAAGGGGCAGGCATGGTGAAATAAAGCCTAAGGCAATAATGGTGATAACCAGAGCAGATAAATGAGGGAATTCAAAAGAAATCTTGAATGATAATCACAATTGTACAAATATGGGTGACATGTAACTTTAGGAAGAATATGTTGTACAAAGAGCATGGGATTCAAAAAAGTCAGCAACATTTTCAAGAGTTAGGGTGTCAGACAGTATGCTAAACATTGGACACAGGGATAAATGAGCAACAGAGTTCCTATTCACATCGATTTGGATTTTTTTGTTTTGTTTTGTTTTAAAGAACAGCTTTGTTGAAGAATAATTGACTTGGAAAAAATTATATTTCAAGTATACAATTTGCTGTTTCTTTTAAAATGTTAATATGTAATGAAATGTTTAGAATAAACATAAACATTTTCAACAACTTTGCCTACAAGGTCCCGAGTTCGATCCCTGGTACAAAAAAAAAAAAAAAAGGGTTGGGGATATAGATGAATGGCAGAGCATTTGTCTAGCATGCACACAACCCTGAGCTTAATTTCCAGTACCACAAAAAGAAAAAAGAATAGCAACAACAAAAAATGAGCTAAGTTGCTAATCACAAACTTCTACAAATCTGGTTATATAATTTTCTCTAGCTATGCTTGAAATAAGCTTTATATAAAAGAGGATAATGATAAGCTAAAATGAAACAATGAACCACAGAATCTCAGCTTGACAGAGAAAAAAATAAAGAATGACTGGAGCCAGGCATCGTGGTGCATACCTGTGATCCCAGCACTTGAGCTGAGGCAGGAGGATCACTGTGAGTTCGAGGCCAGCCTGGGCTACATAGTGAGTTCGAGGCCAGCCTGGGCTACACAGTGAGTTCAGGGCCAGCCTGGGCTACATAGTGAGTTCAGGGCCAGCCTGGGCTACAAAGGGAGACCATACTTCAAAAAACAAAATCAAAAACAAAACAAAGAATGACTATGGCTGCTAGAAAGGAAGAAGTGAAGGATTAGCGGTCCAGATGAAGTAAAAGAATAAGTATAGAGTATTCACCAGTTTTAATATTTTTTTGATACATTCTCCTGAAAACATGCAAGTTTGAAGTTCACAACCTTTAAATTTCAAGAATCTGAAATCCATTGTTAGGTTCATATTAGACTACATTAGTAATCAAGGCTGTGGGCAGGTATTAGTGTTGGCAAATACAGATATTCCTTGTTTAATGTCCTATCTATGTAACAACTGCATGGACTTTTGACTGAGACGCGGTTTGGTCTTATGACCTGTCTTTTTTTTTTTTGTATAGTTCTGTACATCTTGTTTATAGAACTCCAATGTCTCTTTTTAGTACAGTATACCTTGTTTATACAGTACTGTAATTTTTGCTGATTTTATTGTACAGTATAGCACTGTTGTTTTATGTTGTTATACTTTACTGCACGGAAGAATTATGCAAATGAAAGCAGTCTTCAAGTTGGAGTTTCCTTTGGCCATTTCTTTGTTCTAAATATTGTAATGTATATACTATATGTAATTCCTCATTTAGCAACCAATTCACTTAATGACCTAGTTGCAGGAATATAACTCAGTCATTAAATGAGGAATGTTTGTATTTCTAGTTCTCATCCCAGGTCTATGGAATGATTCGCCCTCCTCACTCCTGTGAAGGTAGGGGTGTGTGTGTGTGTGTGTGTGTGTGTGTGTGTGTGTTATCCTACACACATCTAGCACAGTTTAAAAAAATCTTTCAGACATCCTGTATAATTTTTCATGGGAAAATATGGATACTATGCTGTTAAATAAATCTCTAATTGGAGGCACTTTAGACACTGTAACATTTGTAGGCAGTAAATACTGGTTTTATCTTGGGAAAGGGTACCATTGAAGGAAGAAACGCCTGTTGAACTTTTTCCACTAATCTGTAAAATAATTTCCTCCTCTTCTTCAGTAAAGGTAAGAGATACTATGGGGCATCAGGCAATGGCATAAATTATAAAAATGGCTCATTGATAAGTAGAGTATATATAGTTATAAAGTGAATTTGTAGAATTTGGTCTGAAAAGTTTATTATATCCGTATTATTTAGTCATATGCCTTTTCAAGTTCCTTTCCAAAACTTTTTAGTTGATTTTTGGTGTCTTTTCCAGGTTTTTCTTAACATAGCATTAAATAATCAATATTGTACCTAGTGTGTCAGGTAAATAAAGGACTGTAATTATGTAGAGCTGCAAAGCATGGCGCTTTAATAGAGCAATCTTTTTTTAAAAATTAATTTTATTGGTACATTTTAGGTATACATTATAATGACGTTCATCATTGGAGATTTGTACCTTACATAATATATCTTGATTCTTATTTTTCCCCATTCCCCTGCCCTCCCTTCAACTCCTCTACCCCTATTTACAGAGACTGTTTCCATTTTTTTCATTTTCTCATGTTAATTCCATTCCCTTCTTTCCTTTCCCCTACCTCTTCCACTTCCCCTTTGCTCCTTTCCTTCCTATTTCACATTATCTATTATACCTTTTAGTCCTTATTTACACTTTCAGTTTCTCACACCAGAGAAACTATTTGGTATTTACACGTGTATCCTGTTTATTTCACTTAAGAGTATGGCCTCAATGTGCATCCATTTAGCTATAAATGTCTCTAATTTCTCATTCTTTATGGCTTAGTACTCCATTTTATAAAATAAAAACACATTTTCTTTATCCAGTCTTCAGTTGATGGGCACATGGGCTGTTTCCAGGCTTTAGCTATTACAAACTGTGCCGGTATGAACATGGGTGCACATATATCACTGTGGTATGATTCTTTTAATTCTTTTGGGAAGATACCCAGCAGGGAAATGGCTGGGTCAAATGGAACCTTTAATCGTAGTTCTCTGAGGTATCTCCATACTGATTTCCACAGTGATTGCACCAGTCTGCACTCCCACCAACAGTGGAGAAGGGGTCCTTTTTCCTCACAGCCCCACCAGCATTTGTTATTAGTTGATTTCATGATAGCAGCCATTCTTCCTGGGATGAGTTAGAATCCAAAAAAGAGCAATCTTGAAGGTCAGATAGCCTGGGTTTAAATTCTGAATCTATCACTGACTGGCTGTTATTTTGGACACATTGCTTAGCTTTTTTGTGCTTCACTTTCATTATCTATAAAGAATTCTATCAACTCATAGGTTGTTAAAAGGATTACATTTAAGATAAGTAAAATATCTGCAACACTGGCTAGTATATAGTACGTGCTTGATAAATATTATCTATCCTTAGTTATTGTTATGTAAAAGGGAAGAATGTTGTTTATGTCTAGATATCCCATATGAGCCTCATGTGATCATAGGTGGGACTTTTTGAGAGGTGACTGGATTATGGGGGCATTATAGCTGACTGTCTGTTAAGAGGTTGGAAGAGGTGGATCATTGTGGACAAGACCTGAGTCTGCTCCCTTTCTGGCTACTTCCTTCTTTTCTCTCTGCTTTCTGTACATCATGCAGCTCTCATCTACCAATGATAATTCTGTCTAAAGCCAGCCAACTATGCAGGGACTGAAACTTTAAAAATATAATATATCCATATCTATATTGATACAGGTATAGGAAAAAAACCTTACC
This sequence comes from Heterocephalus glaber, assembly GCF_000247695.1. Next base: position 11,909,108 of record NW_004624804.1, read on the forward strand.
TCCTTTAAGTTGTGGGTATTGCATATTTTGTCCTGGTAACAAGGAAAGAGACTAAGATTTCTGGTGCCAGAGAAGTAGGGTTACTGCTGTGATACTACCTGACCAAGTGACTCAAACTTTTGGAACTGGTTTATGGGAGCAGTTTGGAAAGGTTTGGGAGAAGATGGTTAGATAAGCCCCAGAATATTGTAAGACAAGTTTGATAAACTATTCTAGTCAGAGCTCAGAAGACCATAATGTTGATGGAAATACAGACTGTAACAACCAGGTTCAGGAGGTTTCAGTTGAGAAGACTCCATTGGCAGTTGGACCCCAGGCCATGTGTATTATGCTCTGGCAAAAAAAAAAAAGTGTCTATGTTTTGCTCATTTCTTGAGTCTTTGCACAAGAGTTATGTTAAGACAGTGGACCAATCTAGTGGAAGAAATTTCAAGGGAGCCCAACATTCAGGCTGTAGCATGGGTATTGTTGTGGGCTTTTACCCAGTTCTACCTTGAGAATCAAAAGCAAATGGCACAGCTGAGTGAGTTTGAAAGCTGTGAATTTCACCTGAAAGAAAGCTACTGTAATGTTAGGGCCTAGACAGCCTGGTTTCTAAAAAGATCAGTATTTTTTTTTAAAGCCAAGTACTTTACATTGGGACAACACGAAGGATGCCTTGAGGACATGGGAAGAATCTGAAGAACTTATTTTTAGAAAAGAGCCCAGGCCACCCTGTTTTAGAAAGGTCATCTAGGAAATTGGCTTCCTGGGATTCCATCCACAGTGCTCAGCATCCAGGTACTCAGAGGCCCCTGCAGCCATGATAAGAAAGGGCCTACATAATGCTGGAGCCAGTGGTAGATTTTAGCATCATTCCCATGGTGCTGATTTTAAAGTCATGAAGAATGCAAGAGTTCTGCGGTCAGGAAGGCTTCCACCCAGATTTCAGAAGTCCTGGGAGGCTAGGCAGTGTGCACCAGAGAGGGCAATGCATGAAGCTGTGAGAACAAAGCCAGAAATAAAGTGTACATTTCAGGAAGCTGAAGAAGCCAAGAACATGATTATCCAAGGAAAGCCACAAGGAATGAGCAAAGTCAGCATGACAGAGAAGCCATGAGGGCTACAACCACCAGCACTGCCGTAAGGATGGGGCCATCCAAGCTCTTTGGGGTTCTCATCTTGCCAAAACTTGCCCTGGGTGCTGGACATGGAGTTAAGGAATTTAATGTTTGCCCTTCTGAGTTTTGGTCTGGCTCTGATCCCTATTCCTCTTTTTTGGAATGGGAATGTTTACCCTTTGCCTTTGTATGTTAGCAGTGTTTAACTTTCTTTGCTTTGAGTATCAGCAGACTTTGGGGTTGGACTTTTCAGCAATGCTAACACTGTTAAGACTGGCAATCCACAGAAATGGACTAAATATATTTTGCATAAAGAGATGCACATGAGTCTTCTGGGGTCCAGGAGCAGAATGTTATGGTTTATATCTAGATCTCCCCTGAAAGTCCCATGTGATCACAGGTAGGGTTTTTGGGAGATGATTGGATTTGGGGGGTATTATAGCTGACTTGCTGTTAAGAGATGAGGTCTGGTTAGAAGAGGTGGGTCACTGTGGGCATGACACAGAAGAGTGTATCTCTCTTTCTGGCTTATTCTTTCACTTCTCTCTGCTTCTTGTCTGCCATGCCATGAGCAGCTCTCCTCTGCCATAGTGCTTTCACCTGGCACCAGTCGACCATGCAAGAACTGAAACTTCTAAAACATGAACCAGAATAAACCTTTCCTTCTTTAAATTATGGATGTTGAGTATTTTGTCCCAGAGATGAGGAAAATGACTAAGACAAATGTATTTATTGTTCCCAACACAGCATTGTAGCCTCTGAAATTTAACCTTATTGGCTAAAACAAGATAGGGAATCTCACAAAATTTTCCAGGGTATGATTTTATCCCAAGTTACTTTGTAAAAGTTTGAAGTATATCTAACCATTAAAGACTATATGGTACAATCTTATGATTTACCACACACATGTATGTGAAACAGTCACCTCAAACTAACATTACCTCCATTGGTTCCAACTTTGTGCGTGTGTGTGTGTGTGTGTGTGTGTGTGTGTGTATGTGTCTGTATGTAGTGAGAACATGTAAAATCTACCCTCTTAGCAAATTTCAAGTATACAGTATTAATCAAGGTCATATTGCTACACATTATACCTCTAGATCATAATCACATTGCATAATTAACACTTTGTACCACCTGAGCAACATGTCCACACTCACCCTGACCCACCAACCCCGATAATCATCCTTTGGATATATACCCTGAAAAAGGAATGCTGGATCATAAGACAGACACCCATACTGTTTTCCATAGTGGCTATAACAATTTACAATCCCATGCATAGTGTACAAGAGTTCCCCTTCTTCACATGCTTGTCAACATGTTATTTTTCATCTTTCCGGTAAATAATCACTGACATTGGTATATCTCACTATGTTTTGTTTTTGTTTTGTGGTACTGGGGGTTGAATACACAGCCTTTGTGTTGAGCTACATCTCCAACCCTTTATTATTTTGAGACAGGGTCTTGCTAACTTGCCTGGTCTGGACTCAAACTTGTGATGCACTTACCTTAGCCTTCCAGAGCCCTGAGATTACAGGCGTATGCCACAATATTCAGCTTTCATTGTAATTACATGATTTGCATTTCCTTGATGATTAGTGATGTTGAACATCTTTTCATATGTCTATTGGTCATTTGTATGTGTTCTTTCAAGAAATGTCTATTCAGATCCTGTAGGTTTTGGGGTTTTTTTGGTACCAGGGATCAAACTCTGGACCTTCTGCTTGTGAAGCAGGTGGTGGAACCACTGAGCTAAATCCCCGGCCCCGTCTATTCAGATCCTTCACTCGTTTTTAAAATAGGTGAGTTTGCTATTGAATTGTACAAGTTCCTATGTATTCTGGATATTAACCTCTTGTTAGATATGTTTTGCAAATATTTTCTCCCATTACGTAGGCTGCCTTTTTTACTGTGTTGATTGTTTCCTTGACAGCCCAGATGCTCTTCTGTTTTATATAATCTCATTTGTCTTTTTTTGTTTTTGTTGCTTATGCTTCTGGGATCACATCCAAAAAAGAATCACTGCTAACACCAATGAAATTAAGGTTTCTCTTGTATTTTCTTCTAGTAGTTTTACAGTTTCAGGTTGTAAATTTAAGTTTGATCAACTTGAAATTGATTGTTGTATACAGGAGGATGTAACAGTTAAATTTCATTCTTCTACATGTAGATATCCAGTTTTCCCAATACTGTTTATAGAAGATACTATTCTTTGCTCATTTTGTGTTCCTGTCAAAGATCAGCTGATGACATATAGGTGGGTATACTTCTGGGTTCTTTATTCTGTTCTATTGGCCTGTATGTCTGTGTTTATGCCAGTACCATACTATTTTGATTATTGTAATTTTGTAATAAGTTTTGAAGTTAAGAAGTGTAAATCCTCCAGTTTTGTACTTTTTCCAGATCTCTTTGGCCATTCTAGGTCTTTTTTGTGATTCCAATTGAATTTTAGGATTTTTTTTCTATTTCTTAATGCCATTTGGGCTTTTGATAGGGTTTGCACTGAATCTGTAAATCATATTGGATAGTAAGGATCTTTTAACAATATTGATTCTTTCAATGCATAAATATAGGTTATCCTTCTATTTACCTGAGTCTTCTTTAATTTCCTTCTCAAAGGATTTAAAATTTTCAGTGTACAAAGGTTTTCATCTCTTTGGTTATATTTACGCCTAAGTATCGTATTATTTTAGTTGTTATCGTGAGTGGGATTGTTTTCCTAATTTTCTCTTCCAAAAGTTCTTTGTGATTAGAAGTATAAATGATTTGTATCCTGCAATTTCACTGAATTAGTTTATTAGTGCTAAAAGATTTTTTAGTTGATACCCAGTTCCTATTTCACACCACTGAGCTAACTATAAGTATGTTTTTGATTATTTTCTCCTATACACATCCACTGAAGCTTCAATTTTAGCCCAATACTCAGATAATGATTTTCCCATGGTTGTCATCTTCAAGAGTGTCATCTGGGGAACCAAAATGGTGAAGTAGCAATCAGCAGCAAAATTCACACTCTCAGAGCCAGAATCCAGATGCCTGGAAAATAACTTGACAAAGAGGAAAAAGCAAAACAAAATTGGATCTCTAGGAACCAGGAAGGAACTGACAGAAAAATCAGAAGTTACAGAGAAGTGGGAGAAATGGGCCACAATGCAGTGAAAATATCAAAGCAATTTTGAAGCTTACTCTGATACCCAGGAAGGGGAACCTGTCTCCACAGACACTGGGTAAGACCCTAGGTTGAGCACTTCAGGGAGAAACAACAGATTTGGCCAGCACCACTAGCCCCAAGCAAAGCGCATGGCTAACATAAACTACAAAAATAGCATGAGGTTTTACTCCAAAGTAACTCCTCCCACCCACCAAACAACAATTGGAGAAGAAGCCCAGTGAAGCTCCTGCCATATTGCCAGATAATGTTTTATCAGGTGCTATTTTGTTGATAATTTAAGACTGAAACTCAACAGCTAAAAACCAACTCAAGAGTATTGCCAGGTGTGGTCCCAAAAGCTGGAAATCCCAGCTCTCAGGAAGCTGAGGCAGGAGGATCACTGTGAGTGATGCATTCCCACATTTATAGCAGCACAATTCATAATAGGTAAATCTTGGAAGAGGCCTATATGCCCATCAATAGATGAATGAATAAAAAAGTGTGGAATTTATACACAGTGGAGTAATACTCTGCCATAAAGAAAGATAAACAAATCATTTATAGAAAAATGGATGCATCCTGAGACTATAATGCTTAGTGAAATAAATAAGACACACAAGCTTAAATATTATATGGTTTCTCTTATATGAGAAACACAAAATACAAATAAAGTGCAAAGTAAAAGACAGATAATAAGAAGCAAGAAGATAGATCTTTTTGCAAATGAGGAGAACCAAGAGATGGAGTGAGGGGAAAGGGAGAGGAGGGGAAGGTAATGAAAAAAATAAGATGTTTGGCTGGGGATTTAGCTCAGTGGTTCCGCTGCCTGCCTTGCAAGCGCAAGGCCCCGAGTTTGATCCCTGGTACAAAAAAAAAAAGATGTATTGTGTACATATACCTGCTCCCCATGAGGAATTTGATCATTATGTACTAGAAACATGTACTAATAAAAAATAAAAATTGAGAAAAAAGCATCATCTGTATACTGAACTTTTTCTAGATAATTCATAAAATAATAAATATGAGCAAATCTAATCTGTTTCCCACTGCTTATAATTTTTTACCTAAAAAAATATTCGTGGTATAGTGGAAAACCTACTTATTAGAAACTAAAAGTCTATTAGTCATGAGACCAGAGGCAAATAACTCTTAGAAGGTTTACTTTTCTCATCTATAAAATTGGAATTACAAGCCCTATATACCTTATAGTACTATATAGTTATGAAAGGTAACCAAACTTTCAAGGCCATACTTCTCTATTCTTATTACCACTATATTAAATTTAGGCCCATAGTTCTTGCCTAAACTTCTGTAGTAATTTATTCCCTAAGTGACTTTGACTTCATTTCTGTACAATCATCCTCCATCCACACACATACATAATTATCTTTTCAAAATAAGTTTTATTATATCCTTCTTCACCTTGAGAGTGAAATACAGCATTTAAAGCTGTTAAACATCTAAGTCTAGATAGTCCAGAAATAAACTATCAAATATATGATCAACTGGTTTTCTATAAGATGCCAGTGTGGAAGGCTGGGCCAGCTACATAGCTACATAGAAAAAAATGAAGTTAAGACTTTTATATCATACCATATAGAAAATAAATTCAAATGGAGCAAAGACCTAAATACAAGATGCAACCTGTAAACTCTTAGAAGAAAACATAAGAGAAATATTCATAACCTTGGATTTGATAATGGTTTCTTAAATTTGACATCAAAGGCACAGGCAACTAAAGAAAAAAATGAAGCTGAGAACAGTGATGCATGCCTCTAATTCCAGCTACTTGGCAATTGGAGGCAAAAGGATCAAAACTTCAAGGCCTGCCTGAGAAACTTAGCAAGAACTTGGGGATGTAGCTCAATGGCAGAATGCTTACCCTAGCACAAGGCCCAGTATTTGATCCTTATCACCACAAAAGAAAAAAAGTTACATACAGAATATAAGTCAGTAATTCCACTCTTAGGTAAACATCCAAAAGAATTGAAGCCTGTGACTCAGATACTTGCACTTCAACATTCACAGAATCTTTACTTACCTAACCAAAAGGTGGAAACAACTCAAGTGTCCAACTAATGAATGGACAAACAAAATGCACCATATACATTGGAACATTATCCAGCTGTAAGGAGGAATGAAGTTCTACTGTATGATGCAACAGGGATGAACTCTAAAAACATTACGTCAAGTAAAATAAGCCAGACACAAAAAGGACAAATACTGTATGATTCACTTATCTGAAGTATCTAGAATAAATACATTCATGGAAAAAAAAAAGGAGTAGTATAGAGGTTGCCAGGTGCTGGAGGGAGGGAGAATGGAAAGTTATTGATTAGGAGGTAGAAATTTTGTTTAGGATGGTAAAAATTTTCTAGAAATAGATAATTTCCATAGGAAAAGTACCAAGAATACTGAATCTTACGTTGCTTGCCCTAGTATCTAGCACACAGTATCAACTTTCTCAAACAAATGACTTATACATATAATAAGCTGAAACACCACAAAGTAATCCATTAATAAAATGCCTTATTTTATTCTATCCTTTATGGATTTCTTTTTTTTTTTTTAGGGTTGTAAAAGTTTTGATACAATCAAAAAAGCAAATATCCAGACATTCGGTTATCTTTGCCATTATAATGTATCATTTGAATAGAATCTTAAAAATGCATATTTTAAAGTATTTCTAGTAATTTAAACAATTACTAGAAAATTAAGAGTCTACTTAAGACATTTCAGATAAAGGCTAATTTCAAAATTTCTAAAAAGGTAACATTATTTTAACTGTAGTAAATCTGCTCTCCACAGATTGTAGCCAGAATGCTACCTGTCTTATTACAGAAGAGGCATGTGCTCTTAAAGAGAAACAAAACAAATATAAAAAACTGTCACTCTTTCAATGACCATAGCAAATTTTCAGGAGCTATACAGACTATATGGTAGGAGGATTCCTCTGGACCATTGGTACAAATCAGGGCATCTTCATACAAGCCTTTTAAGAATCACATCATAAATTTATTTCACATGAGACAAGTTCAAGAACAGCAGGTAATGAATCCAGTACCATCCAATTTGCAGAGGAGTGATTAATAAAAAGTGCCTCCATAAAGAGTAAAAGATCAATTGTACCTGTCTACCCACCAAAACTACTAACAAACATAGGAACAAAAACCTACACTATTTCTTCTGAGGCAATTATACTGTAAGAAGTAGTTTAGCTAATTAGCTCATAACTAGGGAGCTAGCAAGGGATAGATCCTAAAATGGAGATGGGTTGGTCAGCTTTATAAGGAAAGCAGTATAAGCACAGGTAGGCATATGATAAACAAATATGGGAAAGTGACCACTGTAACTGACATCCTTCTCATTTTTACTTTGTTTTCCCTGATTACGTGGTAAGATTTCTAACTGGTCAAAGAATATAGTGATCAGTGCAGGGCCACTGCATGCTCTGTCTCCCCCCAGGCCATGTTTAGTGTGGACAGTCCATACCCAAATTCTATGGGCTAAGCCCACTGTTAACATGATATGGCCAGAGATCCGGCCAATAGAAATGAAAGATCCTACTCAAGGAGCACACTTAACCTTTTCTGGGCCCCATCCCAACCACAGGGAGCTGTCTCTCTTATACTTTAAATAAATACTCCAATGTCCATGATTTCATTCTGTGACTCTGTGAGACACCAACCCAGTTTGGATGGTAACAGTATTAATCTCCTTCCATGAGTCTTTATTATATGAAACTTCTATACCACATAGGAAGGTTATTAGATGGAAAACAGTAGGAGGCAGTTACAATATTCTAAGTACAATACCTGCACTTCTAAGATTTCTTAAAATTTTTTTTCCACAACTACAATTCTCATAGTTTCACAATAGTGGTAGTTTAGGCTACTCTTCAGTTAGATTTAACGATAACCATGAAAACATTCCTCACAGAACTTTGGCTAGCACATACGGTTATTTCCACTGTCAAGAAACAAAGGACAAAATTCAACAAAACCTTTTTAAAGTTTTACTGTGTCTCTACTTATATGTGAGATGGAGGTGGGGGTCCTCACTGTGCTGCCCAGGCTGGCCTCGATCCTTTTCTGGGTATGGTGGTCCATGCATGTAATCCCAGCAAGGTTGAAGCAGCAGGATGACAGTTCAAAGTCACCTGGGTACTCAGCAAGTTTACATCCAGCCTTGACTACACAGCAAGACTCTGACCCCAAAAATCAAACCACACCACAAGCAAAACAAACAGAACTCCTCTTATTTCAGCCCCCTCCACCCCAGTAGCTGGGACAAGGGCATACCACTGCATTGGCTTTGTTTCTCTGCTTAACAGGAGACAATAAGGGCTAAAATAATAATAAAAACAGAACAGGTTTAAAGAAACAATTTCTATACACAGGTAACAACTCAATATTTCATGATTTTCTTTTCCTATTCTAAGTGAGTTCTTTTCCTAAACACAAATGAGTCTGTTTTTCTATCAGACAAAAAGTAAATAAATGAGTTTGTAACTTTCAGAAACACTTTAGACAATTTATAAGTTACACTGATTTTTTAGCATTAAGCTATGTTATTACTGGAAATAGGCCACTTTGGGCCAGGCATTTAGCTCAGTGGTTCCACTGCCTGCTGTGCAAGCACAAGGACCCAAATTTGATCCCCAGTACAAAAAAAAAAGCCACTTTGAAAGAAAACTAAGAGATAGGATGAACCTGAAATTTTTCTAAATAAAAGGTTTAGATTTTTGTTTGCTTGTTTGTTTGTTTTTGAGAGTCAGGGTCTCACTATGCAGTTCAGGCTGGACTTGAGCCCAGGCTGGCCTGGAACCTGAAGTGATCTGCCTGCCTCAGCCTCCCAAGTGCTGGATTACAGGTGTCCACCACATGTGACCTTTAGATTTAAAAAAAAAATCTACAGCTATGAAGGAGCATACAGATAGTACTATATTTCAGTAGTAAAGATCCAGGAACAAGATTGACTCTTTCTAAAGTCTAGAACTGTATTCTGAAAGAGTGATACTGCAGTTTCAGAAGACCATACAGCACATAAAATTTCTCAGTCCAAAAGGAAAAAATTGTAAAATATATACCTCCATGAAAAAGACAGAAAAGCTAAAAGTGGATTCTTGATGTAGGTATCTGTAGCATGGCTATGACCTGGTCAGAACTTAATTCTCCACCACTGAAAAAGAATATAAAATCAGATAATCAAAGTTTACTTAAAATAGTAGTGAGCTTGTTCTAATTAAAATGAAGTAGTAGTTTTAAATTTTTATAATGTAATTAATTCTAAAAAATTAAATGTTCTATTAAATTCAGTGGGAAGGAAAGTTTAAGAGGAATTTCTAAACGCTTTCTGATTTTGACAAGAAATTGCTTAAAGGACTACACATCTTCTGTGGTCAAATGATTGTCTATTTAAATCACTTGAAAAGAAGAGGAAAATCAAAATATACAAATTCCATTCTTCTTTTCAAATATGCACTGATTTCTTGATTTTCAATTTCCTTTACCAAAGTCTATATATCTCTGGAGTCCTTTTTTTTTTTTTGGTACTGGGGATTGAACTTGGGTCCTCATGCTTTCCAGGCAGGCAGTGGAACCACTGAGCTAAATCCCCGGCCCTCTGGAGTCCTTTTTAACTCATCAGAAAGCTATATGGATATTTAGATCTGAAAATAGCATCCAACTGAAGAATAATACAAGTCTAATACCACCCACACACACATTATCTTTCACTTTCCAATATCCATGTCAGGTAGCAGCTTCACATAAAAGCATCATCTCTAATGTAACTCCATCACTGAACAGAAGAACAATGTGTGTCAGTTACAAGTTGACTGCTTCCATGGATATATTCACATATCATGAAAGGAGGTATTTACGAGCACATGGTGGTCTTCATGTGGTCCCACATTTGACCAGATATCACAGCAAGAACAAAACACAGAGTTGCAAAAGCCCATCCAGTTTTATTAAAGATAATTTCCATATTGCTTATTTGCAGACACACAAGTCCGTCAATAGCCACCAAAAGCAATCCCAACATAAGAGGACCAGCATAATTTGGAGGTGTAATTACTATAATATTGACATCAGTTCTATCTGTGATCCACCAGGCACCTACAACTCTTATGTATCATCTTGCCTGGGTTTCCTTTTTGCAGAAAGGTTGATGAAAGTTTAAGTTGAATTCATGTTTAGCATTGGAGGGCTGGGGATTTAGCTCAGTGGTTCCGCCACCTGCCTTGCAAGCACAAGGTCTCAAGTTCGATCCTCAGTACCAAAAAAAAAAAAAAAGCACTGGAAATATATCAGAGCCTTCATCAAAATCCACCATGGTAAAAAGAAAAAATCCTGTTGGTAAATACACTGGAATATTGCCAGAAGTTTGCCAGGATCTGAAATTATTCATCATCTTGCTTGCAAAAAACACAGTGTCCAGGAAGAGAGAGCAGTGAACATGACCGATAACAGTAATTTCTCAGTGGGGCTTTAACAAAGTCTCAGAACTTGTGCCCACTACAGGTCTATTATTGGTCAACTCCATCAGCTGAGTAACCTTTTCAGATAACGCCATCTCCTTTTTCCTTTGGGCAGAAGCCTAGGTAATCTTTTAAATGAGCAGCAAGGCCACTGCCACCACCATGGTTGCAGAGGCACACCAAAACCACCTATGTGCTGCCATGTTTGCTCCTATATCTCCTAAGAATTTATTTTATGATCATTTTCAGTTTATGAAACACATCCTTGATGATATGCAATATAAAAGATAACATATTTTTCATTGTATCCCATGAAACTAATCCCCAAGTTTTCTTCTCTTCATTTAAATGAGAAATTGAAGCAGAATATTTTTATCTTTGTGGTATTGGGGATTGAATCCAGGGGTACTCAACCACTACACTAAATCCCCAGTACTTTTTATTTTTTATTATGAGACAGGGTCTTGCTAAACTGACCAGGTTTCAAATGTGATTATCCTGCTTCAGCCTCAGGTGTAGAAGGGATTATAGGCCTGTGACAACATTCCTGGCTCTAAAAAATATTTGAGTTTCTAAATAAATAAAATACTATTCTAGATCTACTATCATATGGTTCAAAGAAGAGATATATTCTAAAGCCAGATGTGGTGGCATGTATCTGTAGTCTGTTACCTGGAAGGCTAAGGCAGGAGGATCACTTGAGTACAGCAGTTTGAGGCAACAGTGAGACCCTACTTCAAAAAGAGGAAAAAAGATACATTCTAAAAATGCTAGAAAGAGCCAGAGGAGGTGAGCCAATCCCAGCGCCCAGAAGGAGGCTCCTGGGCTGCCATTCCACTGCTCTCAGGGCAGAGGAGGTGAGCCAATCCCTGCGCCCAGGAGGAGGCTCCCTGGCCACCATTCCACCGCTCCCAGGGCAGAGGAGGTGAGCCACATGGGTGCCAGCAGCAACCCCCACCCCTGTGGAAATGAGAAGACACATAAACAAGCCTCAAAACTAGACTTCCAGATGACCTACAGCAACCCCAAAGGGAAACAAGATGGAACGATCAGATACTCAACAACCTGGATTTCCTGAACTGGCAACAAAAGAGGATCTGGAAAAAATGAAATCAGAAATAATCTCCCAGATAACAGCAGAGATTGTGCCCATAGTGCAAGACATGCTTGATAAATCTAGAGAGGACACAGATAAAAAAATAGAGGATCTGAGGAACATGATGGAATTCCAACTTAGGAAACAAATGGAATCCACAAAACAGAGACAAACAGATTTCCAGGAGATTAAAAACTCCACTGAAAGTCAATGCAGCAGAATGAACCAATGTGAGGACAGAATTTCAGATACAGAAGATAAGATTGCAATTAGTGACCAGGAAAAGAAAATTTTCTTAAAAATAGTAAAGGGCCATGAGAAATCAATCCAGCAGCTGTTAGACAAAGCAAAGAAGAATAACATAAGACTGACTGGAGTCAATGAAGAAACAGGAGAGAGGGCAGATGACATAAAAAAACTGTTCACAGAAGTGATGGCAGAAAAATTTCCAAGCAGGGGAAAAGAACCTGACAAACAGATAAGTGAGGCATATAGGACTCCAACTAGCCTTGATCAAAAAAATCTACACATAGGCATATAATAGCTAGGATTCCAGAAAGCCAACAGAAGAAAAATATTCTACAAGCAGTGAGAGAAAAGAAACAAATCACATACAAAGGAAAGCCCATCAGAATCACAGCAGACTACTCAACACAAACCCTCAAGGCAAGAAGAGCTTGGAGTGATGTATTCCAAGCCCTAAAGGAAAACAGCCTCCAACCCAG
>NW_004624804.1:11938316-11973698 GCF_000247695.1 Heterocephalus glaber
TTTTTTTTGATAAGTTTGGCTAAGGGTTTATTGATTTTATTTGCTCTTTCAAAAAACCAACTCTTCAATTCGTTGATTTTTTGTATTGCTCACAGTCTCCATTGCATTAATTTCTGCTCTGATCTTTATAATTTCCTCCCTTGTATGAGCTTTGGGTTTGTCTTGCTCTTCTTTTTCCAAGAGGTTGAAGTTTAGCATTAGGTTATTTGAGCTTGCTGTTTTCCTAGTATGGGCTTTCACTGCTATGAATTTCCCTTGCAGATCTGCTTTCATTGTGTCCCATAGATTCCTGTATGTTGTACTGGCATCATCATTTAATTGTGGCAAGTAATTTCTTCTTTAATTTCCTCTGTGATCTATTGGTTGTTCAGGAGAGTGTTATTTAATTTCCATATGTTTGTGGGGTTGTTGCGCTTTCTTGTGCTATTGATCTCAAATTTAACTGCACTATGGTCTGATAATATACAGGGACAGCTTCAATTCATCTGCATTTACTTAAGCATGTCCTAAGCTCTAGAATGTTGTCTATTTTGGAGAATGAACTGTGTGCAGCTGAAAAGAATGTATATTCCGATTTCATGGGGTGGAACATTCTGTAGACATTAAGTCCATTTGTTGAAAGGTTTGGTTCAGTTCTATTATTTCATTGTTGATTTTTCTGTCTACATCATCTATTTGTGACAATGGAGTATTGAGGTCCCCCACTACAATTGTATTAGTGCTTATTTGGTTTTTCATGTCCAGTAATATTTGTTTTGTATAGTTGGGAGTGTTAGTATTTGGTGCATATATATTTATGATTGTCATCTCTTCTTCTTGGATTGTACCCCTTAACAAGGTTGTAGTGACCTTCTTTGTTTCTCTTAAGTAGTTTTGGTTTGAAATCTAACTCGTCTGCAAATAAAATAGCTACCCCTGCTTTTTTCTGGGTTCCTGTTGCACCGAGTGTTGTTTTCCATCCTTTTACTTTCAGTCTATGAATTTCTTTTTGAATTAAGTGTGTTTCTTGTATACAGCATATTGTTGGATTTTGCCTTTTAATCCATTCTGGCAATCTATTTCTTTCCTTTTTTTGTTTTTGGTACTGGAGATTGAACTCAGGTCCTTGCACTTGCACAGCAGGCAGCAGTCTATTTCTTTTGATTGGTGAGTTGAGGCCATTTACATTGATGGTTATAATTGATATGTATTGACTTATCTTTGTCATGGTATTTTACTACTGTTGGCCCTTTTTTTTTTTTTTGGTACCGGGGATCAAACTCGGGTCCTTGCACTTGCGCATCAGGTGGCAAAACCACTGAGCTAAATCCCCGGGCCTACTGTTGGCTCTTTTACTTTTTATTTTCCCTCCCTTCCCTTTCATTTTTGCCTTGCCTGATGGCTTTGCTCTGTTGGTCCTCATGGAGTTGTGACCCTCATTGTCTTTTTCCTGGATATTATTTAGAATTGTTTGTAGTACTGGTTTGGTATTCATGAAGTTTCTCAGGTATTGTTTGTCATGGAATTATAGAATTTTCCCATCGATTTTGCAAGATAATTTTGAAGGATACAACAATCTTGGTGGGAGGTTATTTTCTTTAACGGCTTGAAATACTTCACTCCAGGCTCTCCTTGACTTGAGGGTTTGTGTTGAAATGTCTACTGTGATTCTGATGGTCTTTCCTTTGTGTGTGATGTTTCTTTTCTCTAACTGCTTATAGTACTTTTTTCTTCTGTTGGGTTTCTGGGATCTTGACTATTATATGTCTAGGTGTAGATTTTTTCTGATCATGCCTAGTTGGAGGTCTATATGCCTCTCTTATCTGTATGCCAAATTGTTTTCCTATGTTTGGGAAGTTTTTGCTCATTAATTTTGTTAACAGTTTTTTTTTTATGTCATTTGTACTTTCTCCTGCTTTTTCATGGACTCCTATCAGTCTTATGTTATTCTTTGCAACATCTAGCAGCTGCTGGATCAATTTCTCATGGTCCCTTACTATTTTTAAGAAGTCTCTCTTTTGATGGTCACTAATCGCAACCTTGCCTTCTACAATTTATATTCTATCTTCACATTCACTCAATCTGCTGTGAATACTTTCAGTGGAATTTTTAATCTCCTGAATATCTGTTTGAATCAGTTTCATGTATTCCATTTCTTTCCTATGCTGGGCATTCATGGCTTCCATCATGGTCCTGAGCTCATCTAATTTTTTTAATCTGTTTCTCTTCTAGAGTCTCTAATTATGTCTTTCATTCTGTTCACCATCTCTGCAGTTATCTGGGAAATTATTTCTGCTTTGAATTTTCTTTTTTTTTGGTACTGTGGACTGAACTTGGGACCTTGCACTTGAAAGGCAGGTGGTGGAACCATTGAGCTAAATCCCTGGCTGTTTTGAATTTTCTAGAGCCTCATTCATCTGTTTTGTTACTTCTTGTGCTATCAGTTCATGGTGTCCAGGTGGTTGATTATCAGATTTTTCCACCTCGTTTCCCCCAGAATTTGCCTTTGGTGAGCTGGAAGTCTGGCTTTGTGCCTAACTTAAGTGTCTTCTCATTTCTAATTTTGTTGTTGGTGCTGTTTTCTGGTTTAATTCCTGGGCTGATACTTCAATATTGCTTATTGTGAGTACCTTTATTATTTGTGTTTAGAGCCCTTACGGAGTGATTGCTTCTCAGAGATATCTTTCAGGTATAGCTGGTCTTTTTAGGCTTTTAGTCTCTAATGACTCTTAGGCAATCTTGTTTTCAGTATACTAGGGAAGACAATTGATTAGATCAATCAGGACACCCTAGGCCAATTGATACAATCAGCATCAACAACAGCATCAAACACAGCTTAGAAAATAACAATTTGTGGTAGCAATTAATCTGTCACTTTTAACTGTGTGAGCTAGATCAGAGTCGAGGGCCAGACCAAAATATGTTTGTAGTAAATAAATCCTTCAATATAGCAAATTTACCCTTCGGGATAAGGATTTGGGAGGGGTTGGGAAGGGAGGAATAGAGAGGAGAGAAAAAGGTTAGAAATGATGCTAGAGAACACAGGAAGATCACACAAATTTTGAGAGACTGTTGAAGACAAGAGAAAAAGACAAAGCAAAGGAACAGAGACAAGAGCAGAACAAACTAACAGCCCTAGGGGAGCTAGAAACTGTATTCACCTTCCTATAAAAATAGTGACAGTTGAGAGAAGGAAAGAGAGAGAAAAACAATAAAAAATAGGACAGGAACAGGAAGATGGAGAAAAATGCAGAACAAGAAGGGAGAGAGACAGAAAAAGAAGACTATACCTCCCTCAGGGTATGTCTCTGTTGTCCTGGTAGACAACATGGGCAGCAGTATGCAGATCTAAGTCCATTATTCTAAGAATCCAGCTCTAGTTCACTGAGATTCAGGCTGATTTCTGCCTGCAAGGCCCAAGTTGAGGTCCCTAACCCCTTGCAGGATTGAATTCTGCAAGGTTCTATTGCAGGATCCAGCTGTCCTTCCCCTGAGGTGAGCCCAGGTTACCATGGGAGTTGTTGATCCCACCAACTTACCAACCACAGCGGTCCAGGGGACCTTTATTGCAGAGATTTTCTTCACTTCCCCAGTAGGCTTCAATTTTCATTGAAGAGCCTCAGAGAGGATGTCTCTCTGTTGTTCACTTCTGCTATATCTTATGGAGCTCATAACCATGGCCTTCATGGCCCCTCAGTGCCTCTGCAGTGCAGATTCAAATACCGCTCCAGGGGCGCGGACCCCACAGTAGTGAGCTCTGGGGGCACTGGCATCCATGTGTTGGAGGTTCCGGGCAGGGGGGCCACTGGCGTCCACATATTGGAGGTCCCTGGTGGGGGGCTCTGGCCGTCTTCAGTACTTATTATTGCAACAGCAATTAATACTGATGACTTCCTCAATACTCTTTTCCTTTGACACCTGGACACATAACTCTTGACATCTACTTTTTAATCCCCCTCTCTCTGGTTATTCTTTCTTAGTCACTCAAGCCTACCTATCCTCTACTTTGACATACTGCAAGGTCTGTCCTATATTCATCTCACTCTACAACCTAGACTATTCCTATGACTTCAACTAGCTTAACAGCTAAAATTTGGTCTTAGCCACTGCCTTCTTCCAAGTTTCAGAAGCACAGTTCCAACTGCTTACTTGGCATTTCACAGATCCTTCAAACACAAATTACTCAAAACTGTTCTCTTCTGAAACTTCTTCACTAAGGTTCCCTTCACAGATCCTAGCACCACCAACTAGATGGCTCAAACCAATATTAAGGGATTTAATTTTGACTCTCTACAACACATTTATTACAAAATCTTAGAAATTTTATTCTCTCCATTTATATGCCCTAATGATCCAGTTTCTCCATCCAGGTGCTACTGGCATTTTGAACACAGCAGACCTTTATTGCTGGGGCTCTCCCCAGTACAGAGAATCTAGCATTTCTGGCTCCATGATTAAATGTCATTAACACCTCCTAGTCATTGGTACTAACAAAAATATCCCCTAAAGTTGGTATTGCTTATATTAAGAATTACATTGTGGCTGGCGAAAGGCTTCATTATCTCTCTTCCAAACTTTAAAAAATTTTTTTTAAAAAAACAGGCTCAGGATGTAGCTCAGTGGGAGAATGACTGCCTAGCACATGTAAAGCCCTAGGAGTCTTTCCTAGCACTGCAAATGAACAAAAATTTTAAAAACTTATTATTTTTCCTATGTTGATATTTTCTTCTCTCCAATATTCTACAGCCAAGTAATGTTTTAAAGCTCAATTTAATCAAATAATTTCTCCTCTTAAAACCTTTCAATGCTCCTCATCATAGGAAAAGCATTCAGTACTTCATCATTAAGTATAATGTTAGCTGTATCTACAAAGATTAGCTACCCCTTATGAACTTGAGGAAGTTGCCTTTGTATTGCTGTTCTGAAAATTTTTATCATGAATGAGTATTCAATTTTGTCATATGCTTTTTTGACAAGGATATCCAAGCTCACCCTAGTCAACACTGTACTAGAAATCCTAGCCAGTATAACAATGAAAGAAGTAATAAAAGTTTATTTACAGTTGACATGATCATGCAGTGAATTCTGAGTATTAACTTTTTTTTACAGATTACTTAGAATTCCTTAGATTCCACAGAACTAGATGAGTTGTATTAGATATGATTTCTTTAGAACTAACAAGTTCGAAGGCTGAGGGGTATAGCTCAGTGATGGAGCTTTCACTTTATCTCATAAATGGAGGGCTCTGGTTCAACCTCCAGCACTGCAAAAACAAAACAAACAAAAAACTAATGCATTCTAGTTTAGAAAAATGACCAATATACAAAAATTATTAGTTTTCTATATACCTGCAAGGAGCAAGTGGAAAATGCAATGCCACTTATGATTGTAATAAAATATATGTAAGACCTAAACACTGAAAATAATAAAACATCACTGCAAGAAATTAAAGACCTAAAAAGAAGGAAATATGTTCATAGCTGGGATGATTCAATATTGTTAGGATTCAATTCAACTCAATAATAAGGTAACTCAATTGTTCAAATGAGGAAAAGATACAAAAGAAATTTCATCTACAGTTTACCAACGGCAAACAAGCACATGAAAAAGTGTTCAACATCATTAGTGAGAAACATACACATTAAAACCACAAGGAGACAATTCAGTACTATACCCATTAAAATGGTTACTGTTAAAAGACTGACAATGGCAAGTGTTAATGTGGAAATAGAGCTACTACACCTCTCATTTATTGCTAGGAGGAATGTAAAACAGTACAACTATGTTGGAAAACTGCTTAGCATTTTCTTTTGTTGTTTGTCTTTGGGTTTTTTTGAGACAGGGTCTCGCTATGCAGCTCAGACTGGCCTTGAACTCACTCTGTAGCCCAGGCTGGCCTCGAACTTGTAGCAATTCTCCTGCCCCAGCCACCTGAGAACTAGGATTACAGGTGTGTACCACCATGTCTGGCACCAGCACTTTCTTTATAGTTAAATATATACCTACCAAATGAGTCAGCAATTCTACTCCCAGGTATTTACTCATGAAAAATAAAAACATAGCTACCCAAAGTCTTTTATAAAAATATCCACAGTATTCCACAAAAGCCAAAAACTGCAAAATCACAAATATCTATCAGCAAGTGAATGGATAAACACAAAGTGATAAATCTATATAACTGAATATTACTCAGCAATAAAAGAAAAGAGTTGATACATTTGACAACACAGATTGATCTCAAAAACTCTGTTTGGTCAAAGAAACCCAATACAAAAGAGTACATAAGGTATGATCTATTTATGTAATATTCTAGAGAAAGCAAACCAAAAGGACAAAGGAAGAAGAGAAAACAGGTTGTTTGTAAAATCATGTGTCTTAATTAAAGTGGTAGTTACACTGGGGTAGAAAGCAATCAAATCATCAAATTGTACATAAATTATACTTTAAGCTATTCAAAAGTAAAAACTTAAAACATGGAGGGGATAATCAATGGCTTTTTATTGCCCTTCACCTGGTACACAAATCTTTTCATAATCTCACTCCAGTCTTGTCCAGCATCAAATATTACTCCCACTCCCACACTCTGCATACTGAACTTATAGATTTCAAACTTGCCCTATCCTATGCTTTGAAACATGCGATATACTAAATTTGGTACCCTCTTCTTATTTCTTCCAAGCCTCTCACTCATTTTTTACCTCATTTTAAAGCCTAATCCTTTTTTAGGACTCAACTAAAATTGTCTTTTCCAGGCCTGTAAACTAGAGTAGGTCTTCCTTTCTGATTCCCCACAAGTGTAACTTCTGTAATCATGTATGGCCTGCCTGTCTCATTCACTGCTGTATCTACAGCATACAGCACAGAAAGCGACCCCAAATAGAAACTCAACATATCTGTCTTATACACTTTCTCACTGCTGGGACAAAATATCTGACATCCACAACCTAAAGATAGAGAGGTTTATTTTGGCTCATATTTTCAATCCATGGTCAGCTGGCTCCAAGGCAGGAAGGGGTCTGGTGGAAAAAAGCTGTTCATGTCATGGCAACCAGGAAGCAGAGAGAGGAGGAGCTGAGAAAGGAGATAAATAGTTCGAGGTCTCAACCCCAGTGACCAGCCTCTAAGCTCCACTACCTATAACAGCAGGTCAGCTACAGCACTCCTATGATCCAATCAACTTCAAAAAGGCCCACCTCTGAATGCACAGAAGTAATTTTTGATCATTTCATGGCTGGCCCCTCAACGCACCTCTTGTATGCAAAATGCATTGAGCTCATCTTTAAGATTATTTGCCAAAGTCTTTACAATTTTAATAGTGCTGAAAAGTCCAAGTCCTAACTTATACTGTGAGTCCATGTAGAAATAAAAAAGAAAGTTAAACACTTTTAATGTACAATGGCACATGGTGAACACTCCCATTCCAAAAAGGAGATACAGAAGAATACAAAGAAATGGGAACAAACTCAGACCAAAACCTAGCAAAGCAAACATTAAATCCTATAGTTGTATTCAGCACCAGGGGAGTTGGTGGCAAAATGTGAGCACCAAAGGCATATGGCAATGCCAGTGGCAGCCCTCACAGGCAATCCCTTGACGTAGCTTTGCTCACTGCCTACAGTTTTCTTTAGATGTTCTACATTCCTGGTGTCTCCAGTGAAATTTTGGCCTCACTCTCACAGCTTCACAAACTACTCTCTCAGAGGCACACTGCATGGCCACGCAGGCCTTCTGAATGTGTGGAAGCCTTCATGACCCCAAAACTTTTGTATCCTAATGGCTATAAAACCAGCACCACATGAATGATGCCAATGTCTGCTACCAGCTTGAGCAGTAGCCAAGACTCTGAGAATATGGTTCCATAGGCAGGCTTCCAAGTGCCTAGAAGGCTGAGCACTATGAGGTGAATTCCTGGGAACCAATTCCTTAGGGATCCCTTCTTTAGCTGGGGGCCCAAGGGCTCTCTTCTAAAATGAAAGCTTTACAGTTTTGTACCCCTGAGCCTGTCAAAGAATGGGGCCTTGCTGATTCCTGGGATGCCTTCATATCATCTTTCCTATTGTCCTGATGGAAAGTATTTGACTCCTTTATAATGCTAATTTTTTTGAATAATGAAACTCTCCTACTTCAACTTTACACACATTGTCTTTCTGGAGAAACTGAAAACTTTTTAAATAGGCTTTTGCTCTTGCTTTTTAAAATAAATGTGGCTGAAAACCACTAGCAGTACTCATGCCAGTCTGAATCCAGGGTTGCCTTGAAATTTCCTGCATCAAAGTAGTCTAACACCATTATTCTTATTCACCACTACAAATTCTCAGGACATGAACAAACTGTACACAGATTTTTGGCCAGAGCATAACAAACATGGTCTCTAGTCTGTCAATGGAATCCTCATTCCTAATTCAAAACTCTTAAACTGAGGGTTTTTCTTCATTTTTGGCATGGGTTTACAGTACATAATAATTACATTAGCCTTGGGGCGCTGTTTCATGCCTAGAACACATATTATGTTTATTTATTTCTTCATTGCCCCCATTTCCTCTCAACCTCCATGTCTTGGTTCCATTCACACTTGCAAATGATCTATCTCCCTGTTTCCTGTTATTTGTCTTTTACTTTGCTAAATTTATTTACAGTTTGAGTTTCTCATGTAAAGAAAAACTGTGATATTTATGCTTATGTTTGATTTAACATAACATTAAAGTCTCAAGGTGCATTCATTTTTGTATAACTGACTCAAATTTATCCTCCATTATGGCACAGTAATACTCCATTGTGTATGAATACCACATTTTCTTTATCCATTCATTTGTTGATAGGCATATAGGGCACTTCCAAGATTTACTTTTATGAGTTGTGCTGCTATAAACGTGGGTATGCACGTATCACTGTAACACAACGTCTTTAACTCTTTCAGGAATATGACTAGTAAGGGAAAAGCTGGATCCTGTGGATTTCTAGTTTAATTTTTTTGAGGAATCTCCATACTGATTCCCATAGTGGTTGTACTACTTTACATTCTCACCAACAATGTAAAAGTCTCCTTTACCATGGACCCTTGGCAGTATTTGTTACTCTTTGTTTTCTTGATGACAGCCATTCTTTCCGGAGTAAGATGGAAGCTCAGTTGTCTGAATTTGCATTTCTGTAATGGCCAAAAATGTCAAACATTTTTTGTGTATTTATTGGCTTTTTTTTTTTTTTTTTTGTACCAGGGATTGAACTCAGGACCTTGAGCTTGCAAGGCAGGCACAGCACCACTGAGCTAAATCCCCAGCCCCATTTGTACTTCTTTTAAGAAGTATCTATTAGTTACCGGTGTCTATTTCCTGACTGGAAATTTTGGGGGGTAGTCTAGGGTTTAGGTTCTTATATATTATAGATTTTGTCGCTTGTCCAAGGAAGAGCTGCCAAAATTTATTGTCCCATTCTTTAGGATGTCCATTTACTTTATTGGTTTTTTCCTTTGCTGTGAAAAGCTTTTGAATTTGATGTAATTTCATGTTGATTCTTGATGTTATTTCTTGTGTAATTGGGGTTCTGTTCAAAAAGACCTTATGTGTGCTAATGTCTTCAGGAGCCTTACCTATTTTATCTTTCATCAGATTAATATTCAGATCTTTGATTCATTTTAATTTTTGTTTAATGCACAGTGAGAGATACGGGTCTACAGTCATATTTCTGCATGTCTGTAACCAAATTTCCCAGCACCATTGTCGAAAGAGGCTATCTTTACTCCACCGTATGTTTTGGCCACTTTGTCAAAGATCAGATAGCTTAATGTACCTGGGGTTATTTCTACATCCTCTATTCTGTTCCAAGGATCCACATGTCTGCTTTTGTGCCAGTACCATGTTGTTTTTACCACTGTAGCTTTGTAATATAACTTGAAATCTGGATTATGAAGCCACCTGCTTTGCTCTTCTTCCCAAGGATTGCTTTTGGTATTCGGGTCACTTTTGTTCCATATAAATTTTAGGATTCCTTTCTCTAGAACAGTGAGGAATACTGTTATTATTTTCATTGTTATTGAATTGCATTAAATCCATATATCAGTTTAGGAAGTATGGTCATCTTGACAATATTGGTTTTGACTACTAAGGAACATGAGATAACTTTCCATTTTTCTGATGTCCTCTTCAATCTTCTTTATTATAGTTTCTGCTGTAGATGTATTTCACTTTCTTTGTTAGGTTAATTCCTAAGTGTTCTAGATGCTATTGTGTTCCTAATTTCTTTCTTGATGAGTTCATTACTGGTGTACAGAAACGCTACTGATTTTTGTGTGTCAATTTTGTATTCAGCTACATTGTTGAATTTGTTCATCAGTTCTAGGAGTCTTTTGGTGAATTTTTTGGGTCTTCCATGTAAAGGATCATGTTATCTGAAAACAAACATAGTTTGATTTCTTCCTCTACATACTCCTTTTTTTCCTTTCTCTTGCTTGATTGTTCTGGCTAATGTTTTGAGTACTATATTGAGCAAGGTGATATGTCTTGTTCCTGATTTTAAAAGGAACATTTTCAGTTTTTTCCCCATTTGATATTGACTGTAAGTTTGTCATAAACAGTATTTATCAGATAAAGATAAGGTCCTTCTATACTATTTTCTTCAGGGCTTTTAACATGAATGGATGTTGGACTTTGTCAAAGGCTTTTTCTGGGTCAACTGAAATGATCCTGTGATCTTTGCTTCTGTTTATGTAATGTATTACATTCACTGATATGTATATATTGAACCATCACTGAATCCTGGGATGAAGTTTACTTGGTTATAATGTAAGATTTGTTAATAATTTCTTGCAACATACTGTTTGCCAGTACGTTGTTGAGGATATGGCATTTATGTCCATTAAAGAGACTGGCCTATAGTTTTCTGTTTTGGTTGAGTCATTATCTGGTTTTAGAATCAAGGTACTGCTAGCTTCCAGGAATGAGTTTGGTATTATTCCTTCCTTTTCAATTTCATTAAAGAGTTTGAGGCATATTGTTGTTAGGTATTCCCTGAAGGTCTTGTAGAATTCAGTGATGAATCTGGGTGCTGAACTTTCTTAGTTCGTAGATTTTTTTATAACTGCCTCAATTTCTCTGCCCATTATTACAGTGCTCAGGGCTTTTATATTTTCTTGGTTCAGTTTTGGTAGGTCAATGTGCCTACAAATTTGTCCATTTCTTCTAGATTCTCCAATTTATTGGAATACAGATGTTCAGAGTAGTTACCATACCCTTTCTGGGTTTTGGCAGTGTCCACTGTGATTTCAACTTTTAAATTATTTATATATATATTTTTTGAGACAGGATCTCACTATGTAGATCAGGCTAGCCTCAAACCCATGGTAATCCTCCTGCCTCAGCCTCCTGAGTGCTGGAATTACAGGTGTGTGCCACTATAATTGGTCATCAACTTTTTAATTTGTAATTGGATTGATATAAGTCTTTTCTTTTCCCTTTCTGGTAAGACTATGGGTTTGTCTATTTTGTTTATTCTTTTCAAAGAAACAGCTCTTTGATTTACTGATTATTTATATTTTTTTTGTCTCAGTTTAATTAACTTCTACTCTGATCTAATTTCTTTCCTTATCTGATTGTCTTAGTTACTTTCTCCCTGCTGAGACAAAATCTCTGACACCACAAGTTAAAAGAGGAAAGGTTTATTTAGCTCACAGTTTATACCAGTTTCAGTGCATACTTGGCTGGTTCCAAGGCAGGGTAGCATGGCAGAGACTTGCTCATGGCAGTGGGGAACAGCAAGCAATCAAAGGAGAAGGAGAGACATATAGCGGTATCTCTATCTCCATCTATATCTACATCTAGGCTATAGACACAGTGATACCTCTTCCCACCAGGCTTTACTTCTCAACATCACATCTCACTATAAACCCATCAATGAACTAATCCACTGTGTGTGATAAGTATCACACACCCATGATCTAATAATCTCCTAAAAGCCCCAATTATGAGTGTGTGGAGATATCTACATATAAATTCTAACACTAGCTTTGGATTAGGATTATTCTTGTTTTTCAAGTACCTTGAGGTACAACACTAGGTTATTTATTTGGGCTTGCTCTGTTTTTCTGATGTGAGTATTCACAGTAATAAACATCCTTGTTAGGGTTGCTTTCATTGTGTCTGATAGGTTGGGGTATGTTGTAACAGCATTATTATTTGATTCTAGGCACTAATTTCTTCCTTGATTTCTTCTCTGACCCATTGATTATTTAAGTGTGTATTTTTAAATTTCCATGTGTTTGCATAATTTCTATGGTTTTTTTCGGCTTTGTTTCCTAGTTTCATTGTGCTATGTGATAATATGCATGGAATAATTTCACTTTTTAAATCTATTTAAATATGCTTTATGGGCGAGAATATAGTCTATTTTGGCGAAAGTTCCATGTGTGCTTGGGAAGAATGTGTATTTTGTTATTGTTGGATGGAACACTCTGCAGCTATTATGTCCATTTGTTTGAAAGTGTAGTTCAACTGATTTTTTTTTCCTGTGTACTAGGGATCCAACTCTGGACCTTGTGCTTGTGAGGCAGGTGTGGTGCCACTGAGTTAAATCCCCAGCAACTCTGATATTTCTTTATTGATATTTTGCCTAGTTGATCTGTTTGTGATAGAGGAATACTGAGGTCCTCCACTATAACTGTGTTGATGTTTATCTGCTTTTTCACATCCATTAGTGTTTGTTTTATGAAGTTGGGTGCAATGGTATTTGATGCATATGTTTATATTGCACCCTCAGTCAATATGCCTTTTCTTTGCCTTTCTTTCCCTTTTCTGAACAGTTCTGGCTTAAGGTTCACTTTGTCTGAAAATAGGGCAATTCTTTCTCCATACTTGGAAAGTTTTGTGCTATTATTTCTGTAAATTTTTTTTAAACCCGTGCCGTCTTTTGATTTTTCACTAATTTCAATTAGTTGTAGTCTTCTTTGCATCATCTAACAGCTATTTTCCATGATCTCTTGTTGTTGTTTTTTGGATTTTTTTGGTACCAGGGATTGAACTCAGGTCCTTGCACTTGCGAGGCAGGCAGCAGAACCACTGAGCTAAATCCCTGGCCCTCTTGTTGTTTTTAATATATCCAAGGTATATGGTCACCTACTTCAACCCCATCTTCAAGTTCTGATAGTTGCTCTTCACAAAGGTCACCTGTGCTGCCCATATATCCAATAAAATTTTTATCTCCTCTATTTCTGTTTTGTACCTTTTCATGGACTCTAATTCTTTGCTTATCTGGTTATTCATATATATTTTTAGCTCAGCTAGCTTTTTATTAGTGTCTTCTGTATACTTGCTGATCTTTTTTATTAAGTCCATTATCTGCTCAGTTATATCTTTGAGCTGACTGACTACTTTATTGATCTGGTGTGTGTGTGTGTGTGTGTGTGTGTCCTCTTTCATCATTTTGTGTAATTCAGTTGTTTGGCTTTTGATTTCCTCCAGTACAATGCCCCACGGATCTGCAGTTGGGGAGTTGGGAGTTTCACAAGGCATTATGTTCCCTTGCTTTCTCAATTTCATTTTTCTCTTTCTCTCTTTCTTTCGTGTAACAAAAAAATAATGGAAAGGTTTCGCAGCTAGTA
Source organism: Heterocephalus glaber (assembly GCF_000247695.1). The sequence continues at coordinate 11,951,884 of NW_004624804.1, forward strand.
TAGAGATTTTTTTAAGTTAGTGTCTGCTTTACAGTGATGTACTCTATAGGTCTTTGCTTCTATGCCAAGATCAAATCAACTCTTAATTTGGGGATTGGATGTGTAGTGTAATTGGTCCAGCACCCATCTCTCCAAAAATGAGCCACAGTGACAAAATCACCAACAATAAGAGTCAAAGACAAACTAGATACTGACATACCATAAGAATCATAAAAGCTACAACTGTATAACCTTAACAATGACACCCAGAGTTATAATAAAGAAACAAAGACAAAATAAATATTCACGCACAGTAAATACCTTCTATATGTACCAACTATACCACCATTAACAATAGAAAAGAATTCAACAGTAATAGCACAGAGTCAACTGAACATCTAAAAATTAGCAGATCTAATTCTAACTAGGCCCTATCTTCTAATAGAAAGTCAGCTAAAGCTTTATATGAATACTGGTAAAGATAGAGGGGTGGAGAAGGGGAAAAATGAAAGAAGTAAAATTTGAAAAATAAAGATGAGAAGGGAAAAAGAGAGATAAAGGATCCTATTATAGAGTAAAAGAGAACAGAATTAGATAAAAGTAACAGGAGAATAAACAAAAGAAAAAAGAGCAAAATAAATAAAAAGAAAAGCACACAAGAGACAATCAAAGAAAGGAAAAGCCTAACTACAAAAACAATGAAGAAAAAGGGAAATGAGTCCAAACAATTTCTCTCTTTCTGAAAGAGCAGTTTCTTTCTAAGGTCTCCAGTATTAGAATCCACCAAATATTGGGGAGGGACAATGAGTCACCACTAAGACTTACTTTGTTTCCACACTCATGGTTTCTGTATGAATGTTAACTCCTGCCCTGTCTTTCCTACTTCGTGTAGTCCATCAATGGTGTCTACCCTAAAGCTGTATTCACTCCAGCTGCTCCCAGTTTCTGTGTCCCTCTCTATGTCTCAAGTCATGGCTTTCTCCACCTAGCTCTAAGGCCTGTGGATTTGTGAGGTGCTCCCATCCTCCAGAAGCCCCTCTATCCATACACCCCAGGCTATGGCAACCACCCAAGCTGAGGTACCTCTCTAATCAAATTGGCAGAGGGGGAAGCAGACCAGAGTTCTGTGTTGGCAGCATGGGGTAAGGGTGGGATTCAAGCCATCTGTTAGACTTCATGCCAGCACTTTCAAACCCAGCCCCCTCTGACCTGCCTGGCTTCTCAACTTGGAGAAGCCTTGCCAATCTAAACTTAAACTTCTCAGGGGGTCTATGTCTAGCCTGAGTCCTCTCTGACTGTTCCTTGTAGTTGTCTTCCACTCAGTCATTGTGGTAGAGTGACCCCAGAAACCTTGAAGTATTGTTTTTCTGTCACTGTTTGTAGCTGAGTCTTAAACAACCCCTTCCCAAAATGATTCAATTAAACACTCTCAAATATGGCAGGCATTGCTTTGGATTTCTTCTCGAACTCTAGCTCACTATGTCAAAGGAATTACTTTCAGAGTAAAATCCCACACTTTTTTTTTGCAGTTTACAATAACCATAAGCTTCTGTTAGGGTGAGCACTGCCAGTCCAATCTGGTGTTTCTCTCTGGAGCTACCAACCTTCTCCATTCTTACCTCTCCATTCTTACCTTGTGTTAGTGAAGACAGGTTCTTCCCTAGAAGTCAGGGTTACTGTTCTAGACTGCTTCATTCTTTTTTCTGCACTGTGTTCAGTTTCCCCAATTTCTCTGTAGTTTCTAGTTTTCCTGCCAGCTATTTCTTTGATTCCTGGAGATCTACTTTTTTTCTTCACCAAGTTGTTGTTTTCCAGGTATCTTGATTCCAAATTTCAGAGAAGCTGTATTTTGCTGCTAGTCTTTACTTTGTCATTTTTCATCTCCCTGAGCCTGCTCTTCACTGTCTGAATTTTTATCAGCATTCTGGTCTTCTGATCTCTGAGCAGAATGGACAATCAAGCTTGACTTATAGAATCCTAGGGCTTCTGTACCCAGCAACTTCAAACCTATCCAAACTCCTTCTGCAAACCATTTCCAAAGGCTTCTAAACCACATGGTCAGGTAATCACAGTAACATCCCACTCTCAACACCAAAATCAGTCTTACTCACTTTCTTGTTGCTGGGCCAAAATAATTGACACCAACAACTTAAAGGGGTAGAGGTTTATTTTGGCTCGCATTTTCAGTTCATGGTCAGCTGGCTCTAATGCAGGAAGGGGATGGTGGAAGTGTCTGGTGGAGGAAAACTGCTTATTCTTGGTGGCCAAGAGGCAGAGAGAGAAGAGAGGAGATAGGAAAGGAGAAATACCTTTCTAGGTTATACCCCCAGTGACCAGCTAGGCCTCATCTCCAAACAAGTGAGCTATATAGCACCTCTCAAAGCCTTGCCTCTGAGAACTTGAGTTTTAGGAGTTGTTCTTGATCTAAATCATAACCTCATAAAGAACTGAAAATGGATTTGAAGAGAGAAGCACAGAGTATATTTCAACACTGAGTGGGCTAGGAGTATTAGCCCACACGTGTAATCCCACCTAGGGGGTTAGCTGAAGCAAGACAATCACAAGTTCAGGCTGGCCTGGCCCACTGCAAAACCCCATCTCCAAAAATATATATAAAAAACATTGAGAGGGAGAGGAATAAGATATCCAGAATAAGTGGGTATTATTAAAAGTAGGGGGGAAAAGTTTCTAGAAGGAAGAACAGGAGAGAATAACAGTACAAAATGCTAGAGAAAGTCAAGTTTAAGTTTGAAAAGATTATTGATTCAGCCTCTGTTAATCATCAAATGAGAAGAAATGTTGCTCCAAGGTAAATTTAAGTTAGATATATAGAACTGAAATTGTAAAGGAAAGCACATCATTTTATGTTAAAGAGAAAAAAACTCCCTGTAGATAAGTTTTTAAAAAATCCTTAGGCTTGCACGCTATAATCACAGCACTTGGGAGCCTGAGGCAGGAGGATCATTTTGACTTCGAGGGCAGCCTGAGCTATATAGTGACTACATGGCAAGACCCTGTCTCCAAAAATAAATAAATTAATTAATTAATTAAAATAAAATAAAAATAAAGTTATCCTCAGGAGAGGGGCCTATATGAAAGCCAATTGAGCAAAAGCTCTGAGGCAACAGTGTTTAAGCTAGGATCTACCTAGCCAGAAACAGTACAAGCAAGTTAACACTGGTTACAAGGAAAAATGCTAAAGCACTGTGAGAAACTGAAATTACCCAGCCAATTCCTCCAGAGAAACCAAAGTTTCCTCCAAGGAAACTTTAACTCTTTTGAGAAAGAAGTAAAATGGTGGTATCTTAGATCTTCATCTAAAAATTCCAAAGGATAGTGAGTTCCTATGCTTATTGAAGTAACAGTTCAAAAAATATTTCTTATCTCTCCAGAGAAAGATGTCTATGCCATGCTACAAGAAATGTCTCCTCACTGGAGTGGATAGAAGGGAGTGTTTTGAAAGTCCTTTTGCCTTTTCTTTGTATAACTAAATCCTAGCCATCATTTTTTAAGAAATAGGTTGTTTTATAATTTCCATGGAACTGCCTGAGATTCCTCAGTCCCTTATATCATGAAGCAAGTCAAAATGGAAAAATACGAAAATAAGAAAGGGAGACAAAAAGTAAGTGTGAGGATATGGCCAAGCATGGTGTTACATGCCTGTAGTCTCAACTACTCGGGTGGCTAAGGCAGAAGGATTGCAAGTTTGAGCCCGGGCAGCAACTGAGTGAGACCTTGTTTCAAAATAAAATACTAAAAAAGAGCTGAGGATGTAATTTAGCACTCTCTGGGTTTGATCATCCAGTACCACCAATAAACACCAAACCAAACCAAAAAACATTTTAGTATAGAGGCTTTGGTAGTATGTCTAGATACAAACCATAATAGCCTTCCTCCCAATGGAGTCTCTAGGAAAAGATTGTTTCAGCTTCCGATAGCCCCAGTCATGGTTTGGAATCTAATTCTAATCTCTGCCTCCATCCTCCATGGATGTCTTCTCAATATGTCTGTGTGTATCTGTGTATTCATCTACCACCTAATTCTGCTTTCTCCTCTTATGAGGCCACCTAATCCAATATGACTTCATTTTAACTTATTTAAATCTGCAAAGACCTATTTCCAAATTGATGCTGGGTGTTGCGGCCAGCACCTGTAATCCCAGCACTCAGGACGCTGAGGCAGGAGGATTGCTGCAAGTTCAAGGGCAGCCTGGACTACATAACAAGATCCTACCTCAAAACAAAAAAAACCCAAACCAAATAAAGTAATATTCACAGGTACTACCAAGGATTAGGACTTCATTATAATTTCAGGTAGAACACAAATCAACCCATAAAGTTTTCTAACAACACTAAGAACTATCAAAAAATTTTTAAAACATAGTCTTTCCTCAAGGAACTTAAAATTTTGTCAAGAAGACAAGGTTAACACATAAAAAGCTATTAGAAAAAACTGAACAAAATAAATTAGTGTGACACAAATAAATGTAAATTATGTATAAGTAAGGAAAAGTATAAGTTGAAGTTAGTGAGAAGATCTAAAGTTTTCTCAAGGCAGGGCAACTTAGTAAGACCTTGTCTCAAAATAAAAACAAAAAAAGAGGATAATAGAACTCAGTGCAAAGGCCCTGGGTTCAATCCTCAGTACTACACACATACCCAAAGAGGAAAAAAAAAGGGGGGAAAAAGGAAAAGCATATTAAGGATCAGAAGTCCTAGAGGCTTCAAAGTATATGTATATGGATCAGAAGTTGGACAATGCCAGGCTTGGTGGAGCATGCCTGTAATCCCAGCACTCAGGAGGTTGAGTCAGGAGGATTGCCGCCAGTTTGAGGCCAGTCCCGGCTACATAGAGAGACACTGTTTAAAAAAAACATAACTTGGCTAAAAGATTGGTAGAATAGAAACACAAATAGCAAAAGGCTACAAGGTAAACAGCAAGAACGAAAGCACAAAAAACTAGCAACTAACATGATACAGAAAGGCATTAGGGAGATAAAAGCAAGCAGAACAACCATCCTGAAACAGTGTGAGTGAGGAATAATGAAAGACAAACGTGGCAGGAGCCACTCTATGTAATACCTTAAAGATTAGACAGCAGAATTCTGACTTGATCCAGTGAGTACACAGCCCATACAAGGCTTTTTAATTTTTATTTTAATTTTTTGGTACTGGAGAACCTAGGGCATTGTACATGCTCTACCACCAAGTCACACACCAGACCTTCATTAAGGCCCTCTTTTTTTTTTTTTGGATGATGCGAGGGGATGGAACATATGCTAGGCAAGCACTCTACTACTGAGGTATACCTGCGGCCTCTGATAATAGGTACTCTGAAGATCAGGTTTGTTTATGGGGAGAACTGTCTGAAAGAAATAGAAACTGAGGCAAACACTCAATTTGACATGCTAAAGGAATCAAAGATAACACCAAAATATCTATCCATAGTCAGTTGAATGAACATCATTTATAGAGACCAAGAAGGTAGGAAAGAGTTTAGAGCATCAATTTTGTATGATTTATGAATAATTCAAAGTAGCAATTAAATTACAGATAGAACTTGGCTAGATTATGGCTGGCGAGGCAGAGGCACACATATGAATTATCATGTGAAGTATATTAAACGAACTGTAGAAGACTGATCTTCAAATTATAAAGGAACAGGTAGGGTCCAGGGACTTAGCTATAGCAACCATGAGAGGAGGAGTCAACTAACCCTAACCCTAAACGACCAGGAAATGAAGGAGAAAAAAAAAGACAGGGCCGGGGATTTAGCTCAGTGGTTTTGCTGCCTGCTGCGCAGGCGCAAGGACCAGAGTTCAATACCTGGTACCACAAAAAAAAAAAAAAAAGTTAGACATCCAGGAGAGCAAAGGGTAATGCAGGTACTGGAGCTGGACCTGAATCTTGGGGAGAAGGCAGGAAATAAATGAGGGAGTAGTTGTAGAATAACAGTTAACATAGCACTTGTTGAATCTTTTGGGGTTTTTTAGTATGTAGTAGTCATTTTAAAGAATCGTAATGCAAGAAATCAGCTTGACACCGCACTGAGCAGGCTTTAGATAGTACTGAATTGGCTTATGAATTTGGCTACTGATTAAAATTATGAGTCATTCCAAGGCCTATGTGTGATGATGTGCTGCAGAGCCTTCGGCCGGTGTACGGAGATAGACTTCCCTAGGCCAACTGTTACAATTGAGATCTCAATGATCAATGAGATTGTGACGTCTCTAATTGCAAGAAAACACTCCAGCTGAGGAACTGTGACTCTGTGCAGCCATTCTCCAAGAGTAAACATTAGCTGAGATAATGTAGGTGGCTTGTTAGCTACAACCTGCAAGATAGCACAGGTAGATAGTTAACTGTAACCTGTCCTTCAAAAGAAAACATCATTCTTCCTTTTTACAGCCTGGCTCATTAGTGTCTCAAGTTCTGCTGCTATTTCTTACATCTTCCTTTACACTGACTAATCCAGAGATCATGGTCTTAGCCAGGATAGAGTTAAGATCAGGTCTTAGCCAGGAGAGAGCTAAGATCAATTCCCAGGCCCCCAACTAATAAACTGTAGTTCTTTATTCCTTGTTCTTTGTATATTATTATTTCATCCCCTGCTGTATCCACAATCAGGCAATCGGGTGAGAGAGACCACCCCTCCATATGGAATTGGGCAACTCTGAGTTAACTGTGCTATTAGACAACTATGGATTAACTAGGTAACTATGCTCTTTGTAGAATGTACCTGAGTAGCCATGACAACTTCTGTATTCTGTCACCAAAGAAGCGTCACGTACTCAGAAAGTCCTGCCAGAGCTCTTCGCTCTCCCCGTCGCCACTGCTCTGCTTTGTGTAAATCCTGCTTGCTATATTCCCAGGGAAACTCCATGGAATTAAGCTTCATAGATGTGAAAAGAAATATATAAGGAAGTGGAAACTTCTATTTGGGGCTCTCGAGACTGACAGGAGTCATTCACTGAGCTGCTGGTAACATTAAAAGCTGGCTTTTGCTCTTATCTTCATGCTAAAGTTTTATCTGTGGCGGGGTCCTCATTGTTTCCTGCTTCAGGGCATCCCTGGATAACTGTCAGGCATCACCCGACATCTTAGTGAATGTGCTTAAACTTCACAAGAATGAGAAAGGTTATTACTATTATCTTCACTGGACAGACAAGGAAGCTGAGGCATGGAGATCAAAGTTATACATATACTAAATAGCGGAGTCAGGATTCAAACTTGCAATGAATATCTGCTATGTGCTAAGGTTTTATGGATACATACTTGGCGTGCAGATTGGTATTGTATATACATACAATGAAGATATTTTTTGGAAAAAATATAATATGCTTTTCATTCTCCCTTTTGGTGCATGACCTTTTCTTTATTCAAATAAAGGCATAAACCCAAGGAGGATTATGGTAGTTAAAGGGAAAAGAAGTCATTTACTATTCAGCTTTCAACCACAAAAGTGAATTTTATATGTGTACATTTGTAATAAGACAATAATTTGGAAAACTAAGCTAGGGCTTTGAGTATATTAGGAAAGTGCTCTGTCACTGCATTACACCTCCAGCCCAGAAGACAACTTTTTCTACATTCTAACAGCTCTTTTTATTAATCAAAAGCTTGATTTACCCCTCTTGGACCACACAGCTTTAGCGTACAATCTACAGGAAGAATCCAAGCTAGAATAAAAGAAATGCACTAAACCCAAGAAAGGCTGTGTGTGTGTGCATGCGTGAGGATGTGGGTATGCAGAAAGAGAGTGAGAAAGAGAGAATGAGAGAGAGAAAGAGGAAACAGAGAGATTCCCTCATTAGTTATAGGCTGAACTGTATTATGAACAATTCACAATTGAGGTCCCAACTCTTAGAACTAAGAATGTAATCTTATTCGGAGACAAGAACTTTAAAGAGGTGATTAAGTTAAAACAAGACCATTAGTGTGGGGCACTAACCCAATATGACTGATATCTAAGAAAGCGAAGAGCCACTAGGATGAAAAACACAGAAGGAGGGAGCACCATGTGAGGATAACACAGCAAGAAGGCATCTATCTGCAAGCCAAGGAGTGAGGCCTCTGAAGAAACCAATCCTGCCAGCACCCAGATCTGTGAGAAAACAAAGTTTAAGCCACCTAGTCTGCAGTATTTTGTTATGACAGCCCTAGCAAACTAATATACTTCTCTAAGCTGAAACCCTTTACAGGAAAAGCAAATAATAAGGTAAATTTGGGAAATGTGAGAAATGTGTTGTTTCTCACTTTTCTGGACTCTAATGGGAAAAATTTCAAGTTCTGTATTTAACAACCTACACAACAGATTGAAAATAGCAGGATGGCATAATAAACTGGAAGGCACAAAGGCCACCTTTCTAATTTCTGTGGAGCAGGGATTTGTAGATGCTCAAGGATGCCCTGACAGCAGCAATGGGTATATCTTAGCACCCAAATCTTGGTTTCTAATTCCATTCTCCAATAAAAGGAACTACAGCTCCTTAGAGAAACATATGACTCTAAGACTGAAGCAGAAAACACAAGATGAGCCAGCAGCATCTTACACTGCCAAAAAGGAGTGGGTATGTCACGATAAAATTAGGTGTGGGGTATGTGAAAATTCTGTTTTTTTTGACCTATAAAAGTAAGAAAGGGAGATAAGAGCCAACAGAAGGAACTTCCCAATGGCCAGAGGTGGAACAATTTGAAGAACAAAATAAAATAGCTCTGGATTATTGTCCAAAGTAAAAAAAAAAAAATCCAGAAATTTATATTAGTTTATGAAATAAATGACAGGATAAATTAATAAGTGAGGAATTCTAAATAGTGTATATAGATATACTGGCCCTGAGAAAAAGCATAATTCAACAGTCCTCCTTCACTGAGTGCAGCAGCAAATGACCTTCTTGAAAAGAATACAATATGGAAGGAGAAAAAAAGAGAAAGTTTACAATGGAGAAAGCTCACAAACACTGCCTCAAGTCAGGCGACCAAGGGTAACATCAAGGACACAGTCATTTTGAAAGATATGCTCTTGATATGGTGTGGTAGGACTGGCACTTAACCTCTGTGGGCCTCCTTCCAAAAACTAACACCAATTTAATCCCGAGGCAGAGTCAGACAAAGAGGTATGGTGGTGCATCCTTGTAATCTCATCTATTTGGGAGGCGGAGGCAGGAGAATGGCAAGTTTAAGGCCAGTCTAGTCAACTCAATGAGACCATATCTCAAAATTAAAAACAAAAAAGTCTGGGGATATAGCTAAGCACTCCCAAGGTTCAATTTCTCCATTCGAGGGGGGGGGGGGAGAGGAAGAGAATTAATCAGACAAATCCTAACCGAAGATCATTCTACAAAATACCGATCTGTAATCCTCAGAACTGTCAAGGATATCAAAACCAAAGAACATTTGAAAAAGCATCACAAACAAAAATAGTTAAAAGAGTCATGATGATTAAATGCAATATGGTGTCCTAGATGAGATTCTAGGACAGAAAAAGGACATGAAAAAATATGAATAAAGCTTGGTCCTCAGTAACAATATACCAATACAGGCTTATTAGTGGTAACAAATGCTTTTTCTAAGAGGCTAGTAATAGGGAAAACTGGGTATGGAGTATACAAAAATTCCCCGTACTATGTTCATAATAATATTCTAGCTCTGAAACTGTTCTAAAATAAGTTTGTTAAAAAGAAAAAGGTACAGACAAAAACTAACCTTTCTGTTTATTAAGCACCTCAGAGTCTCCTAATTAACCCCAGGAATGTTCACAAGAACTGGCATACAAATAAGAGATGCAGTTAGATACTTAGGGCAGGGCCAGGGATTTAGCTCAGTGGCAGTGCGCCAGTCTCGCAAGTGCAAGACCCTGAGTTCAATCCCTGGTACCAAAAAAAAAAAGATACTGCTACATTCTTCTGTAGCATGGTAACAGGCAGACAATGAAAGTAGTAATCTGTGATCAAATAAACAAGAAACTGGATTAAACAAAGTTAAATAGACTTCATTACTACTGGATTTATCAGAGGTATTAAGAAATACAAGGAGAGCCAGGCATGGTGGCGTGGTGCATGCCTATAATTCTAGCACTCTGGAAGGTTGAGAAGGGGGAGCCCAACCTGGGCAATTTTGCAACTTCACAAGAACCTGTCTTAAAGTAAAAAATAAAATTAGAAAGGGCTAGGGATATAACTCAGTGTGAAGGCTCTGGGTTCAATCCCTAGTACTGCTACATACATACATAAATAAATAAATAATAAGAACTCTAAGGGGTAGATACACTACTTAATATTTCCCTTCAAAAAGCTTTGCCTTTTTTCTCCAGGTCACCTATAAACAATTCCAAGAACAGTATTCTGTTTAACAGTGCTTTGGGAAATACGGTTCTAAGGGGAAAGGGCCCCAACAATTGAGTGGTTGGAGGAAAGAAAAATATCAAGCAAAGAATACAGTGAAGAAGGTGCAAGGAGAATCTACAGACTCCAATATTACAAAAACAAGAGAGGAGCTAGTTCTCAAAAAGCTTCAGACAAAAAAAACCCCAAAACTATAGACAATAAATAGGACCAAATTAGAGACTAAATAAACTCAGGATAAAAATGTTCTTTGGATCTGAGATGGATAACTTACAAAGCAGTTTCAGAAAAGGGGAAGAAAGATAGCAGACAGCATTTTAAAAGATTAGAGTGGGGATCAAAAATGAAGTAGATGGAGGATTAAGAGACCACAAATAACTTGATGTTGGCAATGAAAGTTTCAAAAAAAAAGTCTGCATGATAGAAAAGAATATACAGAGAAATTTTTTTTAATGTAAAACAAGAAACACCCACACACGGTTGAAGATAAAATGTGAAAACTCGCTGAGACTGATCACAACCCAACGGATCGAAGAAATGGAATCCAGAGGACATACTAGGAAAGACATTTTTTTTTCTTGAGACTGGAGAAATCTGAATAGTAATGCTTAACCATTCCAAGTCTAAAGACCTCATTTTAATACTCCAAAATCTCATGGATTTCTTCCTACTCTACCCAAGAGTATGTTTCAGTCTGTAAAGTTCACTGTGTAGAAAGTGCACAAATCTGCTGATTTCTTGCCTCTCTGAGGATGTCTGTGCTATGAAGAGGAGGAAGTTACAAAGAATTTACCTGAAGGCCTCAATCTTTATGAAATTAAGAAGGCTGATGACAATAGGAATGCTGGGAGTTCATGGATTTTAATTTATAATGTTTTAATATAAATGATTTTGATACACAAAAACTTGGAAACTTGGGCCAAAAAGTGAAGATTACTAAAAAATACAAAAAGGAAGAGATGTACTATCTCACCCAGAAATTTTCATTACTCTGCTCCACCAACAGAACTTGCATGTCATGAACTATTACTATAGCCACTAATATACTGGTGTGCACAGGACTGTTAAGTAGCAGGTATGGGTACAGTCCAGTTTTAAACTTTTAAAATTTAACACTTTATATTTTCTATCTATATAAAACACCAACCCTAAGAGCTACTTAACCATACACAATTTCATTTTATTTTCTTTTAAGAACAACGGGGACACAGACTTGAGATTCTGTTGTTTAGAACTTATTTTTAGATTCTATCATTTTGGCTAATTTCATTAACAATTCAAATTGAATAGGTAATTATGGATTAACTAGGTCCAAGCTGCAAGTGTGGTAAATACATGGCTCCTGGACCTATTTATCACAACATTTTAATGACAGAAAGGTAGTAATGTCTGATTTATCTGATAATAGATTTAAGAAATCATGTTGCTTAAAAATGTGCTGATCACCAAAGAAGGAGTTAAAAGAGGTATATCTTTTTAAGTAAAGAAATTAATATTGACCCATGTGCACAGAACAGGGATGAGACAATGCCCACACCAAACCTGGCGGCCTCCAGATTTGTGTCTGTGAACCCAAGGTGACCACATAGGCCAGATTAGCACTGCCAGCTCAGCAGCTGAGCTTGGGGAAACGGCGGCATCCGCAAACAGGCCACTCTGGAGAACCAGAATTTGCAGCCAGCATCTGGCAGGGACTAGAGAATTGTGGCACTGATAAACCGAGAAAAGTCTGGCAGAAACAGATTTATTAGGAGTAAGGGAAGCTGCCAGAATAGCAACCCTGGAAGAGCGGAGGAAGCGACCGCGGAAACCGACATCGGAGCTCAAAGAGGCACCCTGGGAGGCTGGGGAAGGGGCCGCCCTTACCTTGTCATCCTCGCACCTCTTTCCCAGGCCCTCCCTGGCCTGCAGCCGGCTACTGAGGCGGTCATAGTCGGCCTCCTTCTGGTCGATCTGTTTCTTGTGCGTGTCCACCAGGAGCAGAAGATCCGAGTTGCGCTTCTCCAGACGCCCGCGGGCCACCTCGGTGCGCTGGACCTGGGCCTGCAGCTCGGCGACCTCCTCCTGGAGCTGGACGTGGCGGGAAGAGATGCTCCAGTAGTTGAAGGCGAGGACGACGATCACCACGAGGAGCACCAGCAGCACGAAGGAGGGCAGGCGGCCGCCGCGCCGGTTGGCCCCGAATCCCACCATGAGGCCGAGCTGGGCTGCGCCCTGGGGCCCCGCCGACGACACCTGCGAGCAGGAGCTCCCGGCTCGGGCCCGGCTGCCGAGGTGCGCTGGGATGCGGCCCCAGGGCCGGCAGAGGGGGGCGGGGTGACGGGGGGAGAAGGGGGCGGGGCCGCGAGCCCGGGTCCCTCCCCGCCCCCCCCCCCGACCCGAGTGCGCTCCGGAACCGAACCTACTCCACCACCGAAGGCTTGAAGAAGCCCAAGGGCGAACCCAGGCCAGGCCTCTCAGGGCTCGGGGGAGGGGAGAGGAGCAGGAAGGGGGCGGTTCCTCACTGGCCCCGCCCACCCCAGGGACGGGGCGCCGAGGGGCCGCTCGCTGGTTTCCGTCGCGGCCTCTTCTCGCGAGAGTGGGATTCCTTGACTCCACCCCGCCGTGGTCTCACACTTGATTTTAGCCGAAAGGCGGAGAAGCGATCCGCCGTGGTCTTACGAGGGTTGTCTCTGGGAGTTACCGCGCGAGGTAGAGGTATGCTTTCTGCGGTGCGCCTGGTGACTGAGTCGGAGTTCCAGCTGTTGCCTGCGTGGTTCCTTTGAGCGAGGTCTAGGGAGTTCCTAGAAGTCTGAGGACTCCTGGGGGTGCGGTCCCGATGAACAGTGCGAGATCTTCAGCCAAAAAGGGTCGCTGAGAACGTTTTGTACTAGCTTCAGTAGATTTTTTTTGTTTGTGCTAACGGTGTGGAAAGAAAACAACAACAAAAAGACCATAAAATAGTGATGTCCCGAACATTATGGAAAAAAGCAGGAGAAACTAAGCTTTAGAAATGAAAGGTGCTGCCAGCCTGGTTTCCAGGGTTACCGCTGTCCTGAACCTAAAGACCCAGAATGTGATGAGCTCCTGTTTTTAAACGCGCTGCTGCTTTTCCGTCAACTGGGCTTCCAGATACAAAGCCCAGAAGCTTCCCCTCGCTGAATGGTAACCAGCGCACCGCTACTGACAGCAAACACAGTCTAGGTTAGAAATAATAGCCCTCTTACAAGTTGTTTTAATTACCCTCTCAACAACACAGTTTTACCGATGAGAAATCAAGACATTTTAAAACTTTCTCAAAGTCTTATCTGAAGTAGAGTTAGGCTTTAATCCAGATCACTGGACTTTTAACACCGTTGCTCTTTGCATTGTACCAGGCTAGCAGTTGCTGTATGAGCAGTGTTAATTTCAGTGATGCAGGGAAAGCCCCGCCTCTTCGGCTTTCTCTGAATATTTCCTTTATAAATGAAGTTAAAAAGTACTAACTCTAACCTGTTTAAGGAGAGGGTGGAGTTGCTTTTTTTTTTTTCAAACCTCAGGATCAAGAAATCGAATCGTAAGCTTTTTAGGAAGGATTTTGCAGCTTGGAAAATTATTGCAACTTCAAAGAGATGATTTCTCTCACATAAATGCTGTACAAAGAAGCAACACCAAAATTATTAATATTAGTGCACGTCAAAGTTGAACCCTTGCTCTAGGTTCATAAGACCTAAGAAATCACTGTCAGCAAGCAGACTTTGGCAAAAGAAGCCAGGGCAAAATGGGAACTCATTACCCTTCCCCCTTCCTCAACTCATTAGCCTTACTCTGCTCAGCTAGACGTGATTTTAACTGCGTAAGACATTACACTTTCTAAGAATGTTTTCTTTTTCATACAAGATTCTCACACATCTAAAAGTGTAATATTACACAAAACATACATTTTCTCAACAGATGCTTAAAAGCATTATTTGGTACTATCATTCCCTTTTACTGACATTGAAGCAAATTGTCCAAAGTCATACACCTAGTAAATGGCAGGGCTGAGGTCTGAAAGCCAATTTTCTTTCCACAATTCCCTAGGGTATTTTTTTTCTATTTTGATGCTTACTTCATCGACCTGTAGATTAGACATTGAACGTATTAATGTAATTTTTTTTTTGTACTCAGAACCTTGCGCTTGCCACGCAGGCGCAGCACCTCTGAGCTAAATCCCCAGTACCATATTAATGTAATTAAGTCAGTTGTGTATGCCAGGTGATCAAGGTTGACATTAACAGTGATAAATGATGTTGACAGCATGTGCCCTTCATATGACGATGTGACGATGGTAGCACTCTGTGGTCTTCCTCTCAAAAACTCATAACCCTTGCTGGGCATAGTGGTGCATCCCTGTGATCCCAGCATTTGGGAGGCTGAGGCAGGAGGATTGCTGTGAGTTCAAGGCCAGCCTGGGCTACATAGTGATTTAAGGCCAGCCGGAACTACATAGCAAGACCCTGCCTCAAAAAATAAACTCAGGCAGGGGATTTAGCTCAGTGGCACTGCGCCTGCCTCGAAAGCTTAAGGTCCTGAGTTTGATCCCTGGTACCAAAAGAAAAATAAATAAGTTTTTTAAAAAACTCATAACCATGAGAATAAAACAGACAAATACAAGTTACAGGACGTTCTACAAAGTATAGTACCTAGCCAGTATTCTTTGAAGCTGTCGAAGTGGGCAAGGGGTGTAGCTCAGAACACTTCCCTGGTTTGTGGAAGCCTGGGCTTGATCCTCAACACTTAAAAAAAAAATCAGGGCCTTCAAAAACAAGGAAAATCTGAAAAACTGCCACTGCCACAACCAAAAGGAACCTAAGGACACGTGACTAAATGGAATATGGTATCCAGGGGTGGGATCCTGGAAAAGAAACACTAGGAATAGGGTAGAAAAGGTGGTAGTTTATAGAAACACAAAATGCACAGATATGTTAAACAGGAGTTTTCCATTGTAAATGAAAAGACTTTATACATACACTAGTTTAAATAAACAATTATAGGATAGCTCACAGTGCTACTGGAAGACTAGCAGAAAGTAGGGCTCTAAAGATGATTTCATGCTTTCAGAACTCTTTGTTTCCCACCTCTGCTTGGCTTTATTATTTCCTATTTCATATGATCATTTTTCTTGTAAATAGGAAATAGGGCCCCAGCATTCCTGACATTTCCAGGTCCACTGCCTGCCTCGCAAGCTGAGGACCTGGGTTTGATCCCTGGTATCAAAAAAAAAAAAAAAAAAAGAAGCAAGGGAGCCAGGTCTGGTGGCACATAGCTGTAATCCCAGCACTCTGGGAGACTGAGGTAGGAGGATTGCAACTAAACAATTTAGCAAAAGCCTGCCTCAAAGTAAAAATTTTTTTAAAAGGCTGCAGATCTAGCTTAGTGTGAAGGCCTTGGGTTCAATTCCTTGTACTAAAGAAGAAAAGAAGAGAGTGGGGATGGGGGTGGGGGAGCAACAGCAACAGAAATTTGTCTTCTAGCTCTTGCTACAAAAATGACCATGGAAGGATTCTGACTCTCCAATCCTGATCACAAACCCACCATCTGTACTCATCACTGTGGCCAGAGAGGTAAGATATGATTGGTCCAGCACAGGGCACTGTTACATAGGGAGTAGACAAACTGTAACCAAGAAACACAGAGAGAGAATTGGGCCAAAACAAATAATTATAACTGAGTTTTCTTCTCCTTGAGATACATTAATTACTTCCCAACTGATTAGGAACTGTTACGTAGATAAAGCCATGGTACCATACTATCGGTTGGGTTTCCCAAGAAATGGACTCTGAAATGAAGATTCATATAGAATGTTTTGAGGGGACTGTTGTGTTGTGATCCTTGCCTGGAGAAGGAAAGGGAAGGAAAAAAAACAAGAAAAGAAGTGGAAAAAATGGTGCTGTGCAGTCTCAGTGAAAGCTTCAGCCAACTCCCGGTAGAACTCTGAAGCCAGGATGACCTTTTAAAGTTGCTTTGGAGGGGCTGGGCCTCTATATCTCCATATTGAACTGGTTTTGAATAGGGGGAAATAGCAAATAGGCTGTGTGCTAAGGCCAATCAATTAGTAACGTGTCTGAATTGCTGGATTTAAAAATGCTAAGACAGTGCATCAGGGTCAAATGAGAAAATGAGGCATGACCAATGAATAATTCAGTCATAGACACAGAAAGAGGCTATAATGTCATCCAGGGATAGTAGAAGCTATGGTGTGTCACTAAGATCCCCCTTAAGGAATGAAGGGTTTCTTGCTCCCACTGCTGGGAGAGCTGCCTGCACACAAGTCTCAGCAATCAGCCATCTTCAGAGTTTCCTCAGCCTTCATGAAATAGCCTATATCCAATACCTGTCAGCACAACATACATTTGTCATGTCGCTTTCTTACATTTAGATAGCAAGAAGTTAGAAATGACGTGAGCTCTAGGGTAAGAATGTGTGAGCCCAAAGTCATCTCTGTCTCAGTGATTTTGTAACATTGGGCAAGCTACTTTTAATATACCTGCTTTATCATTTTCAAAATGGCATATTAGAATTAATT
The DNA here is from genome assembly GCF_000247695.1 of Heterocephalus glaber. Next base: position 11,968,731 of record NW_004624804.1, read on the forward strand.
TTAGTCCCATCTGATGGGGAAACAAAAAGTAAATTAAACAGAATAGCATTTTCTTTTGGCTCACATAAATTCAAGAGCAAGGCTGGGCCGTAGAACATTGTAAGGCACATATTTAGCATGGGTGAAGGCCTGGGTTCCCTCCCCAGCATCAGTCAATCAAAAATCTGGAAGCATGCTCTCCAGGACTGGTCTGGCAGCTGCCTTTCACTTTGTTTCTCTGACAGCCCTGCAGCACAACTCTCATCTTTTCCTCTGGCTGTGACATTCTTCATCCAGGAAGCAGAACCAAGAGCAAACCTCCTCCAGCTTTTAACATTTCTCCACTATACATTTCCATTCTCTTCTTCTTGATCTAAAGTTAGTCACACATAACCACAGAGACCAAGGAGGCAAAGAAATACAGATTTACAACAGACAGTCATGTCCCCAGATGAAAATTAGGAGTCTGCTCACTTATTTCCAAATTTGTGGATTTATTTGAAATATTTTAGAAATACTTTCTTAAACATCTCATTCATTTATTTCTTATATCCTTGGATTAAGGGATTTTCAATCAAGGGAATTTAGAGATTACCTAGTCTAAAACTTTCATTTTATAAATGAAGATAAAAATCCAGAGAAGTAACATGATTTGCTCAAAATTTTTCTATTCTGCCAGTAAAAGGTAGACAGACATAGGGTTTGAGACCAAGCGTTCTTTAAGAACCAGCATGAACCCTCCCTCTCTGAGACCTTCCTCCAAGTTATATATAGTTCAGCTCACATCTTTCTCTTGTGAATATTACATTTATTGTCTACAAATCGCATCATTTTGGTAATAATGACGAGAGTATAGCATTTGCCTTGTGTTGTTACTTTACTCTTTCACATTGGTGCATTTGACCCTCCACTTTAGCTATAAACTCCAAAAGGTAAAGATTTTTGTCACTTTTACTTTCTCTCTTAGCAGGTAGCATATTAGTCAGTGATATTACATAGATATGTATTGAATGACCTAATGGGCATATGGTAGGGATTCAATAAATATTTTGGTTAGTCACCCCTTCTCATCTATTTTTTCAAAGCATAATTGTTCTTGTTCTTTAACATTTTGCTTCTATTTTGTTTGCAGTTTTTAAAATCTAGACTTAGATTCTTGGCAACCAGTGAAAAGACAGTCATGCATCTGCCCAGTCTGCTGCAATGTATTTTTTTCTGGACTTAGCAGAAAACTCAAGGTTTCTGCCATATTTCTTTTTTTATTCTGTGTCCTGCAGTTCATCTAATCATCTCATGCTGGCTTTCTCTGTTAGATATTGTTTTGTAGAGTAACCCAATTAAATATGGCCCCATTTAATGCAGTGGGCCTTTATTTGGGTCTGGTTTCAAAGTATTATCTTGTAATTTTCCAAGCCTTATTGATTTACCTTTTTAAAAAAAAATTCCCTGGTGGTGTATCTGCTGCAGCAGCTAGCATGGCATCACAATAAATCCTCCTGAACAGATTTGCACGCAGAAGACAGCTGTAAGCAAAGCTCATTGTATGTCACACAATGCCCTTTAAAGGAGATCCTCATTTGTCCATTGTCTGAGGATTGAATAGAAACTGAAGACTTTTTAACTGACCTGGTTTTTCACTAAATGTGTGAGTTTCTGCATATTGTTTGTGTTGTTTTCACAGTGCAATCCCCTAATACATGTCAAGAAAACATGATGATGGATGGAACTGACTGCCCTGCTGTTATGCAGGTGCTGTGTTCTGTATGTCAGTATCCTAGAGAGCAGCACTTGCATCCCAAGACACAACAGAAGCCAGAGATCACCAAAGATCACATTTTATGCCAGGGGGAGGTAGTGACCGAAATACTGATCCTTAATAACATGTGCACAGTGTTCTTTAGCATCTGGGCATTACCAGAATTATTTAAAATATATATATTAAAATTATTAGTATTTTAAAGAAGATCAAATAATGTATGATTGTATTGCATTCTTACACACTGCTTTTCAATGCCCTTATATCTGGTATACTTTGTTCTTCCTCCTAGAATGCATTTCTCTTTCATTTTCTAAGCCTTTAAGATCCTATCTGAATGTCTTTTATGAAATAGTTTCATCTTTGTCACTAATTTACATGTTTGATATTAAAGTTTTTATATATGTATTAAAGATAATATTATTTATAATATTTATTATTGTATTTGACCATATTCATAAACTTGTTTTAGGCTATAGATTGTTAAAGACAATAACCTTGTCCTATTTATCTTTCATCATTTAGCACTGTGGCTGGTGTATATTGTCTGATAAATGAAAATGACTTATTCCCCCAAGATGGTAGTTAACTTATCTTTGATCTCTTTACCACATAGGCAAATTCTAAAGGTATGGAATTTTACTGCTTTTTTCTAAAAATTTAAATAATCCCATAGTTTCTATTGCTTATGACAGTAATAAATATTCAGATCAAAAATCAGATAATCCGAATAGGAAAATAAAGTATGAAGATCACCCACAGTTCTACTTATCCACATATAACCTCTGCTAACATTTTAGAATTAATCTTTTCAGAATTTTTACATCTGCTCACACGCACACTCTCACACACACACACACTCTGACTTGAAATATTCTAATACATACTACAACTGCATTTTTAATGCATACCAGAAATTCTATGCATACTGTTTTGTGACTTACTTTTTTGCTTAACAATACCATATAGGCAACTTATAACCACTTTTGATTAATGCTTAGAAAGATATACTATACTTCATTTAACCAGACAGACAGACAGACACTAAGTATTTTCAATAGATTCTTATAGCAGCATGAAACAAAGACACCCCTCAAAGCACTTTAAAGATTAAGGAAAATCTATTCCGACTGCCTCAAGGAAAAGGAGGACACATATTATCAGGACACATAAAGATTGAAACTGGAACTAGAAATCTATCTATCTGGGGCAAAGTTCCATGAACCAACTACTTTTTCTGATACTTTTGTCTTTTTTTCTCCATGTCTCCCTTCTTCTCTTTTCTTCCTCAGCTTTCTTGCTTCCTCTTTTTTTTCTCTTTTTTCTTTTTAATTAAATTTTTTTATTGGTACATTGTAGGTATACAACACAATTACATTTCTCATTGGGAATTGGACCTTTACATAATGCATCTTGGTTCTTATTTTTTCCCCATTCCTAGCCCTCCCTTCACACCCTCCACCCTTCCCTATTTACAAAGACTTTATTTCCATTTTTTCCATTTCTCATCATTTTTCCTTTCCCTTCTTTCCTTTCCCCTGCCCCTCCCACTACCCCTACCCCTTTGGACCTTTTCTTCCTATTTTGCATTATCGATTATTCATTCTAATCATTGGTACATTTTAGGTATACAATATAATGACATTCATCATTGGAAATTTGTACCTTTACATAATCTCTCTTGGTTCTTATTTTTCACCCTTGCCCAGCCCTCCCTTCAATCCCTCCATTCCTCCCTATTTACAAAGATTTTGTTCCTATTTTTCCATTTTCTCATATTAATCCCATTCCCTTCTATCCTTTCCCCTAGCCCTCCCACTTCCTTCCCCTTTGCCCCTTTTCTTCCTATTTCACATTACCTATTATACATTTAGTCCGTATTTATTTCTTACTTCCTCTTAACTTCCATTTACATAGAGCTTTGGCTTGGCTTGGTCTGAATTCTTCCAGTTTCTCTCTCTCATTCTCAGTCAGTAGAATGTCAGATATTTTCATCCCACATTCGTTCCACTTGTATACTCCACTTGGACTCCTAATGTAGGAATTAGAAGAGATGATGATGAAAAGTGAGGCCTAGCTCATGCGGAGGCTCATATTAAGGATTTTTATTTCAACATTTGTTTTTGTAAAGGAATGAATTTCCAAAATAATTTCATAATATAAATGCCTTCCTTTTTTAAAAAGCCACTTTTCTTGCAAAAGAACATGAGCAAGATAAAATCACTTTCTTTCTTACACCCTCCCCCACTAGATAACCAATACATATCTAAGTGACTATGATGTGGTCATCAATAAATTTAATGATCAATTATCAATATTAATATTAGCTGCTTTTAAAATGAATACTTGTATTTTACATTACTTTGTCAAAAATAAATGTACCTTTTATAAGCCAGTCACCCTCATTTCATCATTTAGTTATTGACTGAATTTTCAATTCCCATTTTTAAATGCTCTACAACGTATCCGGCTCCAGCCACACTGAACAATCAAATCAAATTAAGAGTCTTGATCACATTCAGCCAGCCTCCTTTCTCCATCCTAACACAAACAATGAAAGTGAGTCAAACATTTTCCTTCAAATTGGGAAACTGAGTGGATTAAATCTTTTGGTTTGGGTTCAGTTAAGTTCAAGTATTTACCACTAGTTGAATTAAATTTTTTCCTTAGGTTAAGAACAATCATTAAAGTCAAGTGTTTGAGAAAAATAAATAAAGGCAACAAGAGTTAAATAATTCTATATTAGCACTGCAAAAACCAAAGTGAACATACACACATACACACACAGAGTCATTTGTTTTCATGTTAAGACGGTAATTTTGATAGCCAGAATGCTTGGATTAAATTACCTTATTCCTCTCTGCTTTTTTAAGAAAGACAGAAGTTCAAAACACTCAAAGTGCTGAGTAAGCAAGTGTGCATGTAAACTGAATAAGGTGTGAATACTGATTATTTTGTCATTTTGGTCTGGTACAGAAGAGGCCTATTTTAGGAGCCTGACAAAACATACTGCATAAGAAGACTACTGATGATGTCAGGTTCTGAACTCGGGAGATTTTACACCTAAAAATAATATATTTTTCTTAGAAAAACTAAAAGGGAAGCAGACGGCAACATTAAAATGATTTTTCTTTTTTTTTAAATTAAATTATTTTATTGGTACATTGTAGGTATACAACACAATTACATTTCTCATTGGGAATTGGACCTTTACATAATGCATCTTGGTTCTT
>NW_004624804.1:11973998-11984410 GCF_000247695.1 Heterocephalus glaber
CCTATTTTTCCATTTTCTCATATTAATCCCATTCCCTTCTATCCTTTCCCCTAGCCCTCCCACTTCCTTCCCCTTTGCCCCTTTTCTTCCTATAAAATGATTTTTCTTGTAGATCTCATCAACAGTATTAGCTTAATCCAGTAGCGGTAAGCCTATGGCACACGTGCTGCAGTAGCTATATCACTGAAAGCTCTAAAAGGTTCATCATCACTAGCCTAGCCATTTATCAATGTGAATTCTTAGAAGAATCTCATCCTTGAAGAAGGTCCACAATATCTGCCTTAAGCCTTACTACAAAATAAAAAGAAATAAGGTGATGAAATGCTAAAATAGAAATAAGTGACATCTAAAAAAAATCTTAAAATCCAGGAAGTATATTCCATGATCAAACTAATGAAAAATCCTCAAAGTGAGTAAATACTTCATCACTAGTAGATGACTGCATATCTAAAATAGAAAATGTCACTTTTAATAGCCTGGAGAAGAGATCATGTCAACAATTTGGAAATAAAAACCTACATAGGTGTTGACATAAGAAAAAAAGGACAATACAAAAAAGTTGAGAGTTATTTACAGATTTAAAAGTAGTTCCCATCTTTTCCACAAAAGTGGCAGCACACCAAGTGCACCAAATTACCACAGTCTTCTTTCCACAGAGAAAAATACTAATGCAGACTATGAGATTTCTGAAAAGATTCACCACTATATGTATAATTTTTATTTTAAACTTTAAGATTTTATCCGTGCTTATAATGCAGAAGAAAAGAGAAAATCTTGGAATAAAGACTAAATTTTAGTTTCTTCTAAAAAGAAGAAAATATGACACCAAAACCCTGAATAGCAAGCACAAGAACATGCCAATTCATCCTATTAGTAGATATAATGCTGGGTTGAAATGAAGATTGCTTATCTAGTCAAAGGTGTTTGACAAACCACACCTTTGATCAAGTTTTCCATTCTGAAGACTGTTACTGGCTTTCTCTTTTCTGATGAGAGAAATGACTTTGATGCATCCTTTAGAGATTTTGATCATCCCCATGACATTCATCACATTCAAAACAATACAAGTAGAGATCCAGGAACACTGGATTACAAATCCCAGCCTGATGCAGGGTTCTGTTCCATACACGGAATACAAGAAGCTGTAGAAAGGAGGTATTACAGCAGTCCGCACAATGAAGAACGCCACTGTCGTGAGAGTTGAATTGATGACATTAGCTTTGGAAAACTTTGGATACTTCAGAGCTTCAAAGAACCACTGCTGATTCACAAAAGGGCTGGAAAGCTCTGCAAGCAGTCGAAAATTTGCAATGTACCTCAGCACTTGATATTTCAGTATAAAGCAGTATGCATGCAGCACTGCACAATAATGAATTATGAAAAATTTGTCACCAATCACTTTCCAATAGAAAATGAGAATCAACAAATCAGAAATGAGGTAGCCTAAAGCAGTAGCAATATTTAGTTTCACAAATGATGAATCGCCCCAAAGTGGGTCAGCTCTCGTAGCCTCATCAAAGAGGAAAATATATAGGCCCAAAATCCCAACCACCAGAGAATGGCATGAAGAGACTACCCTTGAGTTCCATTCGATCTTCTTTTCCAAGCTGAGACTGTTAAAACCTGAAGAAACTTTTGCAGAAAACCAGTAACTTACAAAGTGGAAAAGAAACTGAAAGGTGAGAAAGCTGTTACAGAGTGCTGAGGACCAGCTTGGTGTTGATGTCAATGTTTCATCAACAGGCTTCAGTCCATGATCAGCTGTCCCCAAGGCAGGGTACAGAGGAGCAACAGTTCACTGCAGCAGAAGCAGCAAAAGCGACAAGGGACTAAGGATTTTTAACTGAGAATAAGTAATAGGAAGCCACTAAAGTTTTAAAGAAAGGAGTACAGTATATACAGTCAGATTTTATGCTTTGGAAAGATTTGTCTGGGCAAATCTGTAGATAGCTAGTTGGGAGAAAAGGGAGACTTTCAAATCATGTGAGAAATGAGAGTCAAAGAAACCAGCAGGGAACCAGTTTTTCACTCGGACAACCGGACCAGTGCTGGGGCTATTCACTGAAATAAGGAGCACTGGGCATCTGATCATGAGTTTCTTTGCCAGAGAACTTACAGTTGTTTCTATAACTGCAGGAGTTTTTCCAACTGCAGAAAAAAATTGCACATTACTTCACTAAGACCTTGAAGATATTCATCAGACAACCTCAAATCTATGTAACAGTTCTGTGGGGTTGTGGTTGTTTTGACCTTCACCCCATCATAATGAAATACATTTTCTCAGTGGAATACCATGCCATGCCTTTCACTTCTTCCTGCTAAACTGAAAGATGAATATGAAAATATATACTAATGATTTCTTTTGATAATCAAGTCACAAAGTGTGATCCTTCCCCATGTCCCTTTCTCCTTCACTTCTCCTCCTCTTCCTCTTCCTCCAGGAAGTTGTTTTGGAAGAATAGTCACCTATCTAGACTGTTTTTCACTTGTAAGGAAATGTTAGGTAGTTGGATTCCACAGAAAAAGGAAACAGTGGTCCTGGTGTGTAACAAGAAACAAACATTTCCCTTGATCTAGCTGTGAAATAGTAAGGAGGACTTGGAAAGGTTCATCATGCTAGGTGTCCCTACCCTGGACCTGCTTTCTTTTCCCCAAGAAGGTCTATTCTAGCAAGACTGATGGCCAGGTCTCCTCAGGATGCTTGAAGTAGGAGAATCCTATCCCCACCTCTCCTCCTTTTCCTCTTACACTTGAGAATAACTTTTGGGTGGGAGCAAATTAAATCTAAGAGTTTACTAACACAAAACGATGCTTGTTAAAATATGTTTTAGCTATAGATTGTTTATGTATAACTTTGGCTGAAGTAGCAAGACCTCACCATTTCACCAAATCCATTGAAATATTCTACTAAAATGCATTCTAAGGACTTCAACTTCTACCTCTTGTTTAGGACTTCTTTAAACATTGTTTACATATTCTAGACTAGAATTTTTCTAACTAGATGCATAGAAATATTATTTACATGGGGCGCTTGCCTAGCATGTAGGAGGCCCTGAGTTTACTCCCCAGTGCTGAAGAAAAATGGGGAAGGGGAGGCTGAGTCCATGACCAAATCATTTTGGAAAGCACTTCATTCTCTACTTTCTTCTTGAATATGTACAAATTGCATTAAGCTATTAAAGGCTCTAAAATTTTCTGTAATTAAAAAAACTCTCTTTTTTTGTTGTACTGGGAATTGAACCCAGGGCTTTCACACTGGTTTACATCCCAGAACTTTTTTTTGTTTTGTTTAGAGAAGGGTCTGGATAAGTCAATAGATTGCCCAATCTGTGCTCAAACTTTCCCTCCTTCCACATCAACCTCCCAGAGTGCTAAGATAACAGACATGTGCCACTACACCTGGCTATAATTTTTAAAACTGCTTTATTGGGGTATAATATACATATCATAAAGTTAACATTTAAAGATGCATAATTAATGGGGTTTTGTATGTTTACAGAGGTGTGTAGCCATTGCCACTATTTCCAAATCATTTTCATTATTCTACAAAGAAATTCAGGGGATTTACTTATTCTGGACATGTAAACAGTTCTCTTACAGTGCATGGTCTTTTTTGCTTTGTTTTTCTTTTTCTGGAGACATGTTTTTGCTATTTAGTTCAGGCTATCCTTGCACTATATAGCCCAGGCTGGCCTCAAACTCATGCATTCCTCCTGCCTCAGCCTGAGTATTGGGATTACAGGTGTGTGCCGCCACACCTAGGCAATACATGATCTTTTGTGACTGTATTGGAGCTTCATCAGGGTAGCATGTATCATTTATTCACTGCTTTTACTGCTGAATAATATATCCCAGTGTATATTTTTGTATATGGCATCAGTCAATGGGCATTTAGTTTATTTCTACTTTTTTTTTTACCATTATGAATAACACTACCATGAATATTTATGTACAAAGAAACTACTAACTTTATGTTTGCTGAATAGCAGAGTGGGGTTGTGGCTATATGCCTGTGAATATGTGGACCTCATAAACTATCACTTAGCTAAGCAGTCACTGGGAAAATATGGTATCAACTAAATCTTAAGTTGTTTTTGTTCTACAAATAATACATATAAATCATATAAATGGAAGGGAAAGATCATATTACATGAGCTACAATGTTACAAAAATGTTGACTGCTTACCACTTTATAATATTTCTAGTAGAGAAGAGAAAATATCTACATTTTTGTGCTCCAAATGAGGAGGAAAGGGTTATAATTGGATATGTTCACTATCAATCTTCTTTATCAAAAAAAGGGAGGTCATGGAGAGGAGGGCACAGTAACCAGTTCATGTCTTATGGAAAAGGGAAGGTTTAATCTCCAGTTCTGTTTGGAACTTTGACAAATTCCTAAGAACAAGATTACCAGGAACAAATGACTGGTAAACCAATGCAGGTAATATCCAGTAATTACTTAATTATCTTTAGTTTAGTTTTGCTTTTTTGTGTGGTTTTGTTTTGTTGCACTGAGGATTGAATCCGGGGCCTCAAGCATGCTAGGCAACTTTTGCCATATTCCCCATCCTCTCTTTCTCTTAAAAAAGCATTAAACTAAAATTTAAAAAAGCATGAAAAATGATCTCTGGTCTTTAAATGAGTAGCCAAAGTCCTGAAACTTAAAAACTGACCTAACAGATCAATCTTACATGGAAATGAAGGCAAACTGAAATGCTTGTGTCCATAGTGATCAAAGTAAAGTTCCAAATTCCATGTCTTAGATTCTCTCTTTTAAAAAATTTTATTGGTATATTTTAGGTATACAATATAAAGACATTCATAATTGGCGATTTGTGCCTTTACATAATATATCTTGTTTTGTTTTTTTTTGGTACCGGGGATCAAACTCAGGACCTTGCGCTTGCGAGGCAGGCGCCGGAACCACTGAGCTAAATCCCTGGACCACATAATATATCTTGATTCTTATTTTTCCCTCTATCCTGCCCTCCCTCCAACACCTCCACCCTTCCCTATTTATGAAGCCTTTCTTTCCATTTTTTCATTTTCTCATGTTAATTCCATTCGCCTTTCCTTTCCCTTACCCCTCCCATTTCCACTTCCCCTTTGCCCCTTTTCTTCCTATTTCACATTATCTATTATACCTTTTGATCCTTATTTACACTTTCAGTTTCTCACACCAGAAAAACTATTGGTATTTACACGTTTGTCCTATTTATTTCTTTTAAGAGAATCGCCTCAATATGCATCCATTTAGTTATAAATGCCTCTAATTTCTCATTCTTTATGGCTGAGTAGTACTCCATCTTAGATTCTTTTCATTTATCATGTGTGTGGGGGTGTGTGTGTGTGGATGTGTAGGAAGTACTTGGGATTGAATTCAGGGCTTCACTCTGAGCTACCTCCCAGTACCCTCTCCCCTTTTTAAAAATTTTGAGACAGGGTCTCACTAAGTAGTTAAATTGCCTAGGCTCAAATTTGTGAATCTCTTCTCTGAGCCTCCCAGACTGCTGGGATTACAGGCATGTTTTTGTTCAGGTTTAGATGGGGAATGTCCCCAAAGGCCTCATACACTCATAGATGAGGCTTTTAGAAGATGATTAAATCATGGGGCCAGTATAGATGACGTGTTGTTAAGATGTAGGGGCTGGACAGTCACTGGGGGCATGACTGGGAAGGGTCTGTCTCCCTTCCTGCCTCCTTCTTTTGCCTTTTGCTTCCTGACCACGATGACAGGAGCAACTATCTTCCACCCAGGCCTTTCCACCATGCCCTTTCTTCTTTGGAGCCACCCAACCATAGATTAAATGTGACCCAAAATAAATTGCAAGTTTTTCCCAGCAACAAGGAAAGTAAGCTTACCTGGCTTTAAATAATAACTTTTTGAAGAGAGAGCAATGACATGAATTCCAAATACAGGCCATTAAAATGTATTGAAAGTTAGTTGCTGTGTATATTTTCTACAGTTGCAGATTTATATTTCTAGTTGTGTTTCATTTAAGATATTGCTAAAAGCTTCTGATAAGCCAGTAGTTCTCAATCTCTTTTGTTGTATGATACACATAAAAGATGGTGATTTCCAATGGGACACTCTTCTAGAGTTATCTGCAATTTCCAGCCCAAGTTGCAATTCTTCCCTTTGCATTCTGTTCATGAAAACATAAAATGCAAGCAGGTGATTTTTTTTTCCAGTGCTGGGCCTTGTTGATGTGCTCTCTCTCTCACTCAGCTATACACCTCCTGCTCAGAAGGCAGTAAGTGCAAGGGAGATTATAAAAGGAATTACTGTCCCCCGCCCCTTTATTCTTTCTTTGGAACTCAACTGGGCCTAACCAACCTAATACTGTATTACTCTTGGAAAGAGGTCTCCAAGAAGTCACAATCAAGGCAAGCCATATTTCTAGCATATATAGTAAATTTGGGATGAGATGGGGCCAATTGGGGTACAATGGAAGCCAGAGTTTGAGGGTGGATACCCACTAAGAAAGAGCTCATCCCAAAGGAAGAAGTAATGAAACACTGTCTTTCTTCTTTCGGGTCTTTTCGCTCTTAGACTTGCTTTTTACCATTATGCCTATAGAGCAGCTACAGGAAGGGATGGAAAATGATCATTGCCCAGAATTAGGGGGCAGCACAGTGAGAGGTCACTGAGAGAAAAGAGGTTAATGTTCTTGGTTCATCCTTATTAGATTTCTACTCTTTATCCAAACCTCGCCCAAACCATGCATCTCCATTGCTGAAACCAAGAAGCACTGAGCCCTAGGCAGATTCTGAAAGAGCAAGAGTTCTCAGAGGCAACACTAATGGCATTCTGGGATACGCAACTTGTGTTGGAGATGTGAAAACTTTCCTTGTATTATAGAATGTTGAGCAGCACTCTTAGCCTATTTGGTGTCAATATTCTCCAAACATTGCCAAATGCCCTTGATATGGAACTGTTCCGAAGTTGAGAGCAATTGTCATAGAGTTATACAAAAGTCATTTTTCTTTTCATTCAGCTTATAGAGAAGAAAATTTGTTCAAATAAAGAAATAAAAGAGGTCTGGGGATTTAGCTCAGTGGCACCATGCCTGCCCTGCAAGCGCAAAGTCCTGAGTTCAATCCCCAGTAGAAAGAAAGAAGAAAGAAAGAAAGAAAGAAAGAAAGAAAGAAAGAAAGAAAGAAAGAAAGAAAGAAAGCAAGCAAGCAAGCATAACTTTATGGATTGTGCTGATAGTTGCTCAACATTGTGAAAATCCATAATGCCACTGAACTATCCACTTGAATATGGATAACCTGGCTATGTGTGGTGTCATACGCCTGCAGTCCTAACTACTTGGGAGGCTGAGACAGAAAGATCTCAAGTTTGAGGCAAGCCTGAGCAATTATTGAGAACCTGTCTCACAATAAAAAATAAAATAAATTAAAAAGAGTTGGAGGGCCGGGGATTTAGCTCAGTGGTTCCGGCACCTGCTGCACAAGTGCAAGGACCCGAGTTCGATCCCTGGTACCAAAAAAATAAAAAATAAAAAAATAAAAAGAGTTGGGGATGTAGTTCAGTGTGAGGCCTTGGGTTCAGACCCCAGTACATCCAAATATAATAAATAAATAGTTCAAATGGTAAGTCTCATGTCACATATATTTCATTGTGAGTTTTTAAAAAATCATAGCATTAGCCAAATATGCAGATTTCTGTTTCTGATTTAACTAAATTTTGGTGGCAGATTATCACTGGTAGTAAAATTTATCACACACTATTTTGAGATTTTTCTTCTTGTGTCATCATTGTCTAGGGATCTCTACCCAACATCACTTTCTTAGGGTATAAATATTTTAATTTGTGTTTTATTTCAAGCATATGAGGAAAATCTTTTAGACAGGGCATTAAACTGCCCACATTTGGCCATCTGAAAGGATCATACAAGGAATCTTAGAGATCATTTTGTTTTACAGACCTAAAAAGTTGAGGTTAAAGCAGGTTGAGTAACTTGCTGAGGTTTACAGAGTTCCCCAAAGGACATACCAGGAAAAGTACTCAGATATCCTGCTAAGAGTTCAGTGTTCATGCTATCAAACCATACTAAAGCCTGTACATGGATATGTATTTCCATCAGAGATTGCCAGGATCTTTTATGAATTACAGACATTATTATATAGGAGAAAAATGGCTAATGAGAAGGACATGAGTGAATATTAATGAGTGAAATAATCTAAATAAATACATCATTGAGAAGTGACTGAGGAGCAGCAGCACCTAGTCTCAGGAAATAAGATGTACTAGTTCTACCTAACAAAGTGGATACACAGTTGCATTATTTTAAACAAGGTTGTTTCATAAAATTTTGTTCTGACTTTGCTTTTATTTTGCAGTACTGGGAACTTGATTAGGGACTTCAACTGAGCTATAGCTCCAGCACTTTTGATTCATATTCATTCTCTTTCTCTCCCTTCCTCCCTACTTCCCTCTCCCTCTCTCCTTCTGTCCTTCCCCCTCTCTCTCTCCAGGGTCTCACTAAATTGTTAACTTGTCCAGGCTTGGTTTGAAATTGTGATCTTCCTGTTTCAGCCTCTCACAATGCTGGGATTATAGGAGGGCGCCATAATACCCAGCTTTTAAACAGTTTATTTAAATTTGCTTTCAAATACCACTGTATCAGCCATAGCAGTTTAATTTCTTCTTTCTGAACTTCTATAGAAATGTTTTCTGTCTTTGTTTATGCAACATCCTCACCTAGAGGTGCCTTTCCTTTCTTTTACACATGTGGACATTTTTCTCCATACTCAAAACTTAGATCAAATGTGAAACCTTCTGTAAACGTCAATCCTCCTGGCACCTCCAAGAAGGAACTAAACATTTCTTTTTCTGTGTTTTCATAGCAACTTACATTCATGGGCATTTTACCTACAGTAGTAGGATTTCATATTGCAACCTAGATACAATCAGATATATAGGGAACATGAGTCATAGGGCCCAGGCTGGCTACAGATTCTGTAACATGCCCATGATATGGAATGCGTTAAATAAGTGTGGGCAGCTCAGTTGGCCTGTTGTTCATGGTTGGAATTTGCAAAGTGGGCTGAGATTTACTTGACATCATATTTCATTTCTGTATGAAATTGTATTCATCACTTTCCTGTCACTGCATGCAGTGCCCAACACCCACAATTTAAAGGAGAAGCTTATTTGGTTCACAGTTTCAGTACAGTGTCAGCTGACTCCAAGCTAGAAACAGAATGGCGGAGGGACATGGCAGAGAAAAAGATGTTCAGCCCATAGCAGCCAGGAAGAGAGAGAAAAAAGAGGAGTGAAGGACAGAAATACATTTTTCCAGGTCATGACCCACCTCCTAATAGAACATTCGGCTACTTACTTCATCTGTAGATGGAACCACTGATGAGTATAGCTAACCTCTGATTCAGTCACTTTTCAACACACCAGATTTGAGGGGAACATTTTAGATCTAAACCGTAATGGATATCTACCACGACAATGGCAATAAAACAGATAATAGCATGTGTAAGAAGCGCTGACTTTAATGACAGTCTGTGCAGATCTAGGAATATAAAGGCCATGAGATCTGCAGAAGTCAAGGGTAATAAATTGCTTAAAAAATCGTACAATGTCATTAGAGCTGCTGGACTTCTTTTTTCATTATTGTTTTCTATTTTCATTATTTGTTTCCTATTTTGTTAGTACATGCCTGCAGCACATAATTATTACAGTCCTTGTGGGGAGTTGGTACATATACATAACACGTCCTAATTCTTTGTTCATCCCCTTCTCCTCCCTTCCCTCCTCCCTCCTTCCATCTCTTGATCTATCTCCCTACTTCTTATTACCTAGCTTTCATTTTGCTCTTTATTTATATTTTGGGTTTCTCATATAAAAGAAACCATGTGATATTTAAGCTGTGTGTCTGATTTATTTCACTTAAGATTATGGTCTCATCCATTTTCTTACAAATGACCTGCTTACCTTTCTTTATGGCAGAGTAGTACTCCATGCTGTGTAAATACCTTATTTTCTTTATCCATTCAACTCCTGATAGACACACAGCCTGCTTCTAGAGTTAACTGTTATGATTTATGCTGCCATAAAAATGAGTATGCATGTAGCACTGTAATATAATGTCTTTAACTCAGGAAAATACCTACAAGGAGAAACAGCTGAGTCAAATGGAATTTCTAGTTTTAGTTTTCTAAAAAAACCTCTACAGTAATTTCCATGGTGGTTGTATTAGTTTACATTCCCACCAATAATGTAGATGGGTTCATTTTTCCCTGCAAGATCCTCTCTCAGAAAAGACCCACAAAGAAGTGTATTGTTAAATTGCCCAAGATTCTTTTCTTTCTTTCTTTCTTTCTTTCTTTCTTTCTTTCTTTCTTTCTTTCTTTCTTTCTTTCTTTCCTTTCTTTCTCTCTCTCTCTCTCTC
>NW_004624804.1:11985317-11998642 GCF_000247695.1 Heterocephalus glaber
GGCGAAACCACTGAGCTAAATCCCCAGCTCCACCCCCTCCACCCTTCCCTATTTACATAGATTTCATTTTCATTTTTTTTCTTTTCTCATAATTTTTCCTTTCCCTTCTTTCCCTTCTCCTTCCCCTCCCCCTCCCACCACCCCTACACCTTTGGACCTTTTCCTATTTCAAATTATCAGTTATTTGTTTTAATCATTTTAATCCTTATTTACACCTTCAGTTTCTCACAGTAGAAAAACTATTCGGTATTACACGTGTGTCCTATTTATTTCACTTAAGAGTATGCCCTCAATATGCATCCATTTAGTTATATGTCTCTAGTTTCTTGTTCTTTATGGCTGAGTAGTACTCCACTTTGTTAAAAAAAAAAAAACCCACATCTTCTTTATCCAGTTTCCAGTGGATGGGCACTTGGGCTTTTTCCAAGCTTTAGCTATTACAAACAGTGCCGCTATGAACATGGGTGTACATATATCGCTGTGGTATTATTCTTTTAATTCTTTGGGGAAGATACCCAGCAGGGGAATACCTGGGTCAAATGGGACCTCTAGCCCTAGTGGTGCATATTATATTAATACATGTTACTTTCTTCCTGTTTGATTGTGTTCTCTTAACCAATATGTAGTGACCCATCTTTTCCTCTTCTAATTGGTTTTTGCTTGAAGTCTAATCTGAAAATATGATAGCTACACTTGCTTATTTTCACATTTCTGTTGCATGGAATATTGTTTTCCATGCTTTGATTTTTCTAGTCTATGAATTACTTTCTAGGTTACATGTGTTTCTTGTATACAGCATACTGTTTGGTTTTGTTTCTTGATCTATTCAATAGTAATAGTATAGAGTTAACTAGCTAGCTAAAGATTCATAAAGCTTAATTGTTATACTAGTAGAGGTGGAGGGGTGGAGAACTGGTGAATGAAAAAAGAAAAATTTGAAAAAGTAATCAATGTGATATGAAAAGGAGAAGAGAAAAGTGAGATGGGAGCCTATTGAGGAGCAAAAGGAAATTAACAGTATTGGAAAATAGTCACAGAAGAGAACAAACAAGAAGAAGAAAAACAGAAAGTGGAGAGCAAAATACAGAAATAAAAGAAAGAAGAAAGAAAAAAGTTAA
This sequence comes from Heterocephalus glaber, assembly GCF_000247695.1. The sequence continues at coordinate 11,986,436 of NW_004624804.1, forward strand.
AAGGAGAAAAGAAAAAAGAGTGAAAGAAAAAAGAGGGGAAAAACCTCTCAAGCTTCCCCCCAGCAAAAAAAATAAACAAAAATCTATGAAGGAAAAAGAAATTGAAAATTGGGTTAAAAAATTTCCTCCAAAATAGGACACACATGTGTAAATACTGAATAGTTTCTCTGGTGTGAAAAACTAAGAGTGTAAATAAGGATCAAAATGTAGAATTGATATTGTGAATAGAAAGAAAAGGTCTAAAGGAGTTGGGGAATTGGGAGGGGTAGGGGAAAGGAGAGAAGGGCAAAGAAAAATATGAGAAAAGGAAAAACATGGAAACAAAGCCTTTGTAAATAGGGAAGGGTGGGGGCTGAAGGAAGGGCAAGGAAGGGGGAAAAATAAGAACCAAGATACATCATGTACAGGTACAAGATCCCAATGATGAATGGAACTGTATTGTATACCTAAAATGTACCAATAAACTTAATGAAAAAAAATTTCCTCCCTGTTTTTGAATGAGTGGTTTCTTCTTTCTAGGATCTGCAGTCTTGGAGTCCAACAAGTCACAGTTTTCTCCACTTATCTTCAGGGCCTATGGTTATGAGCTGCTCTCATTGTACCAGAGACCCCTACGCACTTTCTCCCCAGGCTGTGGTAATTGTCCAAACCTGAGGTGTATCCTTGTTTATGTTGGCAGATGGGAAAAACAATCAGCCCTCTGGTCTTTTCTGGGTGTAGGCCATGGGTTGGGAGTTTAAGCAGACTGCTGGACATGATGTCAACACTCACTGAGCCTGTTTTCTTTCTAGAGTGGTTAGGACCATGCCCTTCTTGGTTTGAGCTTAAACTTCTCTGGATGTCCACGTCTAACAGCCACCCTTTCTGTGACAGTCTCCCATGGTTGTCTCTCACTCAGTCATTTAGGAGGTTAACACTGGAATCCTTGAAGCTACTAGCCATGTCTGTACTTTCTTCCCAGGTTTGCTGGCCCTCTGGGTTTACTTTCTCTTCCTGGGTGTTGGCTTCATTCAAGATCAGCTTGGTTGGTTAGTCCACACCTCTACTGCCCTATGCCAAGGGGAAGCAAAACACAGAGCTGGTTTAGAGTTGGAAAATATTTGCAGTTGGGTACTGGCTTGCTATATTGTACCACTGCACAGCTGTGTTGTCCGTCCCACTACAGGCAGCAGCCTACCATGTCATATTCTTTTCTGTCCCAAGCATTAGCTGTGGCCATGATCCAGTCAACTGGTCAGTACAGTGGCTGTTTCATGGAAGGAGAAACAAAGCACAGAGCTGGCTCTGAGTTGCTGAGTGGATACTCAGGGCTCAGAAACCACAGGCAGGAGTTGGTCAGGAGCTAGCACCTCTATCTCATGAGCTGCTGGGTTTCAGATCAAAGTCAATATTAATAAGATTTTTAAAAGTGTCTTTGTAGAACAAAAATGTTCAGAAATATTCAAGACCAAAAATGATAACCATAATGCAAAATCTCTAGAGTGTGAAATTATAAAGGCATTTTAAGGGTTAAGGAGCTGGATGGGGTGGTATATGTCTCTCATCCCAGCACTCTGGGAGACTGGAGGATCACAAGTTTGAGCTTACCCTGAGCTACTTGGCAACTTAGCAAGACTCTGTCTGAAAATAAAAAATAAAAAAGGGCTGGGTGTGTAGCTCAGTGTGAAAGTACTATCCCAAGTGCTACAGAAAAAGAGGAAGAGGAAGAGGAAGAAGAAGAGGAGGAGGAGGAGAATAGGAAAAAGGAGAAGGAAATAGGAGGAGGAATGAGGAGAATAGCAAAAAGACAGGGAAGAAGTCAGAGGAGAAGAAGAGGAAGAGGGTTCAGGCTTTTATTTGTCTATTTTGATCAACCAATATGTTATATTTAGGTCGCAACTTTAATATCTTTACATTGCTTGTATTAGTCATTTTCCCGACATTGGAATGGGAAAAATACCTACTACTTAAAAGAGGAGAGGTTTATTTCAGCTCAGTTTCAGTGGGTTCAGTCCATGGTTGGCTGGCTGCAGGGCAGAAATAGCATGGTGGAAGGGCATGGTTGAGAAAAGCTGGCCAGGAAGCAGGCAGGGGGTGCTGGAGATTTAGCTCAGTGGCACCACACCTGCCATGAAAGTGTAAGGTCCTAAGTTCGATCCCCAGTACCAAAAAAAAAAAAGTATAAGGAGAAAGAGAAACAGAGAGAGACACAGAGAGACAGAGACAGAGGGAGAGTGATGGATAAGAGTATATCCTTCTAAGTGACGACCCCTTCAAGCCAGGCCCCATCTCTAAGTATGAGTCTTTTGGGGGGACATTTTAGATCTAAACCGTAACATTGCTGAAGTTACTGAAGGAAAAGAATTTTTTTGTTGTTCTTGTTATACCTCTATTTTTTCCATTGTTTCCATTTATTTTAAATGAAATTTTTACATAATATGATGTTTTTTTAGGACCCCAACTAGTGAAATAGCTGATTAATACTTGCATTTGCTGCTTATTGAATTATATCTTGTAATGCTTTATACATCTATCATTCCCATAACATGGCAAGACTTGAGGGCAGATACTATGGCCTTCATCTTTGTATCCTGTTTTCCCCTTGGCTTCAGAAAATGGGCACCAAGCCAAACACGTAAGCACTAAATACTTCTTTTTATGGTGTAAAAGTAATAGAGATAAAAAGATTCTGGTGGGGAGGAAGGGTAGGACCAGGGAGTCTTGCTCTTTGCTGCTCAGGAAATGTCTTCACTTTCAGAATATGCCTTGCACATGAGCCGTCTGAGTGCCCGAATCTTCAGTGAGGTTGCCAGGGTGACTCACTCCAAATCCATGAAAGTGGTGGAACTTTTCAGTGAGCAGCCCATGGTGAAGAGGAAGGAGACCTACAACTTATCTAAACCACAACCCATATTTTGCACTCATGGGCACACTCCGTTTTCTTGGCCTCTATAGAGATGAGCATCGGGATTTTAAGGATGAACAAAGGCGTCTAAAGAAGCTTCATGGAAAGGGGAAACCAAAGAAAGGAGAAGGAAATAAAGCAGCGAAAAAGAAATAGTGTTAGCTGTCAAGACAGAAAATTTCTACCTCGGTGGCTAAGAAGAATGCATCTACTGTCTTTCCACGTATAAGAGGAATGTAATGTTCCTCAGTGAGGGTCATTTGCAACACAGTCATCCCATGTGGAAATCTAATCCAGTTAAATTGTGCCTGCTTTCTTGAACACATTCTAATACTGCAAAATTATTTTGGCCTTGGTTTTATAATCTGAGGTTTGCCTAATTCTCTAATGGGATGAATACATAATTTATTTTTTAATGAGTTGTTGGGGGTGGGTATGGGATGTTGGGGGAGTGGAGGAGCAACCTCATTAAATGAATGCCCCACAGTTTTCTCCTTCCTCCCTTTCTTCCTCATTTATTACTCACCCCTAAACCTCTTTCATCTCTTTGGCCATTCAGCCACTGTCTCCACCACCATGCTCACAAACTTTATATGCATCTCCACCTACCCCTGTGAGCATATCTAAGTGGGATAAAAGGCTGTTCTGGGAAAGGGACTATTGAACACATACTGTCTACAAGGCACTGGAACACTGCTAATACAGGGTTATCAAGAGAAATGATGCCTTTCAATCATGTGGGAGAAACAAGTATGATCACATACAATTGTATTAAACGCTACAAAGAAAAAAATATTCTGATTATTTTTCTTTTAAAACACTTTTTGGGCACGGTGACCTGTGATGGACACAAGCAGGCCCATGCTGGATTTATGGCATTCTCCCAATGTCAGAGTGTGACCATCCACCAAATCCAAGTCACCTCTACAGTTTACTTCTTCTTGGCATGGGGCAGCAGAGGCAAGGACTAAACAACGAACCTGATCCTGGGCAAGGACAATACCTGGGGAGAGAAGGGAGTGACCATACCCTACTAATGTCACCAGTAAGTCCAACAGTGCACATGAATCCTTACCCCATAGCCTACATCCAGTAGAGAGCCATGGGCTGATGTTTCCCTTCTAACAATGGGAGTAAGGACTCACCTTTGTTTGGATGGTAACCACAGATGGATGAACAGACAAAGGGGACTCTGGTGCAGGAGGGCACCTTGCAAACTTGTAGGCCTTAAAGCTAGGCATTGAAAAACATGACTAGCTGGATCCCAAGTCTGAAGAGCTTGGAAAGGAAGCACTCATTCAAAAACATACTTTCTATGAGAAGGAGAACAAGGCGTGTGTGTGTGTGGGGAGAAGGGACAAGAAAAAAAAAGAGTGGAAGGAAGAAATGGAAACAAAGCTCTTGTAGATAATGCAGGGAGGGAAACTGAAGGGATGGGAGGGGAATAGGGAAAAAAGAATCAGCAAGATGTATCATGTACAGATACAAATTCCCTGTGATGAATGTTAGCACTGTGTACATCTAAAATGTACTAGTAAAATAAATAAAAAAGAAAACATATTTTCTTCAACTCAATCTTTCTTTCTTTTTCTATTTTGTATTATTTTTGTCTTTCCTTCATTAGTATTTGGGGCAGCTGGGATTGTTTTGCCCCTTTTTTCTCTTTTAATTTCTTTTCTCTCCTTTCCTCTTTCCCCTTTACAACTTTGTTCCTCTTTCTCCTTACCTTTCTTTATCTCCTGTATTTTGCTCCACTTACCATCTTTCTTCTTTTCTCGCTCATTTCTTCCTTGGCTGTTCTCTGCCACTATTAATCCCTTCTGTCCTTCCATGAGACCCCGTCTCAACTTACTCCCCTCTTTCTCACATCAGGCTAAGTTTTCAAATTCTCCTTTCTCCATTCTCTAGTTCCTCACCCCTCCACATTTACCAGTATAACTACTCCATGAATCTCTAGATAACTTTACACTATTGCTGTTGAATACTGTTTTATTGTTAGTAGAGGTAAAGTTGTTCCATTAATAGATATTTACTGTAGGTATATTGTAGGTGAATTTATCTTAGTGTTCAAACAATAATTATAGATCTCCTTTCTATGGTTAAGGGTGCTAAATTATTCGTCCTTAGGTTCTGTCAGTATTCCATTTGTAATTGATGCTGTTTTTATTACTATAACCAAGGTGACACAACTATTGCTATTAATTGATTTTCTTGGGACATTAATATCTGGGTTACTTTGGGGTCATTAAAAATACTGTGGCCCATTCCTGGAAAACTAGATACTGGGTCAAATATTCTGCAGTCTCCCATTTCAAATAAACAAAAGTGGTTGGATTCTGGGACAGAGGCAAAGGCCAAAATTAGCTACCCAGAGGACACCACTAAAAAGTAGACATTAACTAAAGAAGTCTGTGTACTAGAAACAAAGCTTTCCAGTATAATCAACCCACAAGCTTCAGGAAAACAAACAAACAAAACAAACAAAAAGTAAGAAGACAAGGCAACAAAATACCTCCCAAAACTCCCAACTCCCACAAAACTGTTCCATAGGACATCAAAGGGGAGGATATCAAAAGCCATACATTGAAATTATTTGAAATAAAATCAGAGGAGATAACAAAACAGACTTATAAGGCATTTGGCAATCTCACAGAAGATATAAGTAAACAGATATTGGGCCAAGTAAACAAAACAGTGAGTCTACAGGAGACACTAATAAAAAGCTATCAGAGCTAAACAAAATGATACAAAACATGAATGACCATCATAAAATAGAATCACAGTCCATAAAAAAGTACCAAACAGAAATTTGGGAGATTAAAAATTCTACCAAAAATATGGGCAGCAGAAGTGACCATTGTGAACATAGAGTGTCAGAGTTAGAAAACAAGACTGTTGGTGACAAATTAATGAAAGATTTCTTTAAAACAGCAAGAGAACATAAAAAATGAATCCAATAACTCCTAGATGATATAAACAAGAATAATCTAAGATTGATTAGAATGAGTGAAAAATTAGAAGACAGCAGAAATGGCATAAAAAGCCTATTAACTGAAATAATAGCAGAAAACTTTCCATGTATGGAAAAATAATTTGGCATACAGATAAGTGAGGCATATGGAACACCAAATAGCCAGGATCAGAAAAAAACCTCTCCATGACACATCATAATCAAAGTTCCAGAAGTCCCATACAAGAACAGAATCTTTTTAAAAAACTTATATATTAACTGGTACATTTTAGGTATACAATACATTTACATTTCTCATTGGGTGCTTGTACCTGTACATGATGTATCTTAGTTCTTATTTTTTCCCCCGTTACCTGTGCGCCCTTCACCCCCATCACCCTTCCCTATTTACATAGACTTTGTTTCCATTTTTTTTCTTTCTCATAGTTTTTCCTTTCAAGCAACAAGGCACATATAAAGATAAACTCCTTAGAATTACAGAACATTTCTCAACACAAACCTTAAGGCTATGAGAGCTTGCAGTGAAGGGTTCATGCCCTAAAGGAAAGCAATTTCCAACCCAGGATGATTACCTTTCAAAACTATATTTGAAAATTGATGGAGAAATAAGATATTTCCATGGCAAAGAGCACCTAAAAAAATTCATGATGAGCCAGGTGTGGTGGTGCATGCCTGTAATCCTAGCATTTGAGAGGTGGAGGCAGGAGGATAACCAAGAATTCAAGGCCAGCCTGAGCTACACAGCATGACCCTCTTTAAAAATAAAATTCATGGGCTGGGGAATTAGCTCAGTAGTTCTGCCACCTGCCTCGCAAGTGCAAGGACCCAAGTTTGATACCTGGTACCAAAAAAATAAATAAGTAAACAAAATAAATAAATAAATAATAAAATAAAATTCATGACCACCAAGTCAGCACTCTGAAAGATTCTGGATACCCTATAAAAAGACAATGAAGCTAATAATATGAATGCACCAGGTAGGGCGAGCAGTTAAGTAGAGGGGAAAGAAAGGGACTCAGCAACAGGGAAACAATGCAATGACAAGAATAAGTCAGTACCTATCAGTAATAACTCTCAATGTGAATGGTCTCAATTCCTCAGTCAAAAGACACAGACTGGCAGTGTGGATCAAGGAACAAAATTCAACAGTATCCCATGTACAAGTAATACTATTAAGCAAAAAGAAACTCATAGACTAAAAATCAAAGGATGGAAAACAGTACTCCATGCAATAGTAACCGCCCCCTAGAAAAGCAGGTGTAGCTAACCTAAATTCAGACAAAGTGTATTTCAAGCTAAAGCTGATCAAAAGAGAAAAAGGAGGTTACTACATATTGGTTAAGGGCACAGTCAAACAGGAAGAGATAATTATTAACATAATATGCACTGAACAATGGTGCACCCAATTTTATAAAACAAGTACTACTGGATGTGAAAGACCAGATAAACATAAGCACAATCATACTGGGGACCTCAATACCCCACTGTAACAAATAGGTCAACTAGACAAAATATCAACAAAGAAATATCAGAGTTGAATGAAACCTTTTAACAAATGGACTTAATAGGTATCTACAGTGTGTTCCACCCAACAGCAACAGAGTACACATTCTTCTCAGCAGCACATAGAACTTTCTCCAAAAGAGACTCCATACTAGCCAACAAAGTAAGTTTAAGTTAATGTAAGAGAATTGAAATTCTACCATGCTTATTATCAAATCATAGTACAATGAAAGTGAAAATCAATGACAAAAAACATAGAAATGATGCAAATGCATAGAAACAAAACAATACAATGTTTCTTGTTTTGTTTTGTTGGTACTGGGGATTGAACTCAGGACCTTGCACTTGCAAGGCAGGCAGCAGAACCACTGAGCTAAATCCCTAGCCCTAAACAATACAGTCTTAAACAATGGGTTACAGAAGAAATCAAGAAAAAAAATAGGACAGTTTCTATAATTAAACAATGCCATAGAGTATACCAGAAGTTATGGGACACAATGAAAGTCATCCTGAGAGCAAAGTTTATAGCTGTGAATGCCCACATCACAAAAACAGAATGAACCCAAAATAAACAACCTAACAATGCACCTCAATGTCCTATAAAAACAAGAACAATCCAAACCCAAAGCTAATGCAAGGAAGGAAATTATGAAGATCAGATCAGAAATCAATGAAATTGAGGCCAAATTACAACACAAAGAAAGAATTGAAGAGTTAGTTCTTCAAAAGAATATACAAAGTAGACAAACTTTTAACCAATTTAACCAAAAAAGGAGAGAAAAGATTAAATTCAATGCAATTAGAAATGAAAAAAGTGAAGTCACAATGGATACTGTAGAAATAAGAAAGACTATTAATCACTTTGGAAACCTGTACACCAATAAATTAGAGAATTCAGAGGAAATAGGTATATTTCTAGATATATATATAATTGCAAAACTGAATCAAGAAAATATAAAAACCTCGAATAATCCAATAACAAGCAATGAAACTAAAGTAGTGATTTAAAAAAATACGTCTATCAGCTAATAAAAGCCCAGGTCCAGATGGATTTGCTGCTGAATTCTACAATAACTTTGGGGAAGATCAAACACCAATACTCCTCAAGCTCTTTAATGAAATTGAAAGAAAGAAGTATTCCCAAAGTCATTCCTGGAAGCTAGCATTACTCCGTTTCCAAAACCAGACAAGGATCCAAGCAAAAAAGAGAACTATAGACCAACCTCTATAATGAATATAAATACAAAAATCCTCAACAAGATAATGGCAAACAGAATGCGAGAAATCATCAAAAATATTATACATTATGACTAAGTGGCTTTATCCCAGGAATACAAGGATGGTTCAACATACACAATTCATTAAATGTAATATACCACATAAAAAGAAGCAACAAAAAAATCACACAGTCATCTCAATAGATGCAGAAAAAGTCTTTGATAGAATCCAATATCCTTTTTTTTTTTTTGGTACCGGGGATCAAACTTGGGTCCTTGCGCTTGTGCAGCAGGCGGTGAAACCACTGAGCTAAATCCTCGGCCCCAAAATCCAATATCCTTTCATGATAAAAACACTGAAGAAAATAGTTATAGAAGGACCTTATCCCAATTTGATAAAAGCAATTTTTACCAAATCTACTGTCAACTTATTAAATAAGGAAACGCTGAAAGCTTTCCCTCTAAAATGAAGAACAAGACAAGGATGTCCACTACCACCACTCCTGTTCAACATAGTATTCAAAACATTAGCAACAGCAATTAGTGAAGAAAAAGAAATAAAAGAGATATGTATAGGAAAGAGAGAAGTCAAATTATCATTATTTGTAGTTGACATGATCTTCTATGAGAATACCCCAAAAATTAAAATGACTTTTAGAATTAATAACAAAATTCAGTAATGTAACAGGATACAAAAATCAACACACAAAAGTCAATAGTGTTCCTGAATATGAATAATGAATTCATTGAGAAAGAAATTAGGGGAAAAAACCATTCACAATAGTACCAAGAAATATTTAATACTTAGGAATTAACATAACAAAGGAAGTAAAAGATCTCTACGGTGAAAACTACAGTACTCTGAAGAAGAAAATTGAAGAGGATATCACAAAATGGAAAGATATTCCATGTTCCTAGATAGGCAGAACCAATATAATTGCCATACTTTCAAAATTGTTATACACTTTTAATGCAATCTCAATCAACATAACACAGCATTCTTCACAGAACTGGAGAAAAATATCCTAAAATTCACATGGAATGAGAAGAGACCCAGAATAGCAAAAGCAATCCTGATAACAAGAGTAAAGAGGAGGCATCACAATCTTGGACTTGAAGTTATATTACAAAGCCACAGTGATAAAAATATCATAGTCCTGGCAAAAAGAGACACAAGTATCAATGGAACAGAATACACGATGCTGAAATAACCCCAAGAACATTCAACTATCTGATCTTTGACAAAGGGGCCAAAACACACACTGGAGGAAGATAACCTCTTTAATAAGTGGTGCTGGGAAAACTGGCTATCCACATGCAGATGACTGAATCTAGACTGTACATAGCTCTGTAAACTAAAATGAAAATGGATCAAAGAACTAAATGTTAAAACAGAAACACTTACCCTAGTGAAAGATAAAATAGGTAAAATTCTTGAAGTCATAGGTGTAGCCAAGGACCTTCTGAACAGAACCCCGGTTGCAAAGGAAATAGTACCGAGAATGAACAAATGGGATCATATCAAATTAAAAACCTTTTGCACAGTAAAAGAAACAACCAACAGAATGAAGAGACACCCTACAGAATGGGAAAAAAAATTTCCAGCTATTCCTCAGACAGAGAACTAATATCTAGCACATATTTAAAAACAAAAAATTGCCCCCCCAAAATAAAAGACCTCATCAAAAAATGGGCAACTGAAATTAGTAGACACTTCATAGAAGTACAAATGCCCAATAAATACATAAACAAATATTCAATGTTGCTGGCCATTAAAGAAATGCAAATTAATACAGCACTGAGATTCTGTTTTACCCCCAAAAGAATGGCCATCATCAAGAAATTAAATAATAGCAAATGCTGGTGAGACTACAGGAAAAAAAGAAACACTTCTACACTGTTGGTGGAAATGTGAACTAATGTAAACACTATGGAAATCAGTCTGGAGATATTTTTAAAAACTGAATCCAGAAATTCCATTGACTCAGCCATCTCCTTTCTAGGTATCTTCCCGAAAGAGTTAATTTTAGTATATGTGCTGCCAAAGTGAGCACTTCCCAAAAGAGTTAAAGACATCATAGTACAGTGTCATGTGCATACCCCTGTTCACAGCAGCACAATTCATAATAACTAAATCTTAGATGTGGCCTAAATGTCCTTCAACACATGAATGGGTAAAGAAAATGTGGTATTTACATACAATGGAGTACTACTCTGCCAAAAGAAGGATAAACCTGAGTAGTTTGTAGGAAAATGAATGCACCTTGCAACCATAATTTTAAGTGAAATAAATCAGGCACAGAAGTTTAAATATTGTATTGTATTCCTTATAAGAGAAACCCAAATTATAAATAAAGAGCAAAATAAAAGACAGATAATAGGAAGTAAGGCGATAGACCTTTCTCAAATGAGAAGGAGATCAAGAGGTGGTTGGTAGAGCAGGGGAAGGAAGGAAAAGGGGCCAAAAAAAGAATTAAGATGCATTATGTACTTGTACCAACTCCACACAAGGAATGTAAACATTATGTACTGCAAACATGCACTAATAAAAAAGAAAAAGAAAATCTTTTTGTTGTGAAATATAACTGCAAGTAACACAAGCTTAAATATTGCATGGTTTCTTTTACATGAGAAGCCCAAAGTATAAAAAAATTAAAGAGCAAAATAAAAGCTATATAACAGGTGCCAGGCATGGTGGTACACATCTGCAGTCCCAGCACTTGGGAGGCTGAGGTAGAGGAATTGCCGCAAGTTTAAGGCCAACCTGGGCGACATAGAAAGACCCTGTCTTAGAGCTGGGGACTTAGCTCAGTGGTGCCGCACATGCCTCAAAAGCACAAGGTCCTGAGTTCAATCCCTGGTACAAAAAAAAGAGACCCTGTCTCAAAAAACAAAAACAAAATAAAAAAGGATATATAATAGGAAAATGTTGATAGCTCCTTTGCTATCAAAAGGGAAAGGGACCAAAAGGTGGAGGGTTGGGGAAAGAGAGAAGGGGAAGGGAATAAATAAACCATTAAGATGTATTATTTACTTGTACCAACTAATCATGATGAATGTAATTATTATGTACTGCAAACGTGCTAATAAAAAGAAAGAGTGAAAGAAAGAAAATGAGCAATGTAAAAATGTGGGGCTTAATGGATTATCACAAAGCAAACATCTATGTAACTATATAACTATCATTCAGCTCAATAAAATTAACAACCAGCAACCCTCTGGCCATATTCCCTTTGTTCTTCCAGAGGTAACTATTATCTTGACTTTCCTCCGTGTATATTCTTTATCACTGTAGATTACTCTTATCTGTTCTCAAATTTTTTTCTACAAATGGAATAATACAGTATATATTTTTTGTATCTAGCTTCTTCTTTTTTTGCTACCGGGGATTGAACTCAGGACCTTGCATTTTGTATCTAGCTTCTTTTATTCAACATTATGTTTGTACTTTCTTGATTACTGAGGTTGAGTAATTTTCACATACACTATTTATTGGTTATTGGATATCTTCTGTTGTGAAATGCTTATTCAAGTTTTTTTGCTTTGTTTTCAATTGAGTTGTTCATCTTTTTCTTATTAATTTCTAATAGTTCTTTATATACTCTAAATACAAGCCCTTTCTGAGTTATATA
>NW_004624805.1:10932-22422 GCF_000247695.1 Heterocephalus glaber
TTGGCTCTGTTAATATAGTGTATTACATCCATTGATTTATGGATATTGAACCACCCTTGCATCCCTGGGATAAATCCAACTTGGTCAGGGTGTATAATCTTCTTGATGACACTCTGTATTCTCTTTGCCAGTATCTTGTTGAGGATTTTTGCATCTATGTTCATTAGGGAGAGTGGCCTGTAGTTCTCTTTGTGGGTTGGGACTTTCCCTGGTTTTGGAATCAGAGTAACACTTGCCTCCAGGAATGAATTTGGAAGCCTTGCTTCCCTTTCAGTTTCCTTGATGAGTTTAAAGAGTAATGGCGTTAGTTCTTCTTTAAATGTCGTAGAATCCAGCAGTGAAGCCATCAGTTCCTGGGCTAATCTTTGTTGGTAAATTTTTTTATTACATTTTCAATTTCACTCATTGTAATTGGGGTTTTTAGAATTTCTATATCTTCTTCATTTAACTTTGGCAATTCGTATGTATTTAGGAATCTGTCCATTTCTTCTGTTTTCCATTTTATTAGAGTACAGGTTCTTGAAGTAGGTACTGATGATCCTCTGGATTTCTGTTGGATCTGTTGTGACTTCACCTTTTTCATTCTTAATTGCATGGAGTTGCACCTTTTCTTTCCTTTTTTGATAAGATTGGCTAAAGGTTAATTGATTTTATTTATTCTTTCAAAAAACCAACTCTGATTCATTGATATTTTTGTATCATTCTCTTAGTCTCCACTGCACTGATTTCTGCCCTGATCTTTATAATTTCCTCTCTTCTACAAACTTTGAATTTGTTATGGTCTTCTTTTTATAGGAGCTTGAGGTTCTGCACTAGGTTATTTATTTGAGTTCTATGTTTTCCTAATATGGACATTCACTACTATGAATTTCCTGCATAGAACTGCTTTCATTGTGTCCCAATAGATTCCTGTATGTTGTACTGGCACTATCGTTTACTTTTAGAAACTGTTTAATTTCTTCTTGAATTTCCTCTGTGACCCATTGGTTGTTTGGGAGGGTGTTGTTCAGTTTCCATGTGTCTGTGGGGGTTTTGCAGTTTCTTATGTTATTGATCTCCAATTTTATTGCACTATGGTCTGATAAAATACAAGGGGGAACTTCTATTCTTTTACATTTACTTAGACATGTTCTATGAGCTAGCATGTGGTCTATTCCGGAGAATGACCCATGTGCAGCTGAAAAGAATGTGTACTCTGATTTTGTGGGGTGGAACACTCTGTAAACATCTATTAAGTCCATTTGTTCAATAGCTTGGTTCAGTTCTAGATTTTCATTGTTAATTTTTTTTCTAGTTGATCTGTCTATTTGTGATAGTTGGGTATTGAGGTCCCCCACTACAATTGTGTTACTGCTTATTTGGTTTTTCATGTCCATTAATATTTGTTTTGTATACTTGGGAGCATTCATATTTGGTGCATATATATTTATGATTGTCATCTCTTCATCTTGGATTGTTCCTTTCACAAGGATGTGGTGACCAACTTTGTCTCTCTTAATTAGTTTTGGTTTGAAATCTACTTTGTCTGTGAATAAGATTGCTACCCCTGCTTTTTTCTGAGTTCCTGTGGCATGGAGAACTGTTTTCCATCCTTTTACTTTCAGTCCATGAATTTCTTTTTGAGTTAGGTGTGTTTCTTGTATACAGCATATTGTTGGATTTTGCTTCTTAATCCATTCTGCCAGTCTATTTCTTTTGATTGGTGAATTGAGGCCATTAACATTGATGGTTATAATTGATAGATATTGATTCTTCCGTGTCATGATGTTTTACTTTTGTTGGCTCTTTTATTTTTCCCCCTTTCCCTTTAGTTTCTCACATGGAATTGTTACCTCCATTTTTTTTTCTAAGATATTGTTTAAAATTCCTTGGAGTGCTGATTTAGTGTTCATGAAATTTCTCAGTTGTTCTTTGTGGAAATATCTAATTTCCCCATCAATTCTGAAAGATAATTTTGCAGGATACAACAGTCTAGGTTGGAAGTTATTTTCTTTTACGGCTTGAAATACTTCACTCCAGGCTCTCCTTGACTTGACAGTTTGTGTTAAGAAGTCTGCTGCAATTCTGATGGGCTTTTCTTTGCAGGTGATTTGTTTCTTTTCTCTAACTGCTTGTAGGATTTTGTTTTTCTGGTGAGTTTCTGAGATCTTGACTTTTATATATCTAGGTGTAGTTTTTTTTATCATGGCTAGTTGAAGTTCTATATGCCTCACTTATCTGTATGTCCAATTCTCTACCTCTGTCTGGGAAGTTTTCCACTATTACTTCTGTGAACAGTTTTTTATGTCAATTGTACTTTCTCCTGTTTTTCGTGGACTCCTATCAGTCTTATGTTATTCTTCTTTGCATCATCTAGCAGCTGGTGGATTGATTTCTCGTGGTCTCTATTTTAAGGAAATCTCTGTTTTCATGGTCCTTAATTGTAATCCTGTCTTCTATATCTGATATTCTATCTTCAGATTCCCTTAATCTGCTGCAGATACTTTCAATGGAGCTTTTAATCTCCTGAATATCTGTTTGAATCTGTTTCGTGGATTCCATTTCTTTCTGTGCTGGGCATTCATGGCTTCGAACATGTTTCTCAGCTCATCTATTTTATCTGTTTCTGTTCTAGAGCCTCTAATCATGTCTTTCACTCTGTTCACCATCTCTGTAGTCATCTGGGAGATTATTTCTGCTTTGAATTTTTCTAGAGCCTCATTCATCTGTTGTTTTTTTTTTTTCTTCCTGTGCTACCAGTTCAGGGTGTCCACGTGGTTGATTCTCGGTCTTTTCCACCTCATTTCTCCCAGAGTTTACCTTTGGTGGGGTGAAAGCCTGAGTTTGTGCCTTGTTTAAATGTCTTCTCATATTTGTTTTTGGTACTGTCCTTGGTTTAATTCCTGGGTTGATACTTTGAAATTGCTTATTGTAAATATCTTTGTTGCTTGTAATTAGAACCCTTATGGAATGATTGCTTCTCAGAGTTATCTTCCAGACATAGCTGGTCTTTAGGTTTTGAGTCTCTAATGACTCTGAGACTATCTCATTTTTATTATACCAGGAAGGACCACTGACTAGATCAATAACAACACCTTAACTCAAGTGATACAATCAGCTACACCATAGCATCAATTACATTTTAGAAAATGCCATTTTGTGGTAGTTATTAATCTATCACCTTTAACTGTGTAAATTAAATCAAAATCGAGGACCAACCCAACATATGTTTATAGTGAATAAACTCTTCAATATAGCAACTTTACCCTTTGGGATGGGGAGTTAGAAGGAGTTGGGGAGGCAGGGATAGATAGGTAGAAGGATAGGGGAAGGTTAGCACTGAGGCTAGAGGACAAGGGCAAGAGAAGGAAAAAAAGAAGAAAAGAAAAAGAAGAAATCTGAATTAGGGCCAGAACAGGAAAGAAAAAGGGAGATGAAGAACAATGTGGGACAGCAAGAGAGTGAGTGTGAGAGAGAGAGAAAGACAAGAGAAAAGAAAGAAGGGGAAAAAAGAAAAAAGAAGAGAAAAACAAAAATTTGTAAAGAGTAGGAAAAAAATAAATATAAGAGAAAAAAACAAACCAATAATACTAATTTTGGAAATAAAAAAATAAAAATGAAAATGAAGGGCCTCCTTCAGGGTGTGTCTCTGCTGTCACAATAGACGACGTAGGCAGCAGTGTGCCAATATAAGTCAATGAGTCTCAGCAAGCCAGTCACAGACCTGTGCAATTCAGACAGATTTCTGGCTGCAAGTCCCAAGTTGAGCTCCCTGTCCTCCTGTAGGGTTGAACTCTGCAAGGCTCTACTGCAGGTTCCAGCTGCCCTTCCCCTGAAGATAGTCCAGGTTCCAATGGGAGGTGATGATCCCTCCAACTTACCCAGTATGGTGGTCTGGTGGTCTGGTGTCCCCTGTGTCTTTGTAGTGTGGAGCCAGGTAGTGGTACAGCCAAAAGGCCAGAGGAGTGGGGGAGGGGTGTCCTGCAGGTGCCAGCTGTATGGTACAGGTTCCCTGCAACCCGGGACCTCTCTCCAGCATCCACCAATGTGCCTCAGTCCCTTACAATTTTGAAGCAATTTTTCTTTTCCTGGTCACTAATTGCAATCTTATCTTCTATATCTGAAATTCTGTCCTCACATTGGATCATTCTGCTGTGTAGACTTTCAATGAAGTTTTTAATCTCCTGGAAAGCTGTTTGCATCTCTTTTATGGATTCCATTTGTTTCCTATGTTGGGATTCCATCATGTTCCTCAGCTCCTCTCTAGATTTATTAATCATGTCTTGCACTATGAGCATAATCTCTTCTGTTACCTGAGAAATTATTTCTGATTTCATTTTTCCAGATCCTCCTTTGTTGCCAGTTCAGGGAGTCTAGGAGGTTGAGTATCAGAGTGTTCCATCTCATTTCCCTTTGGTGTTGCTGTAGGTGATCTGGAAGTCTGTTTTTGAGGCCTGTTTATGTGTCTTCTCATTTCAACGGGGGGGGGGGTTGTGCTGTTGGTGCCTGCGTGGCTCACCTCCTCTGCACAGGGAATGGTACTATGTTGGCCTGGAAGTCTCCTCCTCTCTGCTGGGAGTGGTGCTATGGTGGCCCAGAAGCCTCCTCCTCTGTGCTAAGAATGCTTACAGTACTCAGCAGCCAGGCCATATGCCTGCCTCTGCTCCCCACCAGGAAACACTGGAGAAGTGGACCAACCCCAGAAAAGACCGTCCTTTTCTTTACACTGTAGATATTTCCTAATCTTGGCTTCCAAATGTGTGTTCTTTATGGTCTCCAATATGAATTTCTACTCTGCCTTTATTGTTTTAGTGTTACTTCTTCTCATATACATTTAAAATATCCTAGCTTTATGCTCATTAAGGTAAGTCAATTTTGGTTATGAGAAATCCATTTCATGAGAATTTTCTTTTAATATCTGTACTTTGGCTAATAATGCAGATCTTCAGATTTTTGTATGCTTATTGAAGTATCATTTAAACTTGATATCACTCATCCTTTTTAGGTATACATCTTGTGAATTTTGATACATGTATGCAGTCCTTAAACATCATCACAATAAATATTAAACTTTTCAATTATTCCTTACTTTATCTTGACCCTTTACCCTTAGCTCTAGTTACAACATATCTGATTTGTCTTTATAATTTTTTCAAGAATATGAAATAATTGGAATCACATAAAATGGTACTTTTGAGTCTTTCTCAGCACCATGCCATTGAGAGTCCTAAGTTTGTTGCTTATGTCAATAGTGTGTTTCTTTTTGTAATCAGTAACATTCTTTATGTGAATATATCACAATTTGCTCATCTATTCATTGACTGATGGACAGTTTGGTTCTTTTGAGTTTTTAGGGATTCAGGCTAAAGCAACTACAAACATTCATGTATAAGTTCATGTATTTATTTCTCCTAGTTAAAAACCACTAAGTAGAAGGCCAGGCATAGTGGTGCATGCCTGTAATCTCAGCACTCAGGAGACTGAGGCAGAAGGATTGCCATAAATTCAAGGCCAGCCTGGGCTACAGAGTGAGTTCAAGGCCAACCTGAATTACATAGTGAGACCTTGTTTCAAAAAGACAAAACAAACAAACAAAACAGTACTAGGTACCACTTCTAGATTGTATCACAAGTGCAGCTTTGACTCTATAAGAGGCTAACAAAGTGTTTTTAAAAGTGGCTGACTCAGACAAGGTATTTAGCATAGTGGCACCACCCCTTAGTGGCTCCTTTTGCAAGCACAAGGTCCTGAGTTCAATCCCTGGCACTGAAAGAAAAATGGCTGAATCATTTTGTTTTCAAAGCTTCAATATTCCAGCTGCTCTGCATGTTTGTCAGTGCTTGGCATTTTCAGTTTATTTTTAATTATCAGACATTCTAATGTGTGTGGCAGTGGTTTTGTTTATTTTGCAGTGCTAGGATTGAACCAGGGGTTTATGGATGCTAGGTTTCTATGTGGTTTTAACTTACATTTACCTAAGGGCTCCTGATGCATGGAGGTTGGTACTATCTGTCTCTCCATGTGTTGCATATGCTTGCTTGTTTTTCATCTCTTTTTTATGAGGTATCTTTTCAAATACTTTCATTATATATTTATTGAAATGTCTTATTAAATTCTGAAAGTTTCTTAGGTTCATTTACATATCAGAAAAATAATTTGCAAATATTATCTTTTGATCTAAGGATTGTCTTTCATTTCTTAATAGTACCTTTCTTGAAAGTATAAGTTTTTAACTTTAATGAAGCCTAATTTACAATTTTTCTTTTATGCCTCATGTTTATACTTCTATCTCATTCATTTTTGCTTCATGCATGGCCACAAACTTTTTGTGTGCTTTCTTCTACAAGTTTGCTACTTGAATCTTAAATTCAGGTCTATGATTTACTAGAGAAAAATTTTGATATGGGATGGTATGTTCATGATAAATTGCTCTTTTATTATTAAATGTATTATTTTCTATTTATTAAGTCTTTCTCTTAAGCTCTACTTTATCTGATGTCAGTATAGCCATTACAGCATTTCAAAGTATGATATTTATTATATATCTTTTCCTCTTTGGGAGCCTTTCCCCCTACATTTCTATTTATATTTTTTCTGTTTCTCTTTGCACTCAAAGCTCATCTCCTTTAAAGAGAATTTGACTTGACACTGCTCTTTTATCCAATCTGATAATCTCTTTAACTGAATGCTACATCTTTTAAATTCAGTGAAATTATTTATATGGTTAGTTCTCAGTTTACCATTTTATTATGTGTTGTTTCTTTGTCATATCTGTTCTTTTTCTCCTTTTCCTCTATTTCTCCCTTACTCTGAATTACTATTACATCACTTTGGGTATAAGAACATGATCTTTTCCAATCTTTGTGTTATTGATGTCATAATTTTGCTTCTATGTGTATTTTAATAAAAATTTCCCTGCTATTATTTTTACTTTAAGCCACAAATTGACAAATATATTCTGAATAGGGAACTTAATAATAGACTTCAGATTTTCTTCTTTCTTTCAAAACCACCTAACTCTGCCTGGCACCATGAGAACAGCTTTAGATAGAATAAAGAAGAATAGGCTGGGGATTTAGCTCAGTGGTTTTGCTGCCTGCTGCTCAAGTGCAAGGACCCGAGTTCGATCCCCAGTACCAAAAGAAAAAAAAAAAAAGAATAGAGTAGCTGTGTCCCAATAAAGAGCCAGATTTAGTCCATAGGTTGTAATTTTCCAAACTCTGTTTTAAGAAATTGTTTTGCAAATAATTTAAGAAATAAAAGAAACTCTTAATTACTTAGTGGTATCTGAGTTTCCATCCTGAGCTATAACCATCACCATAAACCCAACCCTCCCACTATCCCAACCCCTATTACTAGCCCTAACTTTCACTACATATCCTCTTTTGGGGAGGTTTTCAATGAAATGTGTTCTGCTCTGTGGGGACATCTAGGAAGGGCATTGATATCTTTTGACCCAAATGCCAGAAACTCTCTTTGCAGAGCTCCATGGTGAACATGAGGGGACCATTTGACAATTCTATCTACTTAGACCAAGAGCAGGTGCACCACAAAACCAACAATGATTGGTGCTGCTCTAGGATGAGAGTGAGCACAATAGGGTCCCTATAGGTGAGAACTCAGAGTGACCAGGGTGAGACCAGAACCAAGATCAAAGAAAGGAGAAGCCCATGAACTTTGCCTAGGGATTTATCACATGAATGACCTACAGTCCCATTCCCAACGGAATCTGGCCTTCAGTATTATCCCTGGCAATTTAAATAAATATTAAGTTCCATACTGTATATTTGTAGAAATATCAGAGAAAATATTTTCTGTATCATTTCACTTTACACTAAACCATGAGTATCTTGGCTTAATGCCTTGGTTTTTAGCTAACTGCTCTAGATATGCCATGTAGCAATAAATTCCAATGTCATCCTTCCAGGCCTTCTGCAGACTTAAACTCTTATCGGGAAGGTTACACAAAGAGTAAAGATTACACAACAAGAGTTAAGCTACTCTGCACATGTGTCAGCAGTGTCATCTCACGCATCACTCTAGCCCCACCAGATCACCAGCTGTGCCCTTACCTGGCTGCATAATTGTCTAATAATAAGGGTAAATTCTTGCAGAAGTTTACTCTCTTATTACTGATAGAATGAGATGGGGCTCAACTGAATTTTCATCTCAGCTATGTAGCAGAGAGTGGTCTGTGTGTGTCCTACTAGGTGGAATCAGTTTTCCAAGGCTGTCATAACACAGGTGGTGGCTTTAATAACAGAAATGTGTTTTCTTGCAAATGCAGAGGTTATATATCAAGGTGTCTTCCAGAATAACTTCTTCTGAGGCCACCCTAGAATCTCCCAACTTTTGCATCTTTGGGGGAATTGGAGTTGCAACTGATTCTCAAGAATCCTCTTAACACGATATAAGGGAGAACAGTGGTGCTGCTTCCATCAAAAGAGTTCTCCTAGTGTTCTGTCCTATGCATTCTCTTCTTTGTAAGGCAGAAAGGTTTCCCCAAATCTTTCCCATCTGCTTCACAAGCAGACCACACCTCCAATAGCTGAGAGGAAGTCCATACAGTACTAGCTGTGGGTGTTCTCAGTTCTGACACATGTACCACTGAGCAGCCACTTGTCATCCAGAAGCTTTGTTTTCTTATATCTACAATGAGCATGTTTCTGAGGACTCAGTGGGATAATGCTCTTCATGTAGGGTGTTAATAAAGACAGGTGCCACTGTTTCACAGCTAGCAAAATATCTTAAAGATACCCTGAAGATACTAATTGTTTATCATTCTCTGTCCCTCATTTTCAATTTTATGTGGAAATCTTAGACTCCCTTTCGCCATGGACACTCATGTAATCCACATGCACAGACAAAGTGTTGAGTCCTCTTGTCTGAGCTCCAGATCACAACCCTCTGGTGGTTTGTAGTGTTGCTCCTGACCATCTGTCTCTCCTTGTTGTCTCTAGTATGAAAATAAATCCACCCTAAACCTAGAGGAGACCCACGTGATGTAGACTTAGGAACCAGCACAAGGTAGAAATTGGTGCCGTCCCTGGTACTATCCTTCAAGGTGGAGCCATCTCATACTTCAACATTTCCCTGGCTCATTCTGGGAATCTGACATTATCCCATGTTCCCTGGACAAGCTCTTCAGTGAGTGTCTGTCCCCATCAAGGCACAGCAGTGATTCTACCACATAGTGTGTTCTAGAAATGCCACTGTTGCCCTCTGGGGCTCAGTGTACTTCTCTGAAAAGTGAGGTACTAAAAGGATAAACCTCAAAGAGCTTTTGCAAAGACAAAATGGCATAAGACATGCCAAGCAGGGACCTAGAAAGAGTGCTGGACAGGTTATTGTTTATCTTTATTTTTCTATATGCTCTCACTGAAGTTGTTCTCTGCCTCATGCCTCAATAGCCCATAGTTCCATCTATGTGTGGCAAAACACATAGAAAGCAGGCATATTTTTCAATTTCTCAAGGACATTTGAGATTTTTCTAGCTGCTGTTTTCCCCTGATATATACATTTCATGTGTCCTGGAAGTGGAGTCCCAAGCCCATTTAGATATCTGGGGAGGTTATGTTTGTGTTTCTTTCATTCATTCATTCATTCATTCATTCAATGTCTCTTTATATAGTGCTTACTCTTCTAGATCCACAATATATTTCACTAAACAAAGCACAGCACAATTGGTAGGCCCCAATTCTATTTGGAAGTCAGGTGTTCACAGCAAACCTCATAAGTAAATCATTTCTTTTTTGGATTTGTTTTCTTTGAGGGGGGGGGATCAAACTCAGGACCTTGCACTTGCAAGACAGGTGGCAGAATCACTGAGCTAAATCCCCGGCCCTGTAAATTCATTTCTAAAAATCATTAGATATGATGCCTTCCCTGCCTTCCTCTAAGTAGAGATGTATTTTCCTGTTTTTTTTAAACTGCCATTGTTTATTACTGTTTTGGTTACATTCCCTACAATTTCAGCAGCATCTTAGATAATGTGTCTATCTACAATGAAAAAACAAAATGGCTTTCAACATCAGAAATAAGAGCCACAGTTTAACTGTACAATATTAAGGGGATTCTATGGTGGGTATAGCTTCTGTTTTCTGCAACATGGAAAACTTCTATGTAAGTATCAGCATAATGAATGCGACAAGAAAAAATCTTTAGAGGAGTGAAACACAGCATCCTGGAAAATACTGATTTCTACCATACAAAGCAGTTAGGAAGTATTCACATTTTAACAATTCTGTACAAACCACAAGGAACTTGTTTTTAGGACCGTCATGCCACCTTGATGATAAGAACCTTTCTAGAAATGTTGACTAACCATGAACAGTTTACAAATCAAGTACCTATGTGCTCCACAGCCCTAGAACCCAGGAAACTGACTTAAAGAACTCAGTATGGCCAAGATGGGTCATTTTTACATGCCTTGATTCTTAGTGAATGCCCAATATCTCTTTTAATGTTTTTCTATTATGTACAGTCAACTTGCACCTTCCAGGGTCATCATTTAATTTTTTAGCAAAAGAAACAACATCATTTAGCAGCAATTAAAGCACCTTCAAAAAGACTTAAAAATACAATATTCAATTAGAAAAGCCATATTTTAAAATATTTGTACAAGAATAAGCTGCTGAAACTTAGTAATTGAAATAGGACCTGTACTCTTGTTTACAATAGAACTAGAAGGGAATTTATCATTATCCTGCATAGAACTGGTCTGCATTTGGTTACATACTCTCTCTTGCTTTAATGAGCAAGGCCTGGTAACAAAAGGAAAACAACTGTTAATAACTCTCTAAAATGTTGAAAGCACTGGAGATATTACAATTTAGTGAATTCAACTGATTCCAAAAGTTTTTTCTGTCAAAAGTGTAAAGTATCTAGGAATAAAAGCTCTCCCTTTAACAAAACCAGTGGAAAGAAAAGTGGACATATGATTTCTAGGTACAACTTGGTAAAAGCCAGAATAGGCAAATGACAAAATCAATTCTGTCCAAAGATTCTAACTCTCCATTCTATTATTATAAAACACAATGGTCACAGCACGGTGAGGTCTGCTTAGCCACCCAGGCACCTCCAATGCTCAGCCGCCCCTCCCCGTGCACCACCTACCTTCTGGCTTTTCTGCTACCTGGTCCCACACTACAGAGGCACAGGGGATTATAAAGACCCTTGTCCTGAGCACCACAAGATAGAGCAGAAGTTAGTAACAGAAAGAGGGCTGCTCTAGGCTCCTCAGTGAAAACTGAAGCTCAGCAGAAAAGTAAAGAGAACCTCTACAATAAAGGCACAGACCACTGTATTTGGTCTGCTGTTGGCTTGCTGAGACTCATTGACTTGTATATGCACAGGGATTCCTACGTTGCCTACTGTGACAGCAGAGACATACCCTGAAGGAGGCCCATAATTTCTATTGCTATTTGCAAAAAAGAAAAAAATTTTTTTTATTTTTAATTCTTAATTTTTACTTTTTTTCTACTCTTCAAAGTTTTACTTTTCTTTCATCTT
>NW_004624805.1:40144-55301 GCF_000247695.1 Heterocephalus glaber
GTCTGGTTTTGAGACTTATTTACGTGTTTTCTCATTTCAACTGGGGGGTGGGGGGTGCTGTTAGCGCCCACGTGGATCATCTCCTCTGAGCTGGGAGAGATGGGGCAGGGGCTGGGAGCAGCATTAGGGATGGTGGCCCAGAAGCCCCTTCCTCTGGGCCAGGAGCGGTGGGACAGAAGGTGGCCCAAAAGCCCTTTCCTCTGGGCTTGGAGCAGTGGGAGGGATGGTGGCCAGGAATACCCTTCCTCTGGACCAGGAGCAGTGGGACGGTGGCTCAGAAGCCCCTACCTCTAGGCTGGGAGAGGTGGGAGGGATCTCTGTACAGATTTTTAAAACAGCTTTTAAAATAGCATTTGGTAATTGATAAGTTCTGTTATTTTTAAAAGTCACATCTGAATAAATAAAATGTGACTTGAATAGACAGATTCGTCTGAATTTGGGGCGAAGCGTTGGCTTTATGGTTAACTTGTCCTGATTCTGAAACTCAACTCTTTTTTTGAGCAGTGTTTCAACCTCTCAGAGACTGACTCTGCACTTTTCAAATTATGAAAAAATGTTATAGTCACTGAAATTCAAAAATAGGACACAAGCTACATATCCAAGTCAAACATAAATGATTTCAGGATCATCTTCTGTCTTCCATTTAGTGCAGATACTTAGGAATTAGCTAAGAAAGTAGGTGCCTTTCACACATTTTAACAACGACCCATGAATAAAGTACATTAAGAGATTTGCAGCTTAAAATCAGAACACTCTAGCTGGACGTGGTGGTGGCACATGCCTTTAATCCCAGCATTTGGGAAACTGAGGCAAGAGTTTCACCATAAGTTCGATGCCAGCCTGGACTACTTAGCAAGACCCTGTCTCAAAAACAAAAATCAAAACAAAACAGAAAGCCAGCAAAACCAAAAACAACAACAACAAAACAGAAGAAAAGGAAAACAATCAGAAAACTCTGCCTTGAAATTTATTTCTACCAAAATGAAAATGACCATAAAAGAAGGCATCTTTTACTCCTCTAACCTGTTCCAGATATCCAGGTAAAGGAAGACTAGTGAGGTTCATGGGCTCCTTCAACGGGGGAAGTTTGTGTGGCAACTTCTGATCCCAGTATTTCAGTGGCAACCTAAGAACACAAAGTTTAGTAGACAGATGATAACAAATACACTCATTCTCTGCATACAAGAACTTAAATTACACAGGGCACCTGAAAGGTAAAGCTCACTACTTGTTTTTCTCCACTGGAGAAATTATGCAAGTGGGAAGGCTGGGGCTCCTGGAAGTTCAGTCATCTGCTTCACTGGGTCCTCAGCCCTGCTCACCTATTCTGTTTTCTTCTTTTTCACAGCAACTAGATAGGATTTTCTTTATTCTCCTCAAAATTCTAATTTGCCAAGTACCTCCTCATCCCCAAGGCAGACACCACATGAGGCACAGGATGGAAACCTCAGACTGGATTTCCTTCCTCAAGGGTGCGGCACACAGAAGGCCATCCTTCCCCACAGAGCTGCCTCCCTGTCCCCACCCTACTGTGGGTCACTGCTTCATTCTCTCGCCCTCTCCTTGCATCTGTGCCCTTTCCTTCTTTCTGGGATCCTTCCTATGCATCTTCATTGAAATGTGTTCATAGCTACCACACCACCCCCCAGAAGAAAAGAAAAGAAAATCCACACTTTCTCCTTCAGCTCCATACCCTTGCTCTTTCTGTGGTCAAACACCTGGACAGAGTGAGCCTCGCGACAGGTGGCACAGGGTCCAGTGCCCTCTCTGCAGGTGTCATTCAGTCTACATGAAAGTTCACTAATTTTCGTAAGATAATATAACAGGAAATAGAAAACAACAGTTTTATCAAATTTATTCAATAGTTTCTTTGTGCATGGTGTATCTTAAAACGTTGAGTACACAATTCAATGTTTCAATCTGGACAGTAGTATCTAATCTCTTTCTGAATTCTTTTTGCATTATTCTCTTTCTTTGAACACTTTACACTGTTGCGTTGGCCTTTCCTTTTTTATGTAAATGGTATAATTTCAATAAAATGTCTGCCCACTAAATGTAATAGTGAAGGCATCGATGATGGATGTCCTGGTTGGCCTTTCACTATTCCATATTTTTCAATTATTTGGTTTACTAGACCTAATTTAAACTATAAATGACTTTTTGAACTCCTTGTTTTGAATAAATAACAAGCAAGTTCCATGTCATTTGGTCCAGAAGGTGCATAAGTGTCTTATAATAATATTTTTTCTTGCTTTTTGATCAATTACACAATAGCTTATAGATGTTGATCAATCCCACCCATAGAATTATTATAATCATTGACGACTATTGGAATTTCTTTAGTTTCATTTTTTTCTGTCAAATTCTATCATTTCTATATTGTGAATAGTTGACAAAAAGGAGACATCATTTTTGTCTTTCCATTTTATAACACAGACTGTTCCTCTCTGATGTGCAAACATTTCTCCCTTTTTCAGTTTTTTCTTTTGCAGATCTTTTGGCATGTCCTTGCTATTCAGTCTCAGTGTCCCAAATGTGTCTGTTCTGGATTGTAAAAGGGTATCACTGAGTTCTGGAGAAGTATAAAAATTATGTACTTACTATAAGAGCTCTCATAGATTGTAGTACAAAATTATGGGTTATTTTTCACAAATAAAATAAATTGAATTAGTAGAAGAAAATAACTACAACTTATTATTAGATTGCACTAGAAACATATTATTAGGTTTCACTAGAAACAAATATCAAAGGCAAATACAACGTTCTAAGTAAAAATGTATGCAAAAATAGTCGATATAAAACTAACAGACATACAAGTGTATCTTGTGCAAAGAAGAATCAACTGATTGAAATGACACCTGCCTGAGCTACCCTTAGGACAATCAGGATGTAAACAAATGCACTGCCCATATGATGCTTGGGCTGAGCTGTTAAGTGGTTAAAAATCATAAAGCTGATCAAGAACTTTGGTCCCAACTTCCTGTGAGACCATAAAGGTCTGCAGTGCATGAGGAGCTGCTGTCCTCTGCAGCCCAGGGTGTGGGGTCCAGCTGTGGGCTCCCTGGGTCTTGGATTCACATCCAACCTGACTCCCTCAGCTGCTCATCCTCCAGCTGCTGCAGCATCCGAATGCAGTCTCTGGGCCAGTGCCAGGTCTTGATCTCCTTGTCTCTTGTGCATCCCTCCTAGCTCCCTTCAGTCAGGGAGCAAAACACACGCTGGCCATGGGCACTGGTGTCCTGCACCACCTCAGCCTCACACGCCTTCCAGCCCCCAAATGGCCTGGGCTGGACAACACTCAGCCCTGTAAGCACACCCACAGGTGCTCTTTTCCAGGTCTCCCACCCCCTGCCACACTCCTCCACCTGTGCGGGTTCTTCTTTCTCAGCCTCTCCGGGAATCTCTTCCAACCTTGGTGCAAGGCACTTCTCAGGGCATGGTCCCAAGTTCACTGCACTCATGGTTATGCTTGAACACGCCATAGTATCTGGCCAGGGTTAAGAAACTGGCATTCCTGCCTCCAACCTATTCTCCACACCCACGGTGGTCTCACGCCAAAGCAAAACTGATTCTAATACCGGCCTCCAGCTTCAAGCCAGGCAGTGATCTGGCACTGTCCTCAGGGCCAAGTCAGACTCTGGACAGTGGTTTTGTTAGACCTTCCACTCTAGCCCTGCTCACCTCTCTCCCTTCCCTCGCCTTATCACATCCAGCCATGCTGCAGTTTTCCAGTTCTGGGCCCCCTCAAGGCCAGGTTGGTTGGAAGCCCCTCTGCTTGGAACCTATCCCTCTTTCCCTTGATCTAGTCCAGTGACGGTGAACCTTTCAGAGTGTTCAATGATAACAAACACCCCACTGTGGCATGCGTGCCGTAGGTTTGCCACTACTGATCTGGCCCATCTCCAGTCCTTATTCAGACATTTCAGTCACACCTTTTGGCTGCATTTCACCAGAACTTCAGGCATGTCCCCACTCTTAGGGCCCAATCACATTTTGTTTCCCAGGTTGGCCTCAAATCAGCAGTGATCTTCCTGCTTCAGTCACCGAGTGCTGGGTTTACAGGCATGTCCCACCATGCCTGCTTGTTATCATATATTTAAGTCTATTTTAGACTGGAGCCTCAGATTTGAGGACAGTAAGGACCAGTCCTCCACCTCAGATATCCAATAAATATTTGTGATGTAAAGAATAATCTCACCTTAAAAATTTCTGGAGTTTTTCTTTATTCTCACAAATATATATACGATCACGATACTCAACAACATAGTTACTGTTACCAGGTACTAGGGCTTCATATCTGCAAGATAAAAACAACACCCTGTCATGTAATTAATATGCAGTACTGTGTAAATAAGACGTCAAAAATGCTTTCTCTTTTGACCTCTGCTGCTCAAGTAAGAAACATTTTCTCAGTTAAAAAAGTGAACCTTTACAATTCTACATGTGTACAGTACATAATGTTTGCATTTCTTATGGGGACTTGGCACATGCACACAACGTATCTTAAGCCCTCTTTTCATCCCCTTTTCCACGTCCCACATCCGTCCATCTCTAGAGCTCCTTTTTTGTATATTTGTTTGCAATACAAAACGATTACATTCCTTGTGTGGAGTTGGTACAAGTAACACGTCTTATTTCTTCTTTTCATCCTCTATCCCTCCCTTTTTCCCCGCTCCCTCATATCTTTTGATCCCTTCCCCTTTGAGAAAGATCTATCCCCTACTTCCTATTATCTCTTTTATTTCACTCTTTATTTATTCTTCAGGTTTCTCATACAAGAAGAAACTGTGCGATAGTTAAGCTTATGTATTTGATTTATTTTTGGTAACATTATGGTCTCAAGGTGCGTCCGTTTTCCTACAAATTAATCAACTTTATCTTTATGGCACTGTGTGTTAATGCCGCATTTTCTTGATCCATTTATCTGCTATCAATGTTAACACTGTTACATGAACCGCTCACTCTGAGCAGGGTGTCATTTCTGCACTTCCCCAAGGACAAGGACTTGCCTGTGCTCCCCCTCCTCATAGGTCACTGGGCAGTAGCCCTGGAGCTCAGCACTCTTTGGGAATCGACTCTTCAGCTCTGACAGTGTTAGCCTTTTGGGGATCATGTTAGCAGATGGTAGTGGGTGAGGTGCTAAGGGAGGCACATACAATTCTGGGTTCTCCAAAAATTTCTATTAAAAAAAAAGATTTCAGGAGAAAGAACATTAAAAACAGCAATAATATTCAGATAAAAAATCCACAGAGGCTATCCCATTCCTTTCCCCATTTTTAGGAACAATGTTGCCTGCCTCATCAGAGCAACTTTTCTCCCACAGAAGTCCCCTGTGGTAATCCTCCTAAGTAGTCTAAGGTCTCTATCTCATTCATTGATACAAAAACATTTGGTGAGCTCCTATGCTGTGACCAGCACTGGGGTGTACAGTCACCTGCTGGCTTGTCTTTTTTCCTTGCAGTATAATTAACTAGTTAAGCAGTGCTCTTTGGCAGGCCAGTTATAACTCTGTAAAATACCAGGGATGAACCAGATCCATGATCTCTAATGCCACTTCTAGTTTTAAGATTTTTAATTACCATTAAATAAGTAGGAAGAAATAAGCAATTCCTGGGGTCAGGGATTTAGCTCAGTGGTTCTGCTGCCTGCCTTGCAAGCGCAAGGTTCTGAGTTCAATCCTTGGTACCAAACAAAAAAGTAAGTAACTCCTTCATTTTTAAAAATCAAAAAATTCAAATTCTTCAGAGGAAAGTAAAATGCTCAGAGGCATCTGATTTTCATTGTCTTCAAATACCAACCATTCTATATTATTAAATATGAACATAATACAGAACAAAACTCTTTCCATTAAACAGAAATAGCCTTCTATAGCCATGGACATAGTTACAGCTTGTGCCTAGATGTTTCCCCAAAGCCTCATGCCGTTGTAGGTGGGGCTTTTTCAGAGATGGCTGAATCAGAGTGTGTGACTGATTCATGGTACAATGCTGGGATTAAGGTCCTAGGATTAAGGGTGGGTGATTATTGAATCAGTCTACTGATTGGCTTGGCACTGCACTAATCCTGGTAGTCTGGATACAATATAAGGGACAGAAAGAGGCTTGTCTTGTACCTTGCTTGCTTTGCTACTTTCTGTCCACCATGAGCTGTTTCTCCTCTGCAGTGCCACCCTGCCTTGGCGCCAGTGATGATGGACTGAAACCTCCTGAGGCAGCTAAACCTCTCCTCCTTTAACTCTGGGTGTTGGGTATTTTGCCTCAGCAATGAGAAAAATAACTAAGACATGAACAGCTTGCCCTTTGCATCTGTGGTTACTGCATCCCAAGATTCAGCCAAACACTGAAATTACTCAGCAAAGAAAACTGATTTTATATGAACATGTACAATTGTTTCATTATCTTCCAAACAATGCATTATAACAGCTATTTACATGACATTTACATTTTATTAGGCACCGTGAGTAACCTAGAGATGATCTAAAATATAAGGAAGGCCCTGTATAGGTTATATGCAAACTCTGCTGTTTTATATGAGGAATTTGAGGCTTTATACGAGGTTTGGTGTTCTTAGCAGGGATATCCTGGAACCAGTCCCCCTGGATATGAGGGATGACTGTACAAAGTCTCTTTCAGTGATAGAACATATATCAAAGCACAAGAAACCAGCATCAGCTCTTGCTTCATTTCCACGGGCTGACTTCCCTTCTGAAGCCCTCCCACAGAGCTCACTGGATGCTGACCTGAGTGCTCAGTGCTTGATGCTCAGCCTCCCCTCACCCACAAGGCTCCCACTGGCTCTCCCAAATAGACTGGCAGGCCAAGGCCACAGCCGCTCACGGTCCCAGGACCTCTGCTATGTTTAAGAATACATCTTCTGATCACCTTACTGGACCACAGTCACAGGTTCAAGAATGGTGCTCCTGTCCCAGTTTTCTGAGTGTCCCAGGTGCACCCCCCCACTGCTATTTGATGAATTTAAAGTTAAGGTCTTCTCTTTCATGAGTGAATATTTGGAGTTTGGAAGAAACTTACATTCAGTTTTTCCCGAGAATTCATTTTATAATAGTGGCCCCTAAATTCTGCTGCAAATTCCAAGGAGGTGGTTTCAGAACAATCAAATAATTCATATGATTCTGCCAAGCTCACAGGGCAGAACTGTCCAAATTCTCCCAAGCGAGAAATCAACTCTTGAGGTGTGATACATAACTTGTCAATGCAGGTAGCTTTTCCTATTATTAACATATTAACTGCTGTTACATATCTTTCATAGGAAACACAATAAAACTTCAAGTAATTTCAATTACACAGCACTATGGATTTTACACATTTGTATAATTCCAATTACACAAATACTACACATTTTAAAATTCCAAACAATGGAATAAAAAGTAAAACTTTTCACACTTCCATCCTTTCAGCCAAACGCACACTCCTGAGAGGTTTAGCTGGGCTCATAACCACTTTAGTCCTTTTTCTAATCATGTGCATATACACACATCTTTCTGCATACATAGTACTTAACCCACTATGCTATAAATACTATTCTGAAACTTAATTTTCCCAATTAGTTATGGTCTTTATCTTTCCATATCTGTTTATATGATTTACCTAATTCTTTAAAATTGATGCAAAGTATTCCATTGTATAAATAGACATATAGTTTACTTAACTAGTTATCTGTTGATGGATATTTTGGTTGTTTTAGTTCATAACTACTATAAACTATATATTATAAATATATACATACATAATTTATATGTGTGTGAATGGGCATATATATGGATATGTGTGTATTGTTTGTAAATGAGCATGTATATATAAATTTGTGTATGTATACATAAACATATAAATCTGCTACATACTTTAAAATTTTCTATGGAACAGATTTTAGGAAATCCAAAGATATTATTGATATGATTTTGACATAAACTTCTCCCTGTACCCTGATGTGACCCAAGGGAAGGGAAAAACATTTACCCCAAAGTGACTGTGTTTTCTGGGGATTTAGCTCAGTGGTTCCGCCGCTTGCCTCGAAAGCGCAAGGACCCAAGTTTAATCCCCCCTACCAAAAAACAAACAAAACAAAACAAAAGTGACTGTGTTTATCCAAAAGAATCTAGTTTAGAAAGGACGAGCCCAAGTTCCTTTCATGGACAAGTTTAAGAGTGTTGTCTCATAATCCACTGGCATGCAGAGCCTAAAGCAATGTAAGATGTTACAGAAAATGAAATTACTTTTTCATACATCCTACTTATAATGATTAGATTTTGATGTCAATAATTTAAGTTTATTGGTATATTTTAGGTGTACAATACAGTTACATTCATCATTGGGATCTTGTATCCTTACATGATGTATCTTATTTTTTCCCCTTCCCCCGCCCTCCCTTCACCCCCTCCACCCTTCCCTATTTACAAAGACTTTGTTTCCATTTTTTCCTTTTCTCATGTTTTTTTTTCTTTTCCCTTTCCTTTCCCCTAACCCTCCCACTTTCCCTACTCCTTTAGACCTTTTATCCCTATTCCAATTATCAATTATACATTTCAATCCTTATTTACACTTTTAGTTTTTCACACCAGAGAAACTATTAGGTATTTACACGTGTGTCCTATTTATTTCACTTAAGAGTATGGCCTCCATGTGCATCCATTTAGCTATAAATGTCTTATTTCTTGTTCTTTATGGCTCAGTAGTACTCCATTTTATTAAAAAAAAACAAACCACATCTTCTTTATCCAGTCTCCAGTTGATGGGCAATTGGGCTGTTTCTAA
Organism: Heterocephalus glaber; assembly: GCF_000247695.1. The sequence continues at coordinate 48,916 of NW_004624805.1, forward strand.
GCTTTAGCTATTACAAACTGTGCTGCTATAAACATGGGTGCCCATATATCGCTGTGGTATGATGGTTTTAATTCTTTTGGGAAGATACCCAGTAGGGAAATAGCTGGGTCAAATGGGCTCTCTAATCCTAGTTCTTTGTGGTATCTCCATACTGATTTCCACAGTGGTTGCACCAGTCTGCACTCCCACAAATGATGGAGAAGGATTCCTTTCTTCTCACAACCCCACCAGCATTTGTTATTGGTTGATTTCATGATAGCAGCCATTCTTTTGGGGGTGAGGTGGAATCTCAGTGTTGTTTCCATCTATATATCTCAAATGACCAGTAATGTTGAACATTTTTTCATATGTTTATTTGCTGCTTTTACTTCTTTGTCTGAGAAATGTCTGTTCATTTCAGGTGCCCATTTTTGGATTGGGTCTTCATATTTGGGGGAGGTCTGGTTTTTTTGACTTCTTTATATATTCTAGATAGTAGACATTTGTCTGAGGAACAGCTGGTAAAAATATTTTCCCACTTTGTAGGTTGTCTCTTATCTGTGTTGGTGGTTTCTCTTTTGCAGTGCCGAAGCTTTTTAATAAGATGAGATCTCAGTTGTTGATTCTTTGTGCTAGTTCCCATGCTACTGAGGACTTGTTCATAAAGTCTTTTCCTATGCCAATGTCTTCAAGAGTTCTACCTAACTTATCTTCCAGCAAGTTTAATATTTCTGTTTTAATATTTAGACATTTAATCCACTTCGATCTTAGTTTAGTGCATGGTGATAGGTATGGGTCTAGTTTTAACTTTGGCAGGTTGAAATCCACTTTTTCCAACACCATTTATTAAAGAGGCTATCTTTACTCCAGTGAGGATGGTTGGCTCCTTTGTCAAAGAGGAGGTAGCTGAGTATATCTGGAATTGTTTCTGCATCTTCTAATCTATTCCACTGATCCTCGGGTCTGTTTCTTTGCCAGTACCATAGTGTTTTTTTATCACAGTGGCTTTGTAATATAGTTTCAAGTTGGGGATTGTGATACCCCCTGCCATGTCTCTGTTGCCTAGAATTGCTTTTGTTATTCTAGGTCTCTTTTGGTTCCAAATGAATTCTTGGATTGTTTTCCCTAGCTCTTTCAAATATACTGTTGGGATTTCAATCAGGATTGCATTGAATCTGTATAGCAGTTTTAGAAGTATGTTGATGCCAATAATTTTTAAATAGTACTTTCACCAAGAAAAGTGCTCCTTTTTTCCTTTGGATTACGTCTACAAATGTCTTAGATTGACTTTAGAAATATGAAACATAAGTCATGGTTTGGTCTCTTCATTTAGTAAGATAGAAATGATCTTATTTGAGATACACTAATGTAGGATAAGCTCTTTTATCTACCACCTCTGGGGCCCTTGCACCTCCTGAAAGCAATGAATCATCAGTGCAGTGTCAGCACTATTCCCAACAAGGTCTTTAGGATATAAACTGATGCTGTATACAGTATACTTCTCCAAAGGGTAAAATCTATGACAACAAAGTCAAGAAAGTTAAATTGGACACGTTGACTGTGAGTCCTACAAAAAAGGACACCAGCCATGAGTCTCGTATCATTGGGCTCTAAAGTTGTCTGGTGTATGAAGAGTTCAGAGTGCCAGTTGGATAGAATCTCCTGAATGTCTTTGTACATCATTCACAGTATTAGGACAAGCTTTCTAGGGTAGTATTACTGGCTCAGATAGAGTGACTGTGAAATTCACCAAATCTCATCACATGAAATCTTTGTCACCTTGTTGAGAATGTCAACATTCTCAACTACCCTACTGATTTGAATGTAATTCTGATTGCATATATATATATATATATGTATTCTTCATTGTATCAAGTGTATTTTTGGGTGGACTGATCTGACTTGTTTCCAGTGGTATCCTGAATTCTTCCCTTTTAGTGTTCACACACTTGAGAATCATCTCTTTGTGTATGTGGGCTGGACCTACTAATTTGCTTCTAATAAACAGAATATAGAAAAAATGACAGGATGTTATTTACAAGATTATCTTACTGGGTTGGACTGAGTTGAGCCTCCTCAAAAGAGATGTGTCCCAAATACTTGTAAATGTGACCTTATTGGAAATGGACACATTTATACAGGCAGGCCCAGAGAAGAGAACTGCAGATAGAGATGCAGAGACAGACAGACATAACAGAATCCCACATGATGGCAGAGGCAGGGACTGGAGTGATGTGTCCATAATTTAAAGAACTTCTGGCAATGCTCAAAACTAAGAGAAAGGAATAGAATAGATCTTTTCCTAGAGTCCTCAGAGAAGGCATGACCTGACAACACTTTGATTTTGAACTTCAGCTCCCAAACTGTGAGACAATACATTTCTGTGATTTAAGCCACTGAGTTTCTGGTACTTTTATCCCAATTGTCCTTCTGTCTTGTGCGCCTATTCAGCACGTTCAGGTAATACAAGCTGCCATGTGGAAGAGGGCCATGTGGCAACATTCAGTGAGGAACTGAAGCACTCAGGCCAATAACCGTCAAGGAACTGAATCTTTTCAGAAATATGAGTGGACGTGGTAGTGGATCCCTGCCCAGTGGAGCCTGTAGGAGAGATAATAATCCTGGCCAAGACCTTGACTATAGTCTTATGAGAGACTGTGTTACTTAGCTTTCTATTGCTGTGATGAAAAACTTGAAAGAAATCAACTTAATGAAGAAAAGTCTTATTTTGGTCCACAGCTTCAGAGGTTTCAGTCCATGGTCACTTAGCTTGTTTGCTTTGGCCTGTGATGAGGTGTTATATCACAACAGGAGCAATGCTACTCATTTCATGGTGGCCAGGAAGTGAAAAAGAGATGCATGGGCAGAGGTATTGATACCACCTTTAAGTACACACCCCCAGTGCCTACTTCCTGCAGCTAGGCCTCAACTCCTAACATTTTCACCACCTCCCTAAAGCACCCTCAGCTGGGAATCAAGCCATTAACATGTGAGCTTTGGGGGACATTTGGTCTCAACCACAACAGAGGCCCTTACTATAGCCTTGTGATGGATTAAAATTGGTAATTCTGTATCTAGATTCCTGGCCTGCAGAAATGGTGTGCATGTCTATGTGTTGTTGCAAGCTGCTAAGTTTTGAATAACTGTTACACAGCAATAGATAATGACTATATTATTTTATCTCTTATTTATGACACCAATGAAAAAGCAGATGCCCCAATATTCTTTCTTATAAAGAATAATATATTGCTATAATACAATAGTGGCACAATATTACTTCAAAGAACTATAACATATAACACTACCATGTGTGTAGTAAAACAGCATGTAGTAATATTACAGAATAAGATATAATATTTTGTAAATATGCAGTGTCCCCCAAAGACTCATCCATGGAGGGATCGACACCCAACATAGCAGCGTTCAGAGGAGAGGCCTACAGAGGCACCTATATCATGAGGATGGCCATCTCATCATTGGTCAGTCACCTGCTGAGTCCAGAGCTCAGTGGGCTCCAGCTGGAGGAAGGAAGTCACCAGGAGTGGCTCTGGAGGGTATATCCTGTCCCCAGCCCCTTTCCTTCTCTCTGGCTCATTCTTGCACTCTCTGCTGCCTGAGGCCCATGAGGCCACCAGCTTTCCTTGGCCCTCTGCTTCTTCCGTGACACTTCTGCCTTCCGTGACAGTGCTGGGAAGCAGCTGACTATAGACCGACACCACTCTGCCTTTAGGCTGGGTACATCAGGTATTTTGTGCCAGTGATGAACAACTAACTAATACAATATATAATGTTACAGTCTTGTACTCTGTAATACTGTAGTGTTATAAAATTGTGTATTCCCAGTTGCTCTCTATCTCAGATGTCCTGAACTTCATAAATCCTGAGAGGTTTAGTAACAGGGTAATTTGGAATTTCATGAGCTAGTCTCAAAAGACATATTGGAAGTCATATGCTACTTATCTGAAAGTCAAACTTAACTTGGCTTCTTTTTCTGGGGGGTAATGGGATTTGAACTCAGAGACTACCTCTGATTTCTTATTTTTTTATTCTGAGACAGGGTCTCACTAAGTTGCCCATGCTGCCTTCAAACTTGCAATCCTCCTGCCTCAGCTTTCTGAGTAGCTGGGATTACAGGCCTATACAGCCACATCTGTCCTGTCCTGTATTTTTATTTCCTAATTCTGGCCAACTCTACTCCAGAAAGTACTTCCTGACAAAGCTTCTGCATACAAATTTTCATTTCCAGTCTGATTCCAGAAAATTCACTCTAAGACAGGAAGGGTTAAATAGAGTACAAGAAAAGTGAAAGGTACAATTCTTCCTTCCAAAGTCTGCCATGCGGAGTTTCCTGGTACAATGCTATCCAGAGCTTATTGAGAGCAGGCTTCAAAGATCTCAATTCTCCCTTGGCTTGTACATTTATGTTCATACCTTATAATTACTCAAGTAAATGCAAATTCCTGGTCTGTAGACAAATAGGAAACAAGCATACTGGTTATGCCCAAATGATGAAGCAAATGAAGACACAATCATGCAGTTATTATCAAAATCCTCACTCTATTTTTATTTCTAAAACATTCTCTTAGTCATGTTGCTCCCACATACCTCTTATCCCTTCTCCATAGTTTCTAAAGTTAAACAAAATCATTACACAGATGTCTGTAAGACCCCTACACAGATAACATCTTTTGAATCATTATTCTTTTTAGAAATGTCATATGTAGATAATACTCCTTCTATTTTGTGTATTTTTGGAAAAAAGCCAAGAAACTAATAAAATATATAATGAAAAGTTTCCATGGATTCCAAATACAGACTAAAAGATATTTAAAGATCAAGTTTATTATTTTTAACTGAACCTTTCCACCATACCACAAGGAATGTAAATAGAAAAACTAATTTTAATTGTGGATTCCTAAATAAAATAATTCCAAGTATCACTCCACAGACTACTGCCCCCATAAAACTATCCCAAGCATTCTAGGAAATAGCTCTTACATGGAATTTCAAACAATATAAATAATGAGAGGTTATGCATTATTTTTATTCCTTAGATTCACATAGGCATTCAAGAATTGGTAGCTTGAATGTCATGACACCATCATAAAAATCGGCCCAAGGACCAGTGGGATACAGAACCCAGAAATAAATCCATTACATCTACAGCCAACTGACTTTCAAAAAAGGCACAAAAAACGCTCATTGGAGAAAGGACAGTCTCTTCAATACATGGTTCTGGGGAAACTGTATATCCATGTGCAGAAGAATGAAGCCTGATCTCTATGTTAGGCCAGCATGTATCACTACAACAAAATGTTGAGTGCTGGGTAACTTTATTTTAAAAGAAGCTCACATCAGCTCATGATTCTGAGGTGCAAAGTCTAGGGGCCACCATCTGGTAATGATCTTCTTGCTGACAGAGTTCCAAGGTCACAGAGCTCATCATGTGGTAAGACAGGCAGTGTGCATGTATCTGTCTGTCTCTTCTCCTCTCTCCCTTCTCCTCTCTCCACCCATCCTGAAGGCTCTACCCTAGTGGCTTTAACTAATCCTAATCATTTCCCAAAGGTCCCACCTCTGAATGCTATAATCGGATAAAATCTCCACATCATAATACCTCACACTAGGGTTAAAGGCACTGGGGGACTTCCATACCATTTCTCAAACCATATAAAATCACCACCTACAAATCAAAGTGGATCAAAGACCTAAATATAAGACCTGAAACTATGAAACTTCTAGAAGAAACATAGGGGATGCACTTCAGGATATGAGTACAGTATTTTAGATCAGACCACAAAAGCACATGCAATAAAAGGAAAAATTGACAAACAGGTTTACACAAAACTAAGATGCTTACACAGCAAAGGAAACAATAAACAAAATGATGAGACAATTTATAGATTGGCAGAACTTATTTGCAAACTATTCCTCTGACAAGAGATTAACAAAAGAAAAAAAATAAGGAACTCAATAGAAAAAAAATCCATGCCAAATGATCCAATTAAAAAAATCTGCAAATGGAGAGAAGGTGAGCTGGTCCCAGCACCCGGAAGGAAGCTCCCCTGCTGCCATCCCATGCTCCTAGGGCAGAGAAGCTGAGCTGGTCCCAGCACCTGGAAGGAAGCTCCCCCACCACCATCCCAAGCTCCTAGGGCAGAGAAGGTGAGCTGCGTGGGTGCCAGAGGCACCCCACACACACACCATGGAAATGAGAAGACACTTAAACAAGCCTCAAAAACAGACTTCCAGATCACCTACAGCAACCCCAAAGGGAAACAAGATGGAACAATCTGAGACTCAACCACCTGGACTCTCTGAACTGGCAACAAAAGAGGATCTGGGAAAAATGATATCAGAAATAATTACTCAGATAACAGCAAAGATTGTGCTCATGGTGCAAGACA
>NW_004624805.1:58794-85028 GCF_000247695.1 Heterocephalus glaber
ATTTTTCCAGCACCATTTATTAAAGAGGCTATCTTTCCTCCTTTGAGGGTGTTTGGCTCCTTTGTTGAAGATGAGGTGGCTGATATGTCTGGAGTTGTTTCTGCATCTTCTAATCTGTTCCACTGACCCTCAGGCCTGTTTCTTTTCCAGTACTATGCTTTTTTTTTATCACAGTAGCTTTGTACTATAGTTTCAACTTGGGGATTGTGATACCCCCTACTTTATCTTCATTGCCTAGAATTGCTTTTGGTATTCTAGGTCTCTTCTTGTTCCAAATGAATTTTTGGATTGTTTTCTCAAGGTCTGTGAACTATGCTGTTGGAATTTCAGTTGGGATTGCATTGAATCTATATAGCAGTTTTTGAAGTATCGGCATTTTTGGGGGGGGTTGGGGTACCAGGGATCAAACTCAGGACCTTGTGCTTGCCAGCCAGGCAGGGTGCTACTGAACTAAATTCCCGGCCCTGGCCATTTTCACTATATTGGTTCTTCCTACCCAGGAGCAAGGGATGTCTTTCCATTTTCTGATATCATCTTTGATCTCTTTTTTCAGAGTACTATACTTTTCAGAGTAGAGGTCTTTGATTTATTTCATTAGGTTGATTCCTAGGTATTTCATCTTTTTTTTGGATGCTATTGTGAAAAGAGTTGTTTCTGCAGTTCCTCTCTCAGTGAGTCTGTTGTTTGTGTACAAGAAGGCTATTGATTTTTGTGTGTTGATCTTGTATCCAGCTACTCTGCTAAATTTGGTCATTAAATTTACCAAAAGTCTGGAAGACTTGGTGGAGTTCTTGGGGTCTTCTATATAGAATATCATGTAGTCTGCAAATAATGTCAATTTAAATTCTTTGTTTCCTATCTTTATCCCTTTTATTTCTTCCTCTTGTCAAATTGCTGTGGCTCATGTTTCCAAGACTGTATTGAAAAGGAGTGGTGATAGTGGACATCCTTGTCTTGTTCCTGATTTTAGTGTGAAGGATTTCAGTTTTTGACCATTTAGTATGATACTGGCTGTTGGTTTTTCATAGATGGCTTTTATCAGATTGAGGTAGAGACTGTCTATTCCAATTTTCTGTAGAGTTTTTTTTTATCATGAATGGGTGTTGGATTTTGTTGAATGCTTTTTCTGCATCTATTGAGATGATCATATGTTTTTGTCTTTGGCTTTATTAATATAGTGTATTACATTTATTGATTTGTGTATGTTGAAGCATCCCTGCATCCCTGGGATGAATCCCACTTGGTCAGGGTGTCTGATCTTTTTGCTGATCTTCTGCATTCTGTTTCCCAGTACCTTATTGAGGATTTTTGCATCTATGTTCATCAGTGAGATTGGCCTACATTTCCGGTTTTGGTTGGGTCTTTCTCTGCTTTGGGGATCAAGGTGATCCTTGCTTCCCAGAATGAATTTGGGAGTATTGTTCCCCTTTCAATTTCATTGAAGAGTTTAAACAGTAGTGGCAATAGTTCTTCTCTAAATGTCTTGTAGAATTCATCAGTGAAGCCATCAGGACCTGAGATTTTCTTCATTGATAAGTTTTTAATTATGTTTTCAATTTCATCTATTGATATTGGGTTGAATTTTTAGGTCTTCTTCATTCAACTTTGGTAATTCATATGTATCTAGAAATCTGTCCTTTCTGCTGTGTTTCCCATCTTATTAGTGTATAGGTTCTCAAGGTAAGTATTGATGATCTTCTGGATTTCTGCTGGGTCTGTTGTAATTTCACCCTTTTCATTCCTAATTGCCATGGATTTGGGTCTTTTCTTTCCTTTTTCTGATAAGGTTGGCTAAGGGTTTGTCAATTTTGTTGATTATTTCAAAGAACCAACTCCAGGCTTCATTGATTTTTTGTATCATTCTTAGTCTCCATTGCATTGACTTCTGCTCTGATCTTTATAATTTCCTCCCTCGTATGAGATTTGGATTTGTCCTGCTCTTCTTTTTCTACAAGCTTGAGGTTCAGTATCAGGTTGTTTATTTGAAGTCGCTCTGTTTTCCTAATATGAGTATTCACTGCTATGAATTTCCCTTGTAAGACTGTTTTCATTGGCTCCCATAGATTCTGATATGTTTTATTGGCATTGTCATTTATTTGAAGGAACTGTCTGATTTCTTCTTTAATTTCCTCTGTGACCCATTGGTGTTTAGAAGTGTGCTGTTGAATTTCCATGAGTTTATGAAATTCTTGTGGTTTCTTTTCATATTGGTCTCCAATTTCATCATACTATGGTCTGATAATATACACAAGATAACTTCAATTCCTTGGCATTTACTTAAACATGTTCTATGTGCAGGTTTGTGGTCTATTTTGGAGAAAGACCCATGTGCAGCTGAAAAGAATTTGTATTCTTATTTTGTGGAGTGGAACACTCTGAAAACATCTGTTAAGTGCATTTGTTCAAGAGTTTGGTTGAGTTCTAGTATTTTGTTGTTTATTTTTGGTGTAGTTGATCTATTTGTGACAGTGGGGTATTGAGGTCCCCCAGTACTATTGTATTAGTGCTTATTTGATTTTCCATGTCTGTTAGTATTTGTTTTATATAGTTGGGTGAACTAGTATTTGGTGCATATATATTTATGATTGTCATCTCTTCCTCTGAAATTTTTCCCTTTACAAGGATGTAGTGGCCTTCTTTGTCTCTCTTAATTAGTGTTCATTTGAAATCCATTTGATCTGCAAATAGGACAACAAATAGGATAGTTACTGCTGCTTTTTCGAGGGGGGTCCTGTTGCATGGAGTATTGTTTTCCACCCTTTAACTTTCAGTCTATGAGTTTCTTTTTGAATTAAGTGTGTTTGTTGTCTGCAGCATATTGTTGGATCTTGCTTTTGACCCATTATGCCAGTCTATTTCTTTTGATTGGTGAATTGAGCCAATTAACATTGACGGTTATAACTGGTATGTATTGCCTTATCCTTGACTTATCCTGTTATGACCTTTTCTTATTGTTGGATTCTCCCCCTTTGCATTTAATTTCTTGTCTTGTCTGTTGGATTCATTCTTCTGAGCTTCCTGGGGTTATGATCCTCATTGTCTTTCCCTAGGATACTGTTTAAAATTGTTTGGAGCACTGGTTTGGTATTCATCAAGGTCCTCAGGTGCTCTTTGTCATAAGAGTAACTTATTTCTCCATCAATTTTGAAAGACATTTTTGCAGGGTACATCAGTCTGGGTTGGAAGCTGTTTTCTTTTAGGGCTTGAAACACTTCACTCTTCTTGACTTGAGGATTTATGTTGAGAAGTCTGCTGTGATTCTGATGGGCTTTCCTTTGTATGTGATTTATTTCTTTTCTCTAACTGCTTGTAGGATTTTGTTCCTCTGTTAGGTTTCTGGAATCTTAACTATTATATGCCTTGGTACAGTTTTTTATTCATGGCTAGTTGGAGTCCTATATGCCTCATTTATCTGTATGTCAAATTCTTTTCCCCTGCTTGGGAAGTTTTCTGCCATTACTTCTGTGAACAGGTTTTTTATGTCATTTCTACTCTCTCCTGTTTTTTCATTGACTCTGATCAGTCTTGTTACTTTTCTTTGCATCATCTAGCAGTGCTGCATTGATTTTTCATGGTCCCTTACTATTTTTAAGAAATTTTCTTTTCCTGGTCACTATCTGCAATCCTGTCTTCTATATCTGATATTCTGTCCTCACATTGGCTCATTCTGCTGTGTAGACTTTCGATGGAGTTTTTAATCTCCTGGAAATCTATTTGCATCTGTTTTATGGATTCCATTTGTTTCCAATGTTGGGATTCCATAATGTTCCTTAGCTCCTTTATTTTTTTTTAATCTGTGTCTGCTCTAGAGTTATTAATCATGTCTTGGACTATGGACACAATCTCTGCTGTTATCTGAAAAATTATTTCTGATATCATTTTTCCAGATCCTCTTTTGTTGCCAGTTCAGGGAGTCCCAATGGTTGAGTATCAGATTGTTCCATCTCATTCCCCCTTGGGATTGCCTTAGGTGATCTGGAAGTCTGGTTTTGAGACTTGTTTATGTGTCTTCCCATTTCAACAGCTGCAGCCTGCTGTGCCTTTGTTGAGGTGACTTTCTGCTTCACCCAGGGGGCTTCAATTCTCAGGAAGCCTCAGAGAAGCCTTTTCTCTGCTCCTCACCACTGCGCCAATTCCTGGGTTCAGAAGGTGGCCTTCTGGATCCCTACACCGCCCTGCTGTCCAGGCAGGGTTCTGGCTGGGGTCTGTGCACACTTGGGATGGTATCTGGGCATGCCTTTGGCTGGGGCCTGACCCCCTGCAATAGCTGTTGTCTGGAAGGGCCTTTGGCTGGGGACTGTGCCCCTGAGTCACTGGTGTCTGAGCAGGCTTCTGGCTGGGGTATACATGCATTTACCGATGATATCTGGGAAGGCCTCTAGCTGTTGCCTGCATACCTGCTTAGCTCTTTTTCAGGTTGGCTTTTGGCTGGGGCCTGTGGGCCCAAGCTGCTGGTGTCTGGGCAGGGCCCTGGCTGGGACCTGCACACCTGTGCCACTCTGATCCACACAGGCTTCTCTCTCTGCTTTTTTTTTTGAGAAAGGATCTCATTATGTAGTCCAGGCTGGCCTTGAACTTGCTATGTAGTCCAGGTTGACCTAGACCTGAAGATCCACCATCTCTTCCTTATATACCTGTATTGAATTATCACAGTGTACTCCATAAATAGGTATGATTATTACATAAATTAAAAAGAAAAAAATAAATGTTACGAATGTAAATATTATGTACCGCAAATATGTACCATTAAAAATAAAAAATGATTCCTTGAGTGGCAGCAGTCATTTATTAGAACAAATCTACAAATAACTCAGTTTCTTGGGCTACTTTACCCAAATGTGTTAGACCTGGTAATTGATAAAGAACAGCAATTTCATACTTCTGTTTCATACTTCTGGAGGCTGGGAAGTCTAAGGTAAAGGTGTTAGCAAATTTGCTATCTGGTGAGGGCCTGTTTCCTGGTGAGGGACTGTTTCTCATAGATGGAGATTTGTTGCTGCAACCTGGCACAGCAGAAAGGGAAAATAGCTCCCCCAAGTCTCTTTTATGAATGCACTAATCCCACTCATGAGGGAAGAGGCCTCAGCTAATCACTTCCTAAAGCCCTGACTTCTCCATACTATTGCATTGTGGAGTAGCTTTCAACATGTGAATGAGGGAGCCAAGCATTTAGACCAAAGCACCATAGCAATTGGATAGTACTCTATATCTAAAATACAAATTAAAAAGATTATGAAGACAAATGTTCAAACATAATGAATTATAGTAATACTGTAATACAGTAATGACTTGGGGATGTTTAAGCTTTGAATTCACATTTTACTTTTCCAAGCATTTTCTTACCTTCTGTTATTCTTTCCATATATTTCTGCACATATTTATTCACCATTTGAATGGTCTTAATGACTTCATTCCACACCCACCACTTGCTGTGAAATCCATCAATCACATACCAGTTCTGATGCTGTTCTTGATAATATTGCCTAATTGTGCCAATATTTTTATGGTACACTGCATTCTTGATAGCTATAATCTGGGCACTATTGTGTAAAGGATAAGGCAAACTAATAGGGAGACATAGAAGAATGGAAAAAGCTGTAAAAAACATACTTTCTTCCCTTGGACATCAAAAGTTCATTTTTTATCATTGTTTTCATCATGTATATTACCTGAGTTCATTTCTTTTTTCCAAGAGCAATCTTCTGAAAATCTCCTCAGAAGGTACTTCCAACTCAAAGACAATCATAGGAATGATTGACCTTGTTTCCAAGAGATCCATTTGGTGTGTAGTTACAGGGTATCCATCGATAATGACACTAATAAAGAGAAAAATGAAAATAAAACTTCACATTTCTTTCCTTTCATAATTCCTTTCTGTCTTCTAAGCTTTTCCTTATGTAACTCAAATTATTTTCTTTGTATTTCCCCTTCTTCATTTCTATGTCTTAGACCTCAGCCAGCCCAAGAGCCTTGAGGTGAGCAGTACACATATGGACATAGTTCAGAAGGAAGAGGTAGGAGAGGCTGACAACATCACAGAACTAAGTTTTAGCAGAATTTGGGAGAAAACTCATCAATCCCTTGAGCACATGTTCCATTGGTACTGTTAAACTAAGCATGAACAGTAGGAAGCACAAAGACAGACCTAGGCTTGAAACCTGGTTTAAACTCCTGAACATCAATTTCTAATAAAATAAAGAAAATTATATTTAACCCTTAGTGTTGTTTTAAGAACTGGAGAACAGGCACTGTATATAAGGTCTGGCACATGTCAGCTACTCAGTCAGTAATCACAGGTATTCTGTGAGGAGAGATTCTGTTGTAGCTATTCTGGGAGGAGGCTGGGATGCAGAAGGGGAGAGGGAAAGCCAGTGAGAGGAACCTGATGATACCTGGGTAGAAAGCATTCCTTCTGGACTCATCATGCATGCCTCTGAGCAAAAAGGGTAAAGAGAATTTAAATCAGTCCAACAGTCTGAGATAATGAGACTGTTACTATCAAACTGAGAGGCATTGATAAAAAAAAAAGCCTGCTCAGAAATTCTGGGAGTTGTCTCAGAAGTCAGGCAACTCAGGAGCTGCTGGCTGACAGCCATCAGCAGCAGGGTCTCAGCCACAGGACGTGCTCCCCAGCCAAGTCTCATGGCAGAGAGGACTGCAAATGAACAGAGCTAGACCACTGCCTTGGAGAATGAATGAGGCTGCCATGCCTTTTGTTTTGTTCTTAGTAGCTAGTAAACTGCAGACAACACAAGCTTGTGTGGCATTAAAGGAGGGCCACTGCTACCTTGTGGGGAGCTGGGCCAGAATGACCACATCCCTGAGACCAGCACTGTCTGATAGGCAAGAGGGCTGCTCTGCAAAAATTTCATGGGGCAGTGAGAAGCACTATGCAGTGTAGAAATCACGTTGCCTCCTTTGCGGACTGAGAAAGCCTACAGCGGTGGTGGTGAACCTTTTAGAGACTGAGTGCCCAAACTGCAACCCAAAACCCACTTATTTATTGCAAAGTGCCAACACTGCAACTCAGTTTTTAAAAAATAGCTATTATGTGATCCTCAGCTGCTGGAGTTACTTGACTCACGTGGCAACATGCGTGCCACAGGTTCACCACCGATAACCTGGAGGTTCTCATACAACTCACGTTTCTGCAGGGAGTGGTGTGGCACAACGTGGCCTGCTTGCTAATGTGGCAGGTGAGTATTCAAGTCAAATTTTACCTTGACAGGAAATTAAAATATGTATCCATACACATACAGCTCACACATTCTCTAGCTATGTTTACTCACAATCCTCTGTGCCATGAGACTTCACAAGATAGCATAGGGAACACGTTCTGTGTCTCAGGCCAAACCTGCTCAGCATTTGAGAAGTAGCTTGTGCCTTTTATAAGAACTTAAACCCTGTTTAAAATAAGTACAGTATCTTAGATTGCTACTGAACCATTTCTTGAAAGATGTATCTCCCTCACTTCACTTGCTTACCCTGCAGTACTGCATGCACTGTCCATCAGAGAAAGGTCCAAGGCTTGAACAGTTAGCTCATCCGGCACTGTCATTCCCTTATGAAGATGCCAGTTTAACATAAGTGCCAGCTCTGTTTCTGGGTGGTGGCTCAGTACACTTCTCAAAGCTTCTCCTACTGACAAATGTTTTAAGCCATATTCACTTGCAAGTTTTTTGGCAACTACAAAACATAAAACATTAAACTTGTTTAATTTCACATATTCATCAATAAACTTTACTTTCAGGTTCTGGTTAATGACATCAAGAGCAAGCTAATTTCCATATTCTTCAAAGAAATTTGCAAATAAAATTGCCACATTTTACTGAATTAATGATTGTCAAAGATCAGCTATTATTACTACTTCAGGTTTGGGGATGGTGGATCAGTTAATGAGCTAATTTTGTGTGTGTGTGTGTGTGTGTGTGTGTGTGTGTGTGTATGTATGTTTTATAGCCAAGCCAATGTCTAAGTACCTTTCCTGAGGCATAAGGTGGTAACATTTTTCAGAGGACTGCAGTAATACCATGTGTACTCTCAAATATGTGTGCCACATATTGACACTATGTGAAAAATAACAAATAACCTGTTTCACTGGTTACCACTCCTGTTTGTCTGCTTATGGATTCCACACTGCAATAAGTGTACCCTATACAGATAATCATTTAGGAAATATTTTTTAAAAATTATAATGGTATGACTAATATTGTAACAGTGATTGATAGCTCACAGGGTAATTTTTCTTCTGTGACATTTTTCCCCATTAATTCCTTTGTTCTAGATATCAATGTTCTAGAGTTGTGGGGAAATATCATTATTTCTTAACATGAAAATGACTCATATTAAGAGGTCTAAATTGTCAGACTTTTCATCTGAAGAGCTGGGACACAAAGCTACCCTTTATTATTTGTGGTGACAAATTAAACTTTGACTTTGTCTTCCCCTTCAATCTCTATACAGCCATTGAAGTGTATTAGTTATCTCTGAAATATATCCTGTACCATTTCATTCTATCTGTAACAAATTACTGTTCATGTTGTGCTCACATCGTCTTGAAACAGTACAACCAATTTTGGGACCAACTGTCTTAACAAGAACAAAAAGTACAGTTTAAGTTACAAAAAATGCAACATCACAGGAGTAAAATTTATCAAAGTCCTTTTATGACAATGATTAAGATTACTGATTCGTGCTTTGTTATGGTTGTGTCTAGATGTCCCCCAAAGCCTCATGCAGTCATAGATGGGGCTTTTTCAGAGGTGGCTGGATCTAGAGTGTGTGATGTTGGGATTCATTTATGGTGCAATGACAGGATCAAGGGCACTAGGATTAAGGGTGTGTTACCTACCCTAAATAGCTTGGGTAAGATATAAGGGATAGAAAGAGCTGTGGTTGTCCCTTGCTTGCACTGCTACCTTCTGTCTGCCATGGACTGTTTCTACGCTGTGATGCCCCGCTCCGAGCCAACCTGCCTTGGAGCCAGCCAATTATGGACTGAAACCTCTACAAACTGTGAGCTAAATAAACCTTTCCTCCCTTAACTTGTGGGTGTTGGGTAATTTGTCTCAGCAATGAGAAAAGTAACTAAGACACACTTTATTTTTTTAATTTTTAATTTTTTTATGTTTTGATACACTTTAAAATTATTGTTCTGGTACTGAAGATTGAATCCAGGACCTTGTGCATGCTAGTCAAGTGCTCTACCACTGAGCAACACTCCATTTTGAAAAAATTTATTTTTAAGACAGGATCTCACTAAGTTGCCCACAATGGCCCCAAACTTGCAATCCCTCCTGCATAAGCCTCTTGAGCCACTGGGATTACAGGTGTCTGCCACCACACCCGGCTGATTTATACTTTTTCAACTATGGTCATGCACCATTTAACAATGGGATGTTCTTAGAACCCCATCGCTGTACTGCTGTCAGTTTGCAAACATCATAGAGTGCACTTACACAGACTAGGATGGCCATGACACAACTAGGTAATATGATCCTCTAATACACCACTGTGTATGTGGTCTGTCATTGACAGAAGTGTCACTCAGTGTATGACTATATTAATGTAGGAGTGTACACTTATACAATATTTTAATACATTTTAAACTAATATAATATTTTAAGATATTGTTCATAGTAAATTTTATAGTATCTTTTTAGGATATTTTACTATAATTATAAATGATAATAGTTTAGGGCTGCCCACTCAGGACCCCTCCTGCCTCTCAGGAGCTTTCCTATCAATAAATATCTTCCCACCTTAAAAAATAAACAAATAAATAAATAAATGATAATAGTTTGTAATTTCTTTTCCTGTATTATATGTTAGGTTTTGCTATCAGAATAGTAAATTTAAAATGGATCATATATCCTTTATTCTTTATTATATGTGATGTATTTTTTAATAAAAAATAAGAATAAATTGAAAAGCTTAGTATCTTTTCTCTTGCTTATGAAAAAGCTTTTAAAAATACATAAATCTGTCCTTGACTTTTAATTCTCTGACTGAAGGTCTGATGCACTTTTTCTGTAAGCCCATTTGATTCTGGGCTGTTCAGAGTCAGGCCATACTTCTGACTGTGGCCTGGGTCTGGAGGGTCCCTGGGCCCCATGTGACAGGCCTGGCCCTGGCCCGTGGTGGTCCTGTACAAGCCACATTAAGAGGCAGCCTCAGGGGACACACTCCAAGACAGTGCGTCTGAGGGGGGGTTGTCTCTTCTCCTCTCCTCCGCCCCCGTCCCTCTCTCTCTCCCCAGCCATGAGGGGAGCGGCTTTGCTCTGCTGTGCACTGCTCATAACAATGTGCTGCCTCCCCAACCACAGACTGACACCCCCAAACTGTGAGCTCAAATACAGGTGTTTGTTACAGCAATGAGAAGGTGACTGATATACTTGATATATTTCTCTTTGGCGGTTATTGGTCTACTTAGGTTTTCTGTCTCTTTCTGAGTCAATTTTGATAGCTGGTTTGTGGAGGAGGTCCTCCTGGACTTCAGGGGATCCTTGGGTGCTGGAGGAAAACAGAAACATGCTCACCTGTAGTTTTCCCAGACCTTGGAGGCCCCACAATTATAATCCTAACAGGCATAGTAGGCTTAGCTTTGGGTTGGCGGATATATTTTATGGGGTTCTTCATGAATTTTTCCTTAGTTTCCTTACTAGATAAAAAATAAATATACTGACGATGGATTACAGGATAAAGTGGATTCTCTGCATTTCCAACTGGCTGAAATGTTTCTCCTTCACTTAGCTGCAACACAATTGAATTTATAAGTTATTTTAATTTATACATAGACATTTCTTCCAAATACATTGAAAATCTGTAAAATAATAAAGCAAATCTCAATTATAGATAAATAAAACTATTACCAAATATTAATATTAAATAACTTAAATTTATTTCATAGAAATACATAGTCAAAGTAATGTTTTCTAATGGGGTTTCAGTTAATGTCTTTTCTATATACTGAATATTTATGCCCAGGAGTGTAGATTGTGGCATTTTTTTTCACAAGCTAATTTATCCTCACAAATAGACCCATTCCTAAAGTGCTGTTAGGGATTAAATTTTCTCCTCTCCCCTACAATTCATACGTTGAAGCCCTAATCCCCAAAGTGATTATATTTGGAGATAGGGCCTTTAAGGGGGTAATTAAAGCTAAATGAGGTCATATGGACAGAGGTCTAATCCAACAAGGCTATGTCCCTTTAAGAAGAGACCCCAGGGACAGGCCTAGAAAAATTTTCATGTGAGGGCACTGTGAGAAGGTGGCTATTTCAAGCTGAGGAAGTCTCATGGAAACCACTCCTCCAACACCGGATCTTGGACTTCCAGCGCCAGAACTGAGAGAAAATAAATTTCTGTTGTTTAAGCTTTCCTGCCTCAGGCACTTTGTTAAGGTAACCAGAGCAGACTGCTTCAAGTGGGTTCTTGGGATATCTTTTAGAGTATCCTGGTAAGGCAAATTCCCCTGGATTCTCTTCCATAGTTTTATACAAATGAACTCCTACTCACATAAACATTAACAGTAGTCATGAGAGGGGAAAATGCCTACAAATATGGGGATGGAATGGAGAAGAAAGAGTGGTTCCAGGTCTTTGCCTTGGTGGTGATGAGGGACCACCAAATCAGTTTGAATATCTTTTTACAGCATCAGATGGTCAAGCGTCAGCCATCTCTAGACTCAACAGAGTAGGTATAACATAGTGTGGTTAATGTTGGTTCTCCTTGACATCTGTCTCCTTGACAGTTTCCACTGGTGAATAGTTTGTTAATATCATTGTCCTTAAGCTGGAGGGAAGTTTATGGCTAGGCATACATGCTAAGGATAAGAAGAAACTCAAGGGTTGCGTGGTATATCTGTTTGATGTTATATTACTTGGTAATAAAGGAAAAGTTAAATGACTCCATTTGAAATCTCCAAGTATTTTTATAGCTAGTTAAGAATATTGGACTTCCAAGATGGCAGATCGTGAGCAGCAAAGAAAGAGCTTCTCTGAGATTTGGTGTCCTTACCCTGGAATATAGCAGCGAGAGGAAGAGAAGGAGGAGGGAAGTGAGTCCCCAAGACCCAGGAAGGACCTGAGATGAGAAGTGAAGCCTACAGGGAGAGTAAAGAGGGAGACTTTAATGAATTGGAGGGAGGTTCCAAGCAGTGCTCCCTCCCAGATCCCACTGAGAGGGAATGGTGGGCCGAACCTGTAGACACACAGTGACTACTGACAACCCCAGAGGCCTCCATGAAGAAACACACCAGTGGAATGGAGCAGTGGATGAACTGGACTGCAGCAGCTGGTGAGTTACCCATGTTCAGAACACACCCAGGAGAGGGTGACTGGCTAGTAGCCATCTTGGAGAAGGTCCTACTAAGCTCAAAAATCAGAACGGCTGCAGGCAGCCTCCATCTAGTGGCTTCTGGTGCCTTGGCGTGGGTGCTGAGCTCAAGTCACCAGGAGGTCAGGGAGCAGGGTTCAAGTCAGCAGGAGACACACAGCTTCAAAGAATCTGGTTCCAGCCTCATAACAAGAAATTGGCCTGAACTTCAGAGGAACTAAAGGGGCAGCTGGCTGGGATTCTCTACTACTGCACCACAAAACTGCAGCTGGCTTGCAAGGATTAATCAGTTTGGCCCTGGACTCTGCCCACACTCCCTAACAGTGACAGCAGAGACACACCTTGAATTGGACGTTTTTGGGTTTTTCTATCTTTTTTCTCTCTTTTTTTTCTTTTTTCTTTTTTCTTTCTGTTTTCCCTCTTTCCAGTTCTTGTTTTGTTTAGTTTTTTTTTTTTTGATTGGTTGAACACAGTTTGTAGTTTTTTGTTATTGTTCTGCTCTGTTCTTGTTTTTATTTTTTTCCTTTTCTCTTTCCCACCTGTCTTCTTCAACAGTTTCCTAAAGTTTGTCTTCCAATCTGGCATCTGACCTCTTCCTCTTCTTTTATTTCTGTTTTTTATCCCCTAGCCCCTTTAAATCTTCTCCTCTAAGGGTAAAAAAGCACTATTAAGGGCTACAATTTGTCATTTCCTGGCTGTATTTGAGGCTATTGTTATTGATTAGCCAAGGTGACAAAATTGTGCTAATCATTTGTTCCTCCTGGTATACCAAGACTGAGATTGCCTAAGCGTCTTAAAAAAAAAAAACCCTACAGGCCAATGCCAAAGAACTGGAAGCTGGGCCAAGTAGGCAGAAACTTCTCATCCCCAATAAACTGAAGAGGTAGGATTCTGCAACAGACTCAAAACCCAAAAGCTAGCTACACCTGGAAGATGCTTCTGAGAAGTAGTCATTTCCTAAGGATTCTGAATACTGGCAATAAAGCTACTCACCATAAGCAATTTACAAGCATCAACTCAGGAATCAAACTTTAAAAAAATAGAAAATGAGAAGACACTTAAACAAGATACAAACCCCACAGACTTTCAGCTCAACAAAGGCAAATCCCAGGGTCAATGAAGTGAAACAATCCAAAAGCCACCCACCTGAACTCCCTGAAGTGGTAACAGCAGAAGTAACAAAGCAGATGAACAAAGAAGATAAGCAAGGCTCTAGAAAAAAAATCAAAGCAGAAATAATTTCCCAGATAACTACAGAGATGGTGAACAGAATGAAAGACACAGATAAGAAAATAGAGGAGCTCAGGAATGTGATGGAAGCCATGAATGCCCAGCATAGGAAAGAAATGGAATACATGACCCAGATTCAAACAGATATCCAGGAGATTAAAAACTCCACTGCAAGTATATGCAGCAGAATGAATCAATGTGAGAACAGTATATCAGATACAGAAGATAGGATTGCAGGGCTGGGGATTTAACTCAGTGGTGCTGCCCCTGCCTCACAAGTGTAAGGTCCTGAGTTCAATCCTTGGTACCATGAAGAAAGAAGAAAGGAGGAGAAAGAAGGAGAAGGAGAAGGAGAAGGAGGAAGAGGAGGAGGAGGAGAAAAAGAAGGAGGAGGAGGCAAGATTGCAGTTAACAATCAAGAAGAGAGATTTCTTAAAAAGAGAAAGGGACCATGAGAAATCAATCCAGAAGCTGCAAGATGATGGAAAGAATAACAACACAAGATTGATTGGAGTCAATGAAAAAGCAGGAGATAGTGCAAATGACATAAAAACCTGTTCTCAGAAGTAATGGCAAAAAACTTCACAAACAAGGAAATACAATCTGACATACAGATAAGTGAGGCACATAGGATCCCAATAAGCCATGATCAAAAAAAAAATCTTCCCCAAGGAATATAATAAAAGTCAGGATTCCAGAAATTCAACACAAGGACAGAATATTAAAAGCTGTTAGAGAAAAGAAACAAATCACCTATAAAGGAAAGCCCATCAGAATCACAGCAGACTTCTCAACACAAATTCTCAAGTCAAGGAGAGCTTGGAGTGAAGTATTTCAAGCCCTAAAGGAAAACAACCAACCTATATTGATGTACCCTGCAAAACTATCCTTTACAATTGATGGAGAAACAAGATACTCCCATGACAAAGAACACCTGAAGAAATTCATAACCACCAAACCAACACTCCAATGTTCTAAAGGATATTTTAGAAAGAGACAATAAGGATTACAACTCCATGAACCCCAACAGAATGAATCCACCAGGCAAGACAAGAAATTAAATAGAAAAGGAAAGGAAGCCAACAGCAGGAAAATAACATGACAGAGATAAGACAATACATATCAGTTATAAACTATCAATGTTAGTGGTCTCAATTCACCAATCAAAAGACACAGATTGGCAGAATGGATCCAAAAAGGCAAGATCCAACAATATGTTGCATACAAGAAACACATTTAATTGAAAAACAAATTCACAGACTGAAAGTCAAGGGATGGAAAACAGTATTCCACATGACAGGAAACTGGAAAAAAGCAGGGGTAGCTATCCTATTTGCAGACAAAGTGAATTTCAAGCCAAGACTGATTAAGAGAGACAAACAAAGTCACTACATCCTGGTAAAGGGAACAATCCAAGAGGAAGAGATAACAATCCTAAACATATATGCACCAAATAACAGCACACCCAACTTTACAAAACGAATATTAACTGACAGGAAAAATCATATAAGCACTAATACAGTAGTAATGGGGGATCTCAATATCCCACTGTCACATATAGACAGATCAACTAGACAAAAAAATCAACAATGAAATATTAGAATTGAACCAAACTTTTGAATAAATGGACTTAGTAGATGTCTACAGAGTGTTCCACCCCACAACATCAGAGTACACATTCTTCTCAGCTGCACGTGGGACTTTCTCCAAAATAGACCATATACTCACTCATAGAACATGCTTAAGTAAATGCAAAAGAATTGAAATTATCCCATGCATATTATCAGACCTAGTGCAATGAAATTGGATATCAATGGCAAAAGAAACCACAAGAACTTCATAAACACAGGGAAATTAAATAACACCCTCCTGAACAACCAATGGGTCACAGATGAAATTAAAGAAGAAATCAGGCAATTTCTACAATTAAATGATAATCACAATACAACACACTAGAACTGTAAAAAATTTATAGTGGTGAATTCTCATATCAGGAAAACAGAATGGGCTCAAATAAACAACCTAATGTTGAACCTCAAGCTTCTAGAAAAAGAAGAGCAAGTCAAGCCCAAAGCTTGTACAAGATAGGAAATTATAAAAATGAGAGCAGAAATTAATGCAATGGAAACTAAGAAAACAATACAAAGAATCAATGAATCAAAGAGTTGGGTTTTTTTAAAGATTAAAAATTGACAAACCCTTAGCCAACCTTATAAAAAAATGAAATAAAAGACTCAAAACATGCAATTAGGAATAAAAAGAGAGAAATCACAACAGACCCTGCAGAGATCTAGAAGATCATCAACACCTACTTTGAGAACCTGTATTTTAATAAGATAGAAAATAAAAAAGAAATGGACAGATTCCTAGATACATAAGAATTACCAAAACTGAATCGAGAAGATATAGAAATTCTAAAGAAACCAATATCACCCAATGAAATTGAATATGTAATTTAAAAACTACCAACAAAGAAAATCCCTGGTCCTAATAGATTCACTGCTGAATTCTACAAGAACTTTATAGAAGACCTAATGCCACTACTCGTCAAACTCTTTAGTGAAATTGAAAGGGAAGCAATACTCCAAAATTCATTCCTGAAAGCAAGCATTACCCTGATTCCAAAAACTAAAGAAAGATCCAACCAAAAAGAAGAATTACAGACCAATCTCCCCAGTGAACATAGATACAAAAATCCTCAATAAGATACTGGCAAACAGAATGCAGCAAATCATCAAGAATGTGATGACCAAGTAGGATTCATCCCAGGGATGCAGGGATGGTTCAACATATGCAAATCAATAAATGTAATATACTATATTAACAGAACCAAGGACAAAAACCTATATGATCCTCTCAATAGATGCAGAAAAAGCTTTTGACAGTGTCCAACACCTATTTTTGATAAAAACCCTACAGAAAATTGGAATAGATGATCTTTATCTCAATCTGATAAAAGCCATCTATAACAAACCAACAGCCAACATCATTTAAATGGACAAAAACTGAAAGCTTTCACTCTAAAATCAGGAACAAGATAAGGATGTCCACTGTCACCACTCTTGTTCAATATAGTTCTGGAAACATTAGCCAGAGCAATTAGAAAAGAGAAAGAAATAAAAGGAATAAGGACAGGAAAGGAAGAAGTTAAATTATCATTATTTGCATATGACATGATACTTTATATAGAAGACCCCAGAAACTCTACCAAAAGACTTTTAAATTTGATAACCAAATTCAGTGGTGTAGCTGGATACAAAGTCAACACTCAAAAATCAATAGCCTTCCTGTACACAAACAACAAACTCATGGAGAGAGAAATTAAAACAACAATCCCTTTCACAATAGCATCCCCCAAAATGAAATACCTAGGAATCAGCCTAGTGAAGGAAGTAAAAGACCTCTACATTGAAAACTACAGTACTCTGAAAAGGGATATTGAAGAGGATATCAGAAAATGGAAAGATATCCCTTGTTCTTGGATAGGAAGAAACAATATAGCAAAAATGGCCATACTTCCAAAATTATTATACAGATTCAATGCAATCCCAATCAAATTCCCAATGGAATATCTCACAGAATTAGGGAAAAAAATCCTAAAATTCATTTGGAACCAGAAGAGACCTAGAATAGCAAAGACAATTCTGGGCAACAAAAGCAAAGCAGGGGATATTGCAATCCCTGACCTGAAATTATACTACAAAGCTACTGTGATAAAAACAGCATGGTACTGGCAAAAGAACAGACCTGAAGATCAATGGAACAGACTAGAAGATGCAGAAAGCACACCAGAAAGACTCAGCCACCTTATCTTTGACAAAGGAGCCAAACATTTTCACTGGAAGAAAGATAGCCTCTTTAATAAATGGTGCTGGAAAAACTGGCTTCCCACATGCCAAAGATTGAAACTAGACCCATATTTTTCACTGTGCACTAAACAAATTGAAATGAATCAAAGATCTAAATATTAAAACAGAAACACTAAATCTGCTGGAAGAGAGAATAGGTAGAACACTTGAGGACATTGGAGTAGGCAAAAACTTCATGAACAAAACACAGTGCATGGAAAATAATACAAAGAATCAACAACTGGGACCTCATCTTATTAAAAAGCTTCTGCACAGCAAGAGAAACCACCAACAGAGTAAACAGACAACCCACAGAGTTGGAAAAAAAATTTACCAGCTAGTCAGATAAAGGACTATTATCTAGAATATATAAAGAACTCAAAAAAAACCCAAAAACAGAACCCTCAAATTTAAAGACCCAATGCAAAAATGGGCATCTGAAATGAAAAGACATTTCACAGATAAAAAATTAGAAATGGCAAATAAACATATGAAAAAATGTTCAACATCATTGGTCATTTGAGATATGCAGATTAAAACAATTCTGAGATTCCATCTCACTCCAGAAAGAATGGCTGCTATTAAGAAATCAACCAATAACAAATGCGGGGGGGGGGGGTGCTGTGGGGAAAAAGGAACCCTTCTCCAGTGCTGGTGGGAGTGTAGACTGGTGCAACCACTGTGGAAATCAGTGTGGAGATATCTTAAAAAACTAGAACTAGAGGTTCCATTTGGCCTATATATACCTCTTCTTGGTATCTTCTTGAAAGAATTAAAAGCATCATACCACAGCAATATATGCACACCCATGTTTACAGCCATATAGTTTGTAATAGGTAAGTCTTGGAAACAGTCCAAATGCCCATCAACTGATGACTGGATAAAAAAGATGTGGTTTGTTTTTTTATACAATGGAGTACTACTCTGCCATAAAGAAAGATGAGCCCCAGACAATTATAGCTAAATGGATGGACCTTGAGACCATACTCTTAAGTGAAATAAATTGGACACACATTTAAATACCGCATTGTTTCTCTGGTGTGAGAAACTGAATGCAGAAATAAGGACTGAGATGTATAAGGGATGCTGGAAAATGGGAAGAAAATATCCAAATGGGAAGGGGAACAGGGAGGAGGGAGGGAGAAGGGAAGGAAGCAACAAGAAAAAAGTGAAAATAGAAGGAAAAAATGGAAACAAAGCTTCTGTACATAGGGAGGGGAGAGGGCTGGGGGGGGATGGGATAAAATTTCTTTAAAAATTTAAAAAGAATACTACACAATGCTTACCATTTTTGGAATTATTCAGTCTTCTTACATATACCCTTTTTTAAAAAAAAGAAATATAGAAAGAATATGGTTTTCAGACACATTCACTGAAATTACCTTTACAGGGTCCCAGTAGCCAAACGAGCTTGTATACTTGTAGGTAAAGGCAAGCATTTTCTGAGCAAGGTGGGCTGATACTGCATCACAGGTCTCAAAAATGCTGGCGCGATTTTCCACGAGTGGCTTCAGTTTCATATTCAATGTATATTGCACAATGTGGATTTTCCGAGCTCCATTAACAGAAATTATTGGTATCAAAAACTTCTCAAATTCTTCCTAATGAGAGAAATCACAGAACCTAATATATCTGGTGGGAAAAAAGTCACTCATTTACAGCTCATAGACACTTCTGGTGATCACTTCAGTGTAACCACAGGTCTTTTTCAGCCGCCAAGTGGCTGAGTGCTGGCAGCTAACCCTCCTCTGACCCTGCGAGGGCTCCCGGTTGCTCTTGATTTATGGAATTGTTTTCATTATTAAGTGGTACTGACAAAGGGAATACAGACCTAAAATATATACTTCTTTTGAAATGTAATCTTGAAATAAGGCATTAACCAAATTACTTTGGTTTCATGCTCAATTGTTACATTTTGAATTATGAAAAATGAAGCAAAAGTAATAACCTGTATCATTTGTAAATTATTCGTTTCTGTTTCAAATGTTTCTCCCAATTCGCTTCTCAGGCGCTCAACTGCATCAATTTCCTGCTCGTCTTCCTCACTCATCTCTTCCTCATCTTTTGTAGACACTTCCAGGCTGTTCTCAATGTCATCATCGTCCTCATCAGGCTCTTCTTCACTACTCTCATCATCTTCTCTAACACCAACCTAAGAAAGAAAATATTCCCCTTCACTGCCATACAGAATGTGTGCCAAATGACACTGGTAACAAATCATCAGGGACATTTTGTAACAATGGTATTGGTTGGTATCCTGTAATAACAGTCACCTGGTAACAGTAAAATTTTAGATATCTGGCATTCAAGACTCTGATGCTATAGCAACACCATAACTCCCTAAGTAAATAAACAAAGTATTAAATGCTATTAAATGTCTATAGTTGTCAGAATGTCACATATTTTTGATGGTCTTCAGAAACAATACAGCAGCTCAAAGAGTATAAAAACATATTAGCTGTATTAACAGGGATGAGCTCAGTTCCTGTAAAATAGGAGTAATAAAAGTAAGGTAGCTTACAAGATTTGCGGGGAGCATTAATAAACATAATAAATGGGAAGCCCAAGCCGGTTACGATGACACATGCCTGTAATTCCAGCCCTTGGAAGACCAAGGCAGGAGGATTGCAGATTCAAGGCCACCCTGGGCAACTGAGTAACTTAGCGAGACTCTGTCTCAAAATAAAAAATAAAAAGTTCTAGAGTTATAGCTCATTGGCAGAGTGCCCCTGGACTCGATCCACACTACCAGAAAACACACACACACACACACACAGCTCCTAGAAAGTCCTTGACACATGATGCACTTTTATAGTCATTTGGTATAAAGCACTGTACTGATAATGTAACTGCCCTGACCTTTTAGGAGACTATAGCTCGCCTGGTAAACAGGATTTTTCATGAATGATTCTTAAAGACCATGGGACAAATTTGGTTCTAAGTTGTGTACATAGACTTTAAATGCTATTGTTCCTTTTGCACACACAAGAAGACGTTTATTATGTGTCTCCTCTCCCCTGCCTCCACACTATTCTCCCTGAAGTGGTCCTTGTCTCAATTGGAGGTTGCCTTCCAGTCAAAAACTTGGAAGTTTTCTTGAATTTGGAGTTATCCTGGCATCTTTCTATCTCTCCCCAGCCAGTTATTAAAGGGCTCCAGTCCTAAATAACATTCAACATTCTGTTTTGCAGCCCCTCTCCACTGTTTCCCTCCTCGTTCTCTCTTTCCTGATAGTCCTAGATGATCCAAGCTTTGTTCCTTGAACAGGTGCCAGGTGCTTGGCTTTGGCCTGTGTGTGCAGGAGGAGGGTGGGCCTCCAGGCGCTCCTCTCTCCAAAGGGAGCTTAGCTACACCACACTGTTTCTCACTTCTGGCTCATCTCTTGGAGAATTCTGAAACCATTTATTCCTCTCACTACTTTTTCCTTTTCCTTATATTTTCACAAGTTTTAAATCTGGAGATTTGGTTCTGTAAGGATCATTGGAGGTATGTAGGATGAGTCCACACTCTAAGCTGGAGGTATCTTGGTTCCAGACAAACTTATGCTCGCTTTTCTGGCTCTGCTTAGAGGCTCTACTCACTTTTCTTTTTTAATAGAAAAATCTTAAAAGTTAATTCTTATTATAAAGAAGTCAGATTATATAGCATTATATAAGGTAAAAAGTGAGCCTCTATTACACTCCTATCTCTATTTTTATTCTCCTCCCTGGAAATAATGGGTTAACAATATAGTTAGAATCTTTTTAGATGTTTTTCCATGTATATCTAGTTGTATTTTATGTTAAATATAAAGGTGATCATTTTATTTTCTACAACTTGCCATAAAAAACTTAGCAATATATTTAAATTTCTTACTATATCAGAACTTACATATCATTATTTTTAAGAGACATATAAAGTTTCATAGTATCAGTTTATTTAAACATTCTTCTATCTTAAAATGTGTTTTTCTTTCCACAGAAATAAGTGTTTGAAAGTAACAACACAAAGAGTGGAAATCAGCCATGTTTTGACCCTTGTGATACTTGGTTTCTCCTTCCTGCTAGCGGCGATGAGGAACTTATCTAACTTAATACATTGCTCTTCTTCCTCTTTTCTTCTGCCTATTCCTGTTTTAGTCAGATTTTTCTTCTTGATTTTTCAGTTGAGTGTCTATGACTTTAAGTACTATCCCCAAATCTCTGTTTCTTGAGTTATCACCCTTAGACATACATCTGGATCCTCCACAATTTAAGAGGATGTCCTTATTCAGCCTTCCACCTCTTTCTCTCTTCAGTTTCCAAATGTTAGTCTCCACATTATATTTACATTTCTATAGTACGACTTAGTTCAACATTTATACAGACAAATTCTTCATACAGAAAGTGATTTTAAAAATTGAAAGCAAAAGAAGAATTTGATTCTGAAATGAAATTCAATACATAAATGCTAATTTTAATTATGTTTCCTTTATTTGCCACAGCTGCAGATAGTGATATGAGTAATGTGATTACATGCCAAGAAACACATACCATTCTAAGGCAACTGTTTCTAGTACTAAAATCAAACATTATTTTTCTTCCTATTCAAAATCGTGCCACATTTTAACTTACCCATCTTTTTTCCCTTAAATTCTTTTATTGGTATATTTTAGGTATACAATACAGTTACATTTATCATTGTGATCTTGTACCTGTACATGATGTATCTTGGTTCTTATTTTTTCCCCATTCCCTGTCCTCCCTTCACCCCTCCACCCTTCCCTATTTACACAAACTTTGTTTCCATTTTTTCCTTTTCTCATAATTTTTCCTTTCCCTTCTTTCCTTTCCCCTACCCCTCCCACCACTCCTACCCCTTCCTATTCTTCCTATTTCAAATTATCAATTATTCATTTTAATCATTTTAATCTTTATTTACACTCTCAGTTTCTCACACCAGAGAAACTATTAGGTATTTACACATGTGTGTTCTATTTATTTCACTTAAAAGAGTATGGCCTCAATATGCATCCATTTAGCTATAAATGTCTCTAATTTGTCGTTCTTTATGGCTGAGTAGTACTCCATTTTATAAAAACAACCACATCTTCTTTATCCAGTGTCCAGTTGACGAACTTGCCCCATCTTTAGGTAATGCTTTTCTTGTCTCTGCTCACCCACCTATTTCTGATGTTTGCTTTGTTTTTGTAGTTTGTTTTGTTTTGTGAGTTGAAGAAGCATTACTTACCATATGGATTGCCTACATTTTTCAGAGAGAAATATGAAAGGCTAATTTTCAAAAATCTTAAGTATCTGGAAACGTTTCCATTTCACCCTCACACATTACGAACAGTTAGGCTAAGTAGAGAATTCCAGATTGGAAATCCCTGTGACAGGGATTTGAAGGCATTGTCTTTGTCACCTCTTATCTAGTATTGTTAATGAGACATGTGACATAAATCTTATTTAAATGCTAGCTTAATCTTATTTCTTTGTAGGTATCTTTTTTCTTTTTATCAGTACTTGAGATCTTGTCTTCACACTTGCCAATCTCAGATTTCACAGAGACATGTCCAATGTCCATCCCTCTTCCTTTGCTCTGCTTGGCATTCCGTGAGCTCTTTCGTTTAAAGACCCACTGCTCTCTTCAACATTGAGAACTTCTAAAATGTCTTAGATTATCTCCTTTATTTTCTTCTCACACATTTTTGGAATATGTATTGTGTATTTACTCTCCTTTACTGACCCCATCTATCTCCAATTTCCTATCTCTTGCATTTTTGTTCTGTATTTGAGAAATTTTCTTGGCTTTTCCTTTTAATCTTGTTGATAATTTTCCTCAAGAATATGTTCATCATGGTTGGCTAATTATTTTATGAATTAAATACTAAATTTATTAATTCAGAGCAGCTGCAGATCTCTATATGTGTGCAAGTAACGTGTCACACTTGAATTTGAGATGTAAAGATAGAAGAAGCAGGAAGTTAGGAGCTTGCACCAAATAATGGAAAGCATTAACTAATGATCTGTAGCACATAGCATCTTGTAGATGATTTATTTAATTCCCTTAGAAATTATTTGCAGACATTTTTCTTTATTTTCTTCGTTCATTGTTACATGAATGGCTAGTGGAGTTGACTTTACTCTTTTTTTTTTTGCAATTCATACCCTCAGACTCACTAAATAAGGAAATTATAAGCAAATAATGAATTTTATTTTTACTTTTTGATACATAAAAAGTTGTATTTTGTTTTGTTTTGTGTTTTCCATGCTGAACCCTGGGTTCCATGTTGAACCCAGAACTCCATACATACTAGACAAGGACTCTACTAAGCTATATCCTCAGACACATATGTTATTTCTTTTTCTTAACATATATGTTATTTCTTTTTCTTATCATATGGCTTTGGATAGTAGCTGTAGCACAATGCTGATTTTAAAAGCAGGCTATTCCTCTCCTGAGTATCTTCCCAAAAGAATTAAAAGAATCATACCACAGCGATATATGTGCACCCATGTTTACAGCGATACAGTTTGTAATAGCTAAAGCTTGGAAACAGCCCAAGTGCCCATCAACTGAGGATTGGATAAAGAAGATGTGGCATTTTTTATAAAATACAGTACTACTCAGCCATAAAGTATGAGAAACTAGAGACATTTATAGCTAAATGGACGCACATTGAGGCCATACTCTTAAGTGAAATCAATAGGACACACATGTGTAAATACTGAATAGTTTCTCTGGTGTGAAAAACTAGAAGTGTAAATAAGGATCAAAATGTATAATTAATGTTGTGTAACAGGAAGGAAAGGTCTAAAGGAGTAAGAGAAGTGGGAGGGGTAGGGGAAAGGAAAGAAGGGAAAAGAAAATTTATGCGAAAAGGAAAAAATGGAAACAAAGTCTTTGTAAATAGGGAAGGGAGGAGGGGGTGGAGAGAGGGCTAGGAATGGGGAAAAATAAGAACCAAGGTGCATCATGTACAGGTACAAGATCCCAGTGATGAATGTAACCGCTTTGCATCCCTAAAATGGACCAATAAACTAAATGGAAAAAAAACCAAAAGCAGGATAATACCCTAAAAATCATTCACAGCAGACCATCTGAGTGACTCATGGGTTAATTCTTCCTAGGGAAAAAAAGATTGCTTTTTTCTGTAAATTTTCTGTAACAGTGCTACTTTTTTCTGGCATCATGACCAAAAACAGACTTTTGGAGAGTCATGATAATTTGAAGGAAGCAACTGGCCAAGGATGAGTTTCCTGATTTTGTGCACTTGCCGCAGAATGGTAGTGATTCAGATGACTAAAATTCCAGTAGAAAATGCACTGTCTCACTGGCTGAAGCAAGCACAAAGCAGCCTCCTTATGAGAAGAAACCACAATCAGGGCCATCGGAGAGAGAGGGTAAACTCCAGAGATAAGAGGTCTAGAGAAGGGAATGCTGAATTCAGTGCTAAGATTGTCCAAGTCTCTGGCTACTCTGTTAACCAGGCATATAGAGACAACCCAGTAGTATCAACCAAGGTGCTAACTACTGCAGGCAGTATCAGAATGTTTATGATGAGAAAGGAAAACGGAGAGGAAGGCATTAAGAAATAGAAGTGAAAGACCTTTATCAGTTTGAAGGGTTTCCCAATATTGATGCATGACGGTCAGATCTCCAGAATCCTTTATACTGTGGAGTGAGATTGCTTGCTAAATCTGGATTTTAAGATACTATTTAGAACTGTTTGTTTTCTAATGTCTAGAGTCATGATCTCCAATCTGTGCATCTCTAAACTTCTGCTTGCTACTTCATCCTGAAATGTCCTCAACATGTTAACTTTTGGGCCTAAACACTTTGCCTTCTCCCTAGAACACCGGACCCTAAACTCTTTGGCATTGAGGAAAGGTTTCATGGGAGAAAGGTTTTTCAGACTGTGGAAAGGAGAATTGTTTTAGAATAATTCAAGTGCTTTACATTCACTGTGCACTTTATTTCTATTACTATTATTTTGTCATACATAATAACAATTATACAACTCATCATAAGGAAGACTTTGAGGAGAGGACTGAGCTTGTTTTCCTGCAAGTAGATGGTCCCAACTGGGGGTGATCAGAAGTGTGTTGCTTATGTCCAGTTACTCTGAACACTTTGGTTAATGTCCCTGCAGAAAACCCTGCTTCAAAATGATAGGATATTGCTGGGGATTTAGCTCAGTGGTTCCCATGCCTGCCTCGTAAGTGCAAGGTCTTGAATTTGATCCCTGGTACAGAAAAGAAATGATAGGCTACTGGAAAGAAAAGCAGGCTTTTCAATACTTTTTTGGAAATCTCAAGATGCTCCTTCTTGACTTTAATCCAGGGCACGTGGATACTGAAGTTGTCTCTCTTTTTTTTTTTTTTGGTACCGGGGATCGAACCTGGGACCTTGCACTTGCGAGGCAGTCACTGGAACCACTGAGCTAAATCCCCAGCTCTGTCTCATTCTTTTAAGGGCATTGTCATTTCTGATCTCAAGCTGTTGATCCTCTTCCAGTTGAACAAAGTTGATTTACCAGGCTTATTCACAAATGGGTCACAGACACACTCCTTCTCATTTCAGGGGTCTTTTGCGGTGGGGAAGTAATGGTCAAGTTCTTTTGAAAGCTGACACATGTGTAAATACCAAATAGTTTCTCTAGTGTGAGAAACTGAAAGTGTAAATAAGGAATAAAAGGTATAACAGGTAATGTGAAATAGGAAGAAAAGGGGCAAAGGGGAAGGGGAAGGGGAAGGGGTGGGGGAAAGGAAAGAAGGGAATGGAATTAATATGAGAAAATGAAAAGATGGAAACAAAGTCTTTGTAAATAGGGAAGGATGGAGGGGTTGAAGGGAGGGC
>NW_004624805.1:85128-164889 GCF_000247695.1 Heterocephalus glaber
GGGGAAGGGGGAAAAATAAGAACCAAGAGAGATTATGTAAAGGTGCAAATTTCCAGTGATGAATGTTATATCATATACCTAAAATGTACTGATAAAATAAAATTTAAAAAATAAAAAGCAATTTAAAAAAAGAAAGCTGACACAGGAGATCATGCACCAGCTAAAAGAAGGCCCTGGCTCAGTCTCTTTCAAAATCTCTGCTAAGTTTGAAACATTTTAAAAATCCCAATATTCACTCACTGCCCCTATAATTCCAGTTTGGATATGAACTCATCCCCTTTATCTGACAACTTGAACACATCTGTCACTCTTCCCTGAGGTGACAGACTGAGTTCCCTGAGCAGCTGAGTATTTCACAGAAGCAAGTTCTGCGACCCATTCTGATATGTGACACTGATATGTGCCACCAGTGATGACAACTGTCTTTCTAAAAGAAAGCTCTACAGCAGTTCTCGTAACTCAAGCACCTTTAGAAAGCCATCTCACTTCTGTGTATGAAACGAGTGTGGCCTGCATCCATCTCCTCTCACAGCTGCATGAACAGACATGAGCTACAAACATGTACTTAAACATGGTTGATAATTTTAATCACATCCAGCAAAACACTGTTAAGATCAGATGATACTTTTTGGCTAGCAAGTACTTCTCTATGGATGATTCAGTGCATAGAGTCACATTCAGAAGAGACCTCTTTGAACCAAGTAGTGAAACCAGAAAGCCATCCATTCTGGCTATTGCTGCATCTGTACATAGAGCAACATAAAGTAACCAAATCAACTTTCCTGAAATGTAATCATTCAAAGACTTGAATAGTTCTGCAGCTGTGGTGTTGGTTGGCAACAAAAGTGCACATAACATATCCTTGTGCACATCCTCCTGAGAAACGCACAAAAACAAGCACTGCTGCCTTAATGTCAACACCAGTAGACTCATTAACTTGGGTTGTGTACCAGAGTGGCTCCTTAATCCTGTCTAACTATTGTGCCTCAATATCCCCTGCTATTTCATCAATTCGTCTAGGTGCCAGCTGAAAGAGAAACTCATGTTATTTTTGAAGAACAGCCTCTCTAAAAGTTCAGGACAAATGTCCTTAGCAGCAGGCAGGATCAGCTCTTCATCAATAGTGCTTTAGCAACTCATCTCGGCCTTAGCGACACAGCCACTAAGAATGATGCTCCCAGTACAGACAAATTTGATGAGGTGGTGGTTGTCAGTAATTGCTTCTGTTCTTCACGTTCATGTTTGTTTGTTTGTTTTAAACTCTAATGGCTTGTCTTTTAATGCAGGGTGCTTGATCTCTATGTGGTAAAGCGGTTTTGAAGGTTTCCTGGCAAGTCACAAGGTAACCTAAACAGAACAGGCTTTCAGGACATGTTTAATGGGAGATAGCAGCGGAAGGGGGCCAGAGATCTCTGTCACTTTATGGCTTATTTGCCACAGTCTGAATCAGTCCCGGGCACAAAACTCAATATTTGCTCATGGAAAGAAGGAAAATCAAGGTAAATAATGAAGAGGCTTCCTATTCTTAGATGGTGCCATAACTTTCACAGTCTACTTGCTGTAATTTTTTTTTGGGGGGGGGACACTTTGCAGTGACATGGCATTTGTTGGTTCTGGCCACTCTTCTGTGGTACTCTGTCTACATACAGTTGCACTGTATGATCAGTCATCTGTAGAAAAGCCCAGTGTGTTCACATCAGGATGAAGCATGGTTGCACTTGTAGCAAGTCATATTCACTGACATGCCTCTGTTCTCCTTCCCTTTGTTTGGCTGAGCATTTTATATAGACATAAAACACATAAGAGGGTCACTCTTGAAATGATGTTACAAAGGCGTCTTAAACCAGAAGGAGAAGGCAGAAGGCAAAGGCTACCCTATCATTTGCCTTGGTCACAAGGGTCACTTGAAGGTTAATTGCAGAAATATGAATGTCGGTTCTTCTTTATACCAGCTTGTCCAGTTTCACCTTGTCTTTGACTTCTGCACCCTTGAGTTGCTTGGCTATAGCACCTGGGTTGACCTGAACTAGCTGCTGTCTCAATAAAACAAAAATCCATAATCTTCAAGGTTTATCCATAAAAAACATTAGCAGGTAGAGAAAAGGAGCCATTGAGCATCCTACGCAGATGTCTGTCCATGAGGGTTCACAGGCTCTCCCCATTCCAGTCCTTATACTGAGACAATCAATAGTCCAGCTCCTGCTCAACTCTATGGGCTCTGTCTATTCTACTCCCTGCAGCCCTGGCTGGAGGCATGAAAAGCAAAGATGAAAATCTCAAAGAAGCTCCTTTCTGTGTACCGTTATATTTTCCATTACATTATTTAAATGTGTTAAGTGGGTTTTTTTCTTTAAAGAATGTTTTTTTCTGATTATAAATACAATAAAGTTAGTGTAGTTGTGGTATATCAAAAAGAATATAGAAACAATGCACAATTTCACTAATCCTATGTAAATCCGTGTAGTTCCTTTAAGATTTTTAGTTGCATCTTTTTATTCTACTGTTGAGATCATGAAAAATGGGTGTCTTGTCTTTTTTTAACCAATTTTATTTACTTACCATTTCTTTCCTTTTTTTCTCTCTTTCTAAAATAAGTTCGGCTCTTCTTTTAGTCATCACATCCTCCTATTAAAGAAACATTTAAAATCTTTAATAGAAAATGATAAAAATTACTTTCTATGTATTAATCTATTTTAAGTGGAAATAACGTTTCAATGCAAAGGTGAGAAGCTTTCCAGGAAAGCATGTGCTGGTGGTAATTACGTTGTCTGCATCTTTGTTCTTCTAGGCCAATCAGTTATTTCCCCTGAAACAGCACTTGGGGTCAGTCATTCTTTCCACAAATATTAGAACTCCTTTTCAAAATTTATTATGCACTGTGGACCTCACATCAGTGGATTTCAGACATGAAGAAACAGAGATACACTTGGAGACGATTTGCTGAAAATGTTTGATAATCTTCTATTATTAAAATGCAGTTGTCTAAAGATTTTGTACAATTACACATATGAGGAAAGCAAATGTACTTTGCAGTTCTGCTTTTTTTTTTTTTTTTTTTGGTTCCGGGGATCGAACTTGGGACCTTACGCTTGCAAGGCAGGCACCGGAACCACTGAGCTAAATCCCCAGCAAGCAAATGTACTCTGGAGAGAGTGACAGACATGATGAGTGATCCGGTCCTTCAGTTTTTCCAGGGTCCTCTAGATCTAATGCAATGGATCCTGATATGTGCCCAAAGTGTAAATGAGAACACATCAGTTCTCCTTAGCTTTTGGTGGTGGTTGGTTCAGAACTGTACAAACTGGAAATTTAAACATAGTTTTAATTTTTAAAATATTTCATCTTAATGTGTATATTCTAAATCTGCTTCTTCTCTGCTCTCTTCATTCAAATAAGCAGTCAGTGAAGTTTATTTAATCATCCTGTCTGCCAGATGCTAGCACTGTCTTGAGCATTACCGTCTACATGCTTTCATCTTTTGCTCAAGCTGCACAGAACTACCCCACCCGAAGGCAAGTTAACAGAAACCTACAGGGTTTACCTCAGTCGTGGCACAGTGTATGTGGGAGGGTAGAGACTCGCAGGTGAGGGGTAGGGAGACGGGCGGTGTAGGGGCTGCTCAGAAACAGGGTGTACATTTGTTCCTGCTGAAAAATACAATGAGCAAGACAGTGTGGGACCCTCTGAGGAGCTCAGACCCTAATGAGGTGACTTGATCAAAAAGGAGTTTGGGAAAATAGCCTGGAATCATCTGCAAGGCTGGCCTGGCAGGGGCAGAGCCGAAGCCAAGAAGAATGATTAGTAGTGCCAGTGTGAGCCAAGAAGGATGAGGTAGGACAGAGCTCCTGGGTGTGGAAAGGACCGAGCACATGCATGAGGCTGTGAACAAGCTCCTGGAGTTTGCGGCAGCGCTGCTCAGGGTCCCCAGAGTTCTCGGGGTGGCAGTGAGGAGGCTGCCCCCTCCTCTGCATGGCAGGATCTAGCAGAAGGAAGCCTGGCATATTCTATACATGTGGATTATCAAAAAGCTTCAAATAGGTTTCATTATGAGAACTCAATAATTGAAGAAAAATGTTTCCATACTGTGCTATTAAAATCAGAAGACTACACTCTATAATTTAAATAGATGTTAAACAGATTTATTCCCATTCATTTGTATAGGATACCTGCCTTGATTTTTGCCTTCATGGCTTTGATGAGTTTTTTCCTTTCTAATTTCTTCTGTTGTTTCAGTTTCCATTTTTCAATTTGGAAGGGAAGGAGACGATCAGAAATATCTTGCTCATCAACTTGTATAAAAACAGCAGCATCTGGGAAAAATCCACGCTCGCCCATAAACTGAGCCTCTTCCAGATACCGTGGGAAACCATCTAGGATAAAGCCTGTGGAACTAGGTGGAAATTTTCGGAACTCACTTTTATTTGCTTAAAATATTATGTTATAGACATGTCCATCTATATTATATATTATTACATCTCTCTATATTATAGATTTTTAAATGTTTTGATAAATCTCTATATCAGCTGTGTAATGAATAGTTTAAAAATTTACTGCAGTGTGTTTTAGTTTTTTTAATATTTCTGGTTGTATACATAGTATTTCTGTTCCAAAATATATATAAAACAGGATTAAAATTATAATAGTTTATGCTTATAATATAAAATTATAGTCAATCAGTTTACAGACAATTGCTACTAACTAGAAGCTTACTAAAAGATGTAAAAAGATCAGATTTTTAAAAAATAAGTTTTCTGCTTGGGAGGAGTGAAGGTCTCATGTTGTGCATGAGAGCGCACCTAGCTGGCCACCCTCCATGGGCCCCTTGGCTCTGGTGGGTTTCCTTCTAATGAAGCTTCCTAGAAATTCACACCCTGCCTCCCAGGTCCGTTTGCAACCAGTGACAATTATTGCTGTATGTATCCTAACTCCTATATGTAAGATGGTGATATTCAAATGGAGTTGTCAAACTTGCCAAGTGTAATGAAACTTAAGCATTGTGAAAATAACTACAATGCTAACATATTTTCATTAGGAAGTACTTTAAAAATATCAGGCTCTGGGGACTTGGCTTTATTTAATTGAGAGAGTCAACATTGGTCCCACTTTGAGTGAGAATTTGTCCTGCTTAACTAAAATTTGGTTTAGGTATTTACATTTAAATAAATTTTCTTCTTAATAGGACTTTTATGAACATCTGGCAGTTTCAGTCTTCAAAGATGTGATTCTAAAATGCTAATTTTCTAAGAACCAAGAGAGAATATGTAAAGGTGCAAATTTCCAATGATGAATGTCATTATATTGTATACCTAAAATGTACCAATGATTAGAATGAATAATCAATAATGTAAAACAGGAAGAAAAGGTCCAAAGTGGTAGGGGTAGTGGGAGAGGCAGGGGAAAGGAAAGAAAGGAAAGGAAAAATGATGAGAAATGGAAAAAATGGAAATAAAGTCTTTGTAAATAGGGAAGGGTGGAGGGCATGAAGGGAGGGCTAGGAATGGGGAAAAAATAAGAACCAAGATGCATTATGTAACGGTACAATTCCCAATGAGAAATGTAATTGTGTTGTATACCTACAATGTACCAATAAAAGAATTTAATACAAAAAAATAAAAATATAAAAAATAATAAAATGTTAATTTTCCTTTCTTATAAGTAGGCAATTTCCATGGACTGGCCATAATATGTGTCCTCTTTTTCAGAGATGCCTCCAGTCTCATCTCCCTGGAAGGAACACTTTCATTCCTAGTGTTCCAGCTGTCTCCTCTCTGTTAAGACTTCCAGTCTTTAAATCTTTCTTTCTTCAGTTTTTCATTTTAATTTGAAGTTTCTGTCCTTCCTTTCTTCCTTCCTTCTTTTTTTCCTCTTTTCTTTTTTCCAGTGTTGGGAATTGAACCCAGCACCTATGGGCTGAGATACAACCCGAACACCTTTTTTATTTTTTGAGACAGAGTCTCAATAAACAGATAAGTTGCCTAGGCTGAGTATGAACTTGTGATCCTCCTGCCTCTGCCTCCCAGAATTTTGGGACTGTAGCTATGCACCACTATACCTGGCTATGATTTAGAATTTTCATAAAAGCCGCTAGTGTCTCCATTTGAATGCCTTTCTGGAAAGACATGTACATTATACTGTCAATAATGGTCTCACTGTTACCCTTCAAGCTGCTCTTCCTCAGACTAGTCCCCACAGCAGAATTTAAGAGCAGTTTGGATTCTCTCTCAGCTCCTCCTGATTCTCATACTCACAAGTCCTGGCTTCTCTCGTCTGCATTCACATTGCTATTTCTGCAATACCCCTTAGTTCAGCCCTTAGTATCGCTCTCCAGGACTAATGCAATAGTCTTTTTTAAATGTCTTGAGTTTTCCCCCTGATTACAAAGCAATAAGTCTCACAGTGGAAAAGTTGAAAAATGGAGGAAAATATGATAAAAGGCAAAATTATCCACAATCTTTTATCTCAGAAGTTATCGCCATTTTTATTTCTTTCCAGTTGGTTGCTCATGTGTCCATCTCTCTACATATTATAAATAGTTCTGCATCTACTTTTTAACTTAACATCATATAAAAATATTTCACATATTACAAATTCTTCATTTAATAAATTTTAATGGTTGCATAATACTCAGCCGTGTTATTTAGGTTTTTACAATTTCACTCTTTAAATTCTTCAATCCATATCTCTATATATTTATATCTATATCTATCTATCGAGATATATATTTTTAGTAAGTAGTGTGAAGTTGGGAACTAAATTAATAAAGAATAACGCCTGGTTATACAGATGCAGGACCTGCCTAAGTTTCCTAAACTATTCACCTAATTTAAACAAGAGATTTTTTTCAAAAACTAGTGGCTAATAATCGTCCCTACTCATTTCAGCTAGGAATTCAGTGAAAATAGGTAAAATAGGTAAAAGAGAGGAGGACTCAAACTGGCCAGTTGTCTAGATTCTCTATGATTCAGCTTCTTTATTTCCAAAATGAGATAATAAAAGTTTTTATCCCATAAGATTATTCTAAGGATTAAGTAAATTAATTTGATTCAAATAGTTGAACAATACCCAGTACAAGTAAATATGAGTGTGCTATATAATCAGTACTGTAAATATCATCTTACTCACTTCTGCTGGCTATCAAGCCAAACGATTCTCATTAAGAATTGAGGTGAAGTTTTAAACTCTGGTGAACTGGAGATTTGTCCTATCTGGGGTCCAAATTGTTCCTGGCATTTGGTAGAGGATAACACTGTGGACAGCTATTAAGTATTCATTGTAATCATTAAAAGGCCTCAGGGGCAAGAGTCCAGCACATCATTAGGGTCCACAGTTTAGAAGATGAGTTCTCAACCACAACTGCGCATTAGAATCACCTAGGAATCAAACATACTAACTCCTGGGTCCCAGTCTCATGTCTTTAATATGTCACTTAGGTGAATCACGAGTTTACACGAATGCAAAGGAGAAAATTCCTAAATTTATGTTGCACTACATTTTTATCTTTAAAAATATAGCATATAAAAATCAATAAATATATAGTCCTATGTAAATTAAGATACCATATTGGTTCTTTATGCCACCACTCCGAAAGAATTACTTCAAGAATTTCAGGAGGCAGTGGCTCGTTATCTATTAGACTTGATTTAATTGTTTCTTCTTCTTCTGTAAGTTGTACTTCTGGAGGCTAAAGACAAAATTAGAAAATAAAACAAGTTTTAGAACCCTGGCCAGATGAGAGGGTACACAAACTTGCAGTTTCAGCACACAAGAGGCTGAGGTGGGACAATCACATGAGCCAGGAGCTGGAGAACAACCTAGGCAGCACAGTGAGACTCTACCTCAAAAGAGCAAAGAAACAGTAACAAAACAGAAAAACGTCACCATGTGAATAAATAACACTGCAGTACATCCTGATTAGGGTAGACCTCTTCCCCCTCTAGGTTCATTTTTCACACAGTTGCATGTAAACATTCTAAAATTTGAGCTCTTCTATTTGTACCAGTACTCAATATGAGTATAAATAACAAACAGTGTCTACTAGAGCTAAGAGGAATTATAGTGATAACATGATAAATTTTCATAAATGGCATCAGGGTCATAAGTGTTTGTCAAAACCTTGTTCAATTTACTTCACACACCTACAAGGCTTGACTGATTTTTGCCCCCTATTCTATAATTATACAGTATCCTCTCTCCAAACTACATGCTGTTTAGAGGATGGGTCACCCAGGTAGCTATCTGAAATACAGTCTGTAAGGGGACTGTGACATCATAATAACAAATAGAAAATATTGTGGTGATTAATTCAAATTGACTCTCTCTCTCTCTGAAAATTACCCTTGAATGGATAGTTAAACAAACAAACAAAAAATCCAAAACAGTTTGTACTGGAATTAAATTATTTTTGTTGGGTACTTTTGCCATCCAAAATTTTTAGAATGAATAAGGTATGACAAACTGCTACATACCAGGAAGTAGGATCTAACTCTATTTTCTAAAAATAATGTGCCTTAATATGCCTCCTAAGAAGTTAGATGATTCAGAAACCCACAAAAGAAAACTGACCACACAAAAACAGGACATATTTTGTTACATTTAAAACTTTTGATCCATTAAATTTATAACTCTGGATTAATATAAGAGTAACAGCTTCTCCCTGACTCTAGTAAATGTGGATGGAAAATATTTAAAGAATATGTTTAAAAATGTGCCACATTACCTGCTAGATACAACATAATTGCACCCATATATGGTCCATATATGGTAGCTCATTTGAGAAGAAAATAGTCTAGCTACCTCAGAAATCGTTTAAAAATGAATTATAATTAAAAATGTTCCTTTTACAAGCCCAGACGGAAGCCATCTAAAGGATATACACAAACTCTCCTCTTAGGTATCGTTAGATATTAGCATTTTGAGACCTCCACTGCACTGGAGAGATCAAGTAAGGCTACTTGATTGAAGAGAGAGCTCAATAACCTTAAGCCAGGGTCAAGACACATCAAATAAGCCCACGCAGCTGACTGGCCAAGGAAAGCGTCTCTGATTTTTACTGAGTCAAGTAAACCTCAGGATTTCATGTTCTCGATAAGCAGTATGATCTGTATTGGGAATGGTGACTTTTAAATGAATTTTTTGTGCGGTGTTAGTGATCAAATCCAGAGTACTGCACGTGTAGGCAAGTGCTCTGCTACTGAGCCACACCCCTAAGCCTTTGAACGACTTTTATGGGCTAATTTTTTCACCCTTCTTAGGAATTTTATATTACTTCCCAAAAGTAACCCCAATAAGTATAACTATCTGCAAAGAGATTAATAGGATTACCTTCTTCTTAGTATTTTCTCCCTTAAGTTTAATATTGGCCTGAACCGCAAGTTCTTCAAGTTCTTGTTTTGCAGCTTGTTCCTCCTCTGAATCCTCCTCAAATTCAGGTCCAAATTTCTTTCCAGTTTTGAGAAGCAGTTTTTCCTGAAGAACTTCTTCAAACTGAATGTGAAAAATACCAAAATTTTCTGCCAGCTGTCTTCCACACACAGTTTTGCCAGATCCATGGGGGCCCACAAGGCATATTCTTAGTGGAGGAGCCTGCCACAGTGGGTGGGACATGGAAGATGAACAAGAGAAGTTTGGAATAATTTAGAAAACAAAGCCTATTAACTACTTGTCCTAAGATGGATGAGTATGACCACTTTACAAACACAGAGTATTCAGACATCAGGACACATGCTAGTTTTCTATTGCTGGGACAAAAACTGATGTAAACAACTTAAAAAGAAGAAAGGTATATTTTGGCTCACAGTTTCAGAGGTTTCAGTCTATGTCTGGCTGATTCCAAGGCAGAAGCAATATGGCAGAAGGATATGATGGAGGACAGCTGCTCACTGCACAGCAGCCAGGAAGCCAAGTGAGAAGAAACAGGTCTGAGACTGATAACAACAGTTATAACCTTCAAAGCCATGCCCCCAGTGACCTACTTCCTTCAATTAGGCCCCACTTCTTAATACATTTAGCTCTGAATTCACCAATGCATTAATACACTGAGAAGATTTGTGTCCTCACAATTCAGTTGTCTTTCTTGTTTTCTCCTAATCCAGCCAAGCAGGCAGCCAAGATTTACCATTACAGGATATCAATTAACATAATTCGTTGCATCAGCAATGGTCCTCAGGAAATATCAACAACCATAAGATCATCTTGTTACCATATGTCAAAAACATTTAATAAAATATAATTGGCTTTGTTTTTAAAAAAAATTTTAATGTTAACAAAGAGTAGAAAGACACTTTCTTAGTATGATTATAAAAGCTCTTTCTACAACAGAAAAAAACATTAATAGTGAAACTTTTAATTCCTATGT
This sequence comes from Heterocephalus glaber, assembly GCF_000247695.1. Next base: position 95,483 of record NW_004624805.1, read on the forward strand.
TTTCCATACTGGAGATAAGGCAGCCTGAAGCCAGAGAACTCATGGTAATATGGGCCATCCATGAGATGCTGAAGTTGTCAAGGACAACAGTGAGAGTTGAGATGAAGTAGCCGGTAGTCTTCTGTGTGTGGAAATGACTATGAAACTTATAAATGACAGTGACAAGAAGTGGGAATAGGTGACATATCTTAGTGGTATGAGCCTCAAAGGAGCTAGAGGATTTGCAGTGCTTGAAGTGTTAGGGGAACAGATGGACTTCAAGCAGCAGAAGCAGTAAGGAGAACAGTTCCATCATCTTTTGTCCTTGTGGAAGGAAATGATCAGAGGAGAGCTCAAAGATGCAGAGGAAAAGTATACCAGACACACAGAAAAAGGAGGAGTAGGTGACTCAATGAATAGGGAGGCATTTTTTAAAGTTTAAGAATATAGCAATACAATAAAAATATTTGGGAGAAAAATACCAAAAATACTGAAAATATGCTAAAGTGCAAAGTTCAATTGTACTGTGAAATGTGAAAAGTGCTGACTTAAGAGTAAACATGCACTGTGTGTCTAAAGAACTCTGGACAATTTTCAGAACACCAAGAATGAAGAAAAGACCTTCTGAAGTTCCAGGTATTAAAAAAGAGAGATTATTTACCTAAAACTGATAATCAGCCTAGTAACAGTGGATGCTAGGAAATACACATCTTTAATATCCAGGAACCAAAATGATTTGCAACTTAGAAATCTAGGTCCTACAAACTGTCTCATGTACCACATTTCTCCAAAAAGCAAGACCCAGCTGGAAAATTACCAGCCTTGAAAACTGGAGGTCAAAAATGCCAGTCCCAATCTCTCCTTGCCTTACCTGCCTACAGAGCAGCCAGCAAGCAACAGAACAATGAGGGCAACGAGGTCTTATTTTGAGGAAAAGAGGGTGGATGAGAACCGAACGATAACATTTCAGATATGAATAAAGTTGGTTAAGATGTTTTCCAGCAAAACAAAGGTTTAAAAACCCCACAAAAATAAGAGGAAGACACAACACAAAGAACTGTTGATTTTGCCAGGCAGCATTTCTCATGTTAACCGAATCTGGATTCCCTGGGACAAGAGTGGGTTTATGTGCTTCCAGTGGATTTGTTTCCATTATGAGTTAAAAGACTGGAATTCTGACAAGACGTAAGTCCACTGATGCATCATTTGAGAAAAATAATAAAAATAATGATAAATCATAAAGAGAATAATATGAAATTATATAGCTGTAGCCTCACATTACTTTTGTATACATTCCACCATGATAAAATTGCTAGAGTAACACCTTCCTCATCTAGAGGTTAAACTCTGGCAATTAGGGCTGTCTGCCTCTTGGAGGGTATTGAGGTGAAGGTATTGAAGTAGAGAGTGTTGCGGTAGAGGGCACTAGGGTAAAGGATACCGAGGTAGACGGTCTTCAGGTATAAGGTACTGAGGCTGGGGATATTAAGGTAGAGGGTATTAAAGGAGAGGGTGTTGAGGTAGACACAGTTGAAGCAGAGGGTACTGAGGTAGGGGTTGAGACAGAGGGTACTGAAGTAGGAGAGGCCACTGTTTCTGGGGAGCCCAATGCATTTCATGCTTTGCAGAACAACTGTGAAACTGCCACCAGTACTGTGAGGACCCACCCACAAGGATTTGCGTAAAACAAAGCAATAGATGAAATCAGAAAACCAGACCAAGAGGAAACCCCTGCTGAAAGCAACAGAAGAGGACAAATAGCCACAGTGTGCAAATGAGTCCTTAAGTCTACACCAGTAGGCTAGGGATTCTTAGTGAACCATCAACGTATTTCAATAGTTCCCATGGGCACCATAACATCAAGGTTCATAAAAATGGCCCAAATTATGCAGACCAGTCTAACAGTGTGTTCTATATGCACAGTTTGAAAAGGTAAAGGTAGCTGGGTGTGGTGGCACAGGCCTGTAACCCTAGCACTCTGGGAGGCTGAGGCAGGATTTCAAGTTCAAGCCCAGCCTGGGCAGCCTAGCGACTGAAGACAGACTACGTCTCAGAATAAAAAACAAAAATGGGCTGGTGATGTGGCTCAGTGCAAAGGTCCTGGGTTCAATCCCCGGTAATGGGAAAAAAGGTAACTGTGTTATCAAAAATAATAATATAATATATTGTGATTCATGCATCCTGACCCAGTAATCCCATTCCAGGGAATTATAGTAATAAAAAATTGAAGAAAGGAATAGTATATCCTAAGTACCATTTAATATCCACATGGAAAAATCATTTTTTTCCATTTAGTTTATTGGTACATTTTAGGTATACAATACGGTTACATTCATCATTTTTGAAAAATACTGTGAAAAGGTGTCTAACAATGAATTAGATGTTAAAATGGTACATTAAAGTGACTAAACATTAGGGGATCTATGTGGAAATATATAATTTTTCTTCATATAATTTAGTGGGAAAAACTGTAAATATTATATACGCTAGGAAGTGTATACATCCCTGTGGAAGAAGTAAACACAAAACTTAGACTCTTAACTAAAGACCATGCAATGAATGATACGTGTTTTATTTTCAGAAATGAAAAAATTGCCATAATGTATACTTTTGCGATTCTGGTGTGCATGTGTGTGTGTGTTTGTGTGTGTGTGTGTGTGTGTGTGTGTGTGTGTGTATAATTAGATTTACCACATGAGCCATTTTTAAGCATATGATTCAGCGACATTACATACACTCACGGTGTGGTGTGCACAGCACCACTGCTCATCCCCAGAACCTTTTCTCCCCTACAGTCCTGGATACTTAGTCCAGAGAGCACTGAGCCACACCCCAGCCCTTTCAAGTTTCGAGTTTCGTCTGTGAGACGGGGCCTCATTGCATCGCCCAGGCTGTCCCCAAACTTGCAGCCCTCTTTCCTCAGCCTCCCAAGTAGCTGGGATTCCGAGCATGCGCCACTACTCCTGGCTTCCAATTTTCCATCACTCCAAACAGGAACACACTTAATACTCACTAAACAGTGAACTTCCATTCCCTCTTCCTCCAGAATCTAGGCAGAAGAATCATACAGTATTTGCCATTTGCATCTGGCTTTAATATTTTAAAAAATAAGACGGAAAACTTCAATTCTGATAAATAAGAATTTTAAATTATCATAAATGAAGGGAAAAAGCTGATCATTCTATAGACAGGGTAACATTAGCCATTCAGCCAATTTTAATCTGTTCAAGTGACCAAGAACTCACTTCAAGGAAAGTTGAGCTTTTTGCAATCCAATCAATCACTGTTAGCCCTCCCTCCTGAAAAACTGGCCAGCTAGGGTTGGTTTACTCTGAAAATAGCCTTGCAGTATGGACCACAGAAGCAGTATCACCTGAGCAACCACAATGCCAGGGGGGATGCCCACCCACTGCATCTCTGAACGGCCCCCAACCCCTGAATTCCACATTGCCCCGAGTCTTCTCTAATATCCCTGGCCTGTTCCTCTTGGAGTGACTAACCAGCAGGGGTAATCCTTAATCCAGTAAGCAATAAATTCAGCTGTGCCTTTTTACTGCAGATTAAAACCAACAAAAGATGCTAAGTGCTATATTATTACTATATTACTATAGAAATCAACATAGATGATTATTTACATTATGTTACAAAAATTGTTCTTGAACTTACATGCTTTCATTATATTGTCCTATGAGATTGGGGACTTCACTATTATGAAGGAAACTGGTTATAAGTCTTTTAAGAAGTACTTGAGTGTTGGGCGTGGTGGCACATGCTTATAACTCCAGCACTCAGGAGGCTGAGGCAGGAGATTGCCACAAGTTCAGGCCAGCCTGGGCTACATAGTGAGTTCAAGGCCAGCCTGGACTACAGAGCAAGACCCTGTCTCAAAAAAAAAAACAGACTTGGGAGCAATCAGTAGGATAGAAATGTTGTTTTTACCTTTAATGGTTCTTTATGAGCCACATAGTCCTCAGGATGCTCCAAAAACTTTTCTTTAGCCTCAGCACTAGAAAAGTAGTAGATTTTTTCTCGATATTTAGCTGCTTCTTCCGTGTTGCCTGGCTGTAGGATGAAGTTTTCTTTGAGAACCACTGGACAAAAATTCTTTGTGTCTCCCAAATGCCTGTGTTTTTCTTTAGTTTTTTCTTCATTCTAGAAATATTAGTTAGTTTACAGAATATTAAAAGCCACTTTGCTGCAATGCTAAAGAGAAATTTTTAAATTTTCACCTTAACTAATATCTAACCTATAACAATCCAATTTAAAACAACCCACAAAAGATTACCCTGATTCTATTTTAATTAATTAAAAACCAGTTTATCCTATCCCTCTAACTTCACATCCTAAATCTTTTATTTTCATAAAAAAATTAAGCTGCCCTGAGAAGGAAGGTGAGGCAGCACAGGAGTGGTGAGCGACTCCAGCCTGTGCCAGGACCAGGTCAATGGGAGGTCAGCTCCTAAGGTAAAATTACTCTAACTATTATTATTAGGACTAAAAGCCAATCAGAGTCACAACTTCTCACCTATTGCAAACTAAGTGGGAGATACCTCAGGGTTGCTTTTCTTCCTTTTAAGTGGATATACGATCAAATGATAACTTGGAAATATTTAGTTCAGATGAAAAACACAACATACTTTTCATTTGTGATAAAAATGTGTAAAGTACTTTAAGGATACTTGCAACTTACTTAAAGACTAGAACTACACTGAAATGTTTGTTATAAAATGCTTACTCCAGAAATATTCAAACACATCACAATGTATAAGGAGTGAAATTTCCTCTCACCTTTTCCTCCCAATGCTATGCACACTCTTACAGCAGTTTTATTAGTTCCTTCCAGACTCTGTGCAGAGTCTGCTTTCCAAGAAATGCTACCAACATACATGCAAAACAGACACACACTTAGGCACAAAGATAGCATTTTTAAAAATATGAATGAAATACTTTACAAAATTATTGTACAACACACTTCTTTTAACAAAACGAGAAATAACAAACATTTTCTCTAAAGGTGCAAGAATGGGCCAAATTGATACTCTTCTCTCATCATTCTTGTTCAATTTTCCTATCTGGCTATTCTAGCTTCAAAAGGAGCTGAGAAGTACTAGTTTTACTTTTTATGTTTTATGATATGGAAAAGTTTAACAGACATAGGGATACAAATGCATATGTATCCATTAATAGATATATATATTACCTATAAAACTTCCTTCTATCATTTTTGTTTAGTTTTAATCTTACTTTCTAAGCCAATTTTAAATGACTTTTTTTGCTAACACTTTTTTGACTTTCAAATTTATTAGTATAACAAATAACTTAAAATAATTTAAAACAATTCCTTTAAAAATCAGATTATATGCCCATTTTTCCTTCAAATGTTATTATTATTGCTCCTATTTACCCAAGTCAGCTTGCTATAAGTTTCTCTATTGTATTGCTCTTGTCAGTGAATCAACTTTTTATTATTGGTCTATTGTTTTGTTTTTCTACTTCATTGGTTTTTGCCTTTCATCTTCTTCTATCTACTTTCTTTTGGTTTATTTTGTTGTATTTTTTCCATGTTCTTGAGTTGAATGCTTATTTTTTCAATCTTTCTAGTTTTTCAATAAATAGATTTAAAAGTAGGGTTGCTAGACTTAGTGTATACAAAAAAATCTATGCTCAATTGTGCTTGAATTTCAGAAAAAGATAGTTTTTAGTATAAGTACATACCATATATAAAAATTCATTTATGTGAAATTCAAATTAACTATGAATATATACATCTTGTGACTCTAAATTTCTACTGCTGTGCCACAAAGATTTTATGTGATATTAAAGTGATCATTCATATTTAGTACATACTTTCATTATTGATTTCTTATTTAACTCACTAGCATTTAGAAAAATATATATATTTTAAATTATCAAGCATTTACATTGAGGGAATGGGGAAGTGGTATCCTCCTATGGTTAGTTTTTTGTTGTATTGTGTTATTGTCAGAGAATATGATTTGTAAGGTACCTACTTTTATAACTTGTTGTAATTGGGGGGGGGGTACTGGGGATCGAACTCATGACCTTGCGCTTGCGAGGCAGGCTCAGTGCCACTGAGCTAAATCCCCAGCCCAACTCACTGTAATTTTTCTTTGAATTATCACATGGACATTAAAAAGACTGTTCATTCTTTATGGGTATAGAGGTCTTTCTTACAGCAAGTTGAGTTTGGATATTTAACTTCTCAGTGTATTATTTTTTGGCAGTGTGTGAGCTCTCAATTCTAAGAGTTGTTAGAGGACTTTATTAAGATTCCACTAGGGTAGCTTTACATTCTCCATATTTCTGATATTTTCTTCGTACATTTGATACTATTTTATACCTAAGGATCTGAAACTGTTTTACTGCCTAGTTCTTTGTTCCTTTTATAATACAGTGAATTTTTAAAAAATTTTAGTGCCTTTCTTCTTGAGTTCTACTTCCACTAATATCCAGAATGTCAATTCTTTTTTGTTACCATTTGTCTTTTATATCTTAATCCACTTGAGTCGTTTTGTTTTTAAAAGCTAATTGTTAAAATTGCCCTACATTTTGTATTAGTACATGTTTAGAACACATAATGAATATATTTATCTTGGGGAGCTGATACACGTACAAATCTCATCTTAGTATTTTTTATGGCCTACATTTTTTGATTCCATATTTTCCTGGGTTGACCCAGAATGATCCTGAAATAAGTTTGAAAGTATGAGGAATGCATGTGTTGGTGATGGAGAAAGGAGTCTGAGAAGACGGTGACAGAAGACTCCCTTCCTCTCTCTTCCAGCTCATCAGTACTACGTAGTGCTTGGGAAAGTGGCTTGTATCCATGGACATCTCAGGTGTGAACTGTACTCTCTAACCTTCTATGCTGGATGAGCACCTAGAGGCAAGCAGCAGAGGGATCAGCAGACTCATAACAAGATGGACATTCCTAGGAGGAATTTTGTTTGCAGAGATCTGTGGACCTCCTGTTGAATGTGAGTGAGCAACTACCACCCAGGAGTGTTTGTGGTCTCTCTAGCCCAAGAAAGAGCTGCAGGACGGGAGGAGTCCTCCTTGACCTCAAAACTGGGCAAACAGGAGGGATCCGGGGAACTGGACTTTTATGGTTGGCCCACTTGCCTCCATTCTTCTGACCCATGGGGAGAGAAGTCACTCTGACCCGCATGATTTATGGGAATAGTGTCACGCTTCAGCAACTGACCTGAACCACAATGAACCAGGAAAGCAAGTTGTCAGAAAAATAAGGAAAAGAAAATAAACATACATCTAAGGCTGAGCAGAAGTAAGATCCATCAAATAAAACCAACCACCAAACTCTGCAACACACAGATGGAAGAAATCTAATTTCTGAGTAGAAAACCATTTATGAATTGTCTTAGTTACTTTTCTCTTGTTGCTAAGACAAAATACCTGACACCTTGAGTTAAAGGGGGTAAGGTTTATTTGGCTTACAGTTTGTAGAAGTTTCAGTCCATAACTGGCTGGTTCCAAGGCAGGATGGCAGAGGGGCAACAGTTCACAGCAGTAGAAGACAGCAAAAAGGAGGGAAGGGGAGGGATGTCACAGAGGAAAAACAGCTCCTGGCTGGCAGACAGATGGCAGCAAAGTATCAAGGAACCTTAACAGCCTCTTCCTGCCCCCTTTATCTTATTCAGACTACTTAGAGTGGGAGCACTCACACTCTGAATCCTAGTGCCCTCAGGCCAAGCATTGTACCATGAATCAATCACACACTCTAGATGAAGCCACCTTTTAAAAAGCCCCACCTAAGACCACATGAGGCTTTGGGGGTACATCTAGACACAAATCATAACATGGAGACTCAGGGAAACACTAGAAAGTATTTGTGAGTACCAACAAAATATGTAAAGGAACTGAAGAATGGCCACTTGTGGTAGATAAATGAGTGACTACTTGTGGTAGATAGAATATTGCACCCCACCAAGATCTCCAGAACCTATGAATATGTTCCCTTACATTGCAAAAGAGATTTTTAAGTATCTTGACATAGGAAGATTATCCAAGTGGGTCCAATGTACTTCAAGAAGATGATGGGATGAAGAAAAGCAGAGGCTAACGTGATGTATTCTGCAGGTGGAGAGTGGACCATGAGCAAAATAACGCAGGTGGCCTGAGGAGGTGGAAATGGCAAGGCAAGGGTTCTCCCCGAGAGGGAAGGACACAGCGCTCACGTCCAACCCTGGTTTCCGGTTGGTAAGACTCATTTTTGGCCTCTGATTTTGAGAACTGGACAATAATTTGTGTTGTTTTAACATACCAAATTTGTGATAATTTGTAATAGGAGCAACAAGAAACTAATGTATCCCTCCAGAGAGCCCAATGAATGTCCTGCTTTAGAAGGCTAAATGAAAGACATATCTCCAAATATAAGGAAAAATGAGAAAAGATGAAAGATTTCAAGGAAAAGATATTTAGAGGATAGATACAAAAGACTTAACAAATGAAAAGTATTCTAGAAGGAGAAAAAGAAAGAGATGGGAGAGAAGCAAGAAGTGATTTCCCATAAATGGACAAGAAATCACCTACAGACCAAAAAGCACACCAGGTAGAGGCGAGCTAGTGAGAAGGACAGACACCAAACACATCCCAAACACAACCCTGGAGCAGCAACCCTGAATGGGTTTGTTTGTTTTTGTACTTTCTGTTTGGCAGAAGGAAATATCTTTGTTGTTGAACTTCCCTATTATAAAATGATACATCCTTAATGTTAAAAAAATCAGAAAACACTGGTTTAAAATGCAAATTACTTTTAAGCCTATCACTTAGAATTACCCACCATTAATACTTCTAGCCCTTTACTGAGGTATAACTGACATTGAAACTCTGTAAATATTTAAAGTGCAACTTGATAAGCCTTGACATATGAATGTGACACAACCCTACAATCAAGAAAGTAAACATACTCATTAATACCAAAAGTATGCTCCTGGTTGTTGCATGTATCTGCATTTTTTATTTATAAAAATGTTTTGCCAGTTACTACTGCATCCAGTTTGGACTAGAGTTATGACTATCCCTGAGCAACTTTCAATGGATGCATATTTTCTTCCCATGTGGTGAACACTTCAGAGTGGAATGGCTGGGTCCAATGATGCACATGCACATAACTTCTAAGAAACTGACAAATTGTTTTTCCAAAGTGGTTGTAAAACCTAACATTCCCACTAGCAGTGTATGAGAGTTCTAGTTGTTCTCCATCCTTACTAACACTTACTATGAGCAATCTTTAATTTTAGCCATTTCATCATCATCAAATAGCATCTCATTGTGATTTTAACTTATATTTCAAAATATATTATTATATGATTATACAATATATTATAAAATGTATATTTTATACCTTCATTGCCATGTCTAAAACTTTTTGCCTAATCCAAAGTCTCAATGATTTGTTTTCTTCTAAAAGTTTCATAGTTTTAAGCTATACATTTGGACCTATGACTCATTTTGACTTTTTAAAAAATTATGTAACATTTGCTTCAACATTCACTATTTTGCATATGCTTATACGACCATTCCAGCACTACTTGTGGAAAGGTCTGTTTCTTGAACTCAGAATTCATTGAGCTTCTTGGATCTGAGAGTTTGTAATGTTTTCAAATTTGGAAAAAAGTGGCCAATATTTCTTCAAGTATTTTTCTATCTCTCCCTCCCAACGCACACTTCTGATGGATTCCAATTATATGTATAACAGGTTGCTTGAAATTATTCCACAAATCACTGATGTTCTGCTCTTTTCCTTTTATTTCAGAATATTTTCCTCTTTTGTTTTATTTTTGATAGTTTCTATTGCTGTTTTTTCAAGTTTACTAATCTGCAATAGCTAAACTATCATCATTCCATTCAATGTATATGTCATATTTAGTACTTTTGACAAAAAAGTTTGAGTTAAGTGTTTGTTATATCCTCTGTATCTCTGCTTAACTTATGAAATTCATAAAATACATTGATAACAACTTTTAAAGTCCTTGTCAGCTAACTGTGACAGCTCTGGATCAATTTCAATTGACTAACTGTCCTTATTATGAGTAATATTTTCCTGCCTGTTCACAGGTCCAGGAATCTCTGAATGGATGCCAGAATTTTACCTTGTATTCCTATAAATATGGTCAAGTTTTGTTCTTGGACACAATTAAGTTATTTGAAAGCAGTGTGACACTCTTGGCTCTTGCTTTTACATCAGGTGGGGCAAAGGCAGCATTTATCTTAGGTCTTAATTATTCTCCATTCCAGAGGCCAGGTCCTTGTTTGTACCCTATCTCATGGTTTATGAGTTACGGAGTTTTCTGCTATACTATTAATGAACCACATAGGAGTGTTAGATATTATGGACAGCCTGAGAATTATCTGTAGATACAAGTAAGAGACTATTCTATTGCAGCCCAGAGTGGGACACGGAAGAAAGCAACAGACATTACAGAAGTCTGATGAGAAGAGAATCTGAACATAGGCAGAACAAAGCCCCCATCTGTTAGCCACCCCACCTAAGAGTCCCCCCATGACAAAGCACTGAAAGCTATTATCAGAATCACACTGTATGTCATTTATTGCTACACACACACACACACACACACACACACACACACACACACCCCACTATATATTTGGGTTTAAGTTAGGAAACAAGTTAATTACAAGTCTCTGTTTATCTAACTTAATAAATTATTATTTATAAAGACACAAATTAAAAGGACATTTCCTATTTTATTATTGTTAGATTGTTAGATGCCTGCACTGGGAAGCTCTCAAATAGGAATGGCTGTCACTGCTCTGATACTAAGGGAAGAGCCTGGACCTCCACATGCGCTGTTCCTGTTGGTAAGAGCAGGTGCATTACCCTGAAAGCAGCCTCTCAAAGAGCCCACTGCCGAGTTTTACAAAACAACTCACCTCTCTCAATTTGTAAAATATACATACTTTTAATATCTACATATTTTTTCCATTTGAAAAGATTTCCCTTTCATTTTTTCATGTCTTTTTTAATACTAAGTAGTTCTGGCATATTAAGGAGTCAAATGAACCTGGGGTAAGGGGAGAGTGTGTACAAAAATACTCATTTCTAATGTCAAGAATGCCTGTTTGTTTAGTTGGGGTCCAAAAAGGACAGTTACTGCTTTGGATATATACATTTTCATTGACTTGCCAAATAAGAATGATGGTAATAAAACAATCATGCCTCTTTCTCTTCTTCCTCTTCTTCTGTCTCTTCGTCTGCTTCAGCCGGATAGTCTTCTGCTTCTTCATCATAATCTTCTACAGTTAACTCCAATGCACGATATTGAAATGGCTCTGTTAAAAAAAAAAGAAGAAAAATCCTTGGGGAAAATATTTTTAGAATAAAAAATATTAGCATATTACAGCAGTCAATGGTTAAAAAATTATTATTACCAATCTCTTAGTTTTAATATGCTTTATGTGACAAGTGGCCAGGATGGCCAGTGCTATATGCATCCTGGCCATTCTGAACAGACAGAGCCTGTACTCTGACCGTAGTCAAGTATATCAGAATCACCCTTGCAAACATGGAGTGCTGCACTTCACAAACTATCCAGAAGGGCTCTGAGGTTCCAAACTGGTTTTAATCCTAGTACCTGCTCTTCATCATAAATGTTATCACTGCAGCCCTTACTTTCCATAGTGTCAACTACTTTTTGAAGTAGCTCCTTTGGTGTTCTGTTGCCAGTCTCCAAGTTTAAAATTTGAATGGAAGAATCACTAATGAGTGATTCCAGCTGTTTCCATGTGATCTTGAAAGAATCAATCTTCTCTTTAAAAGGCTCCATTTCAGGAACATCGGGATAAGCATCTTCAGGAAACTTGGGTAGTACAACTTTTGAGTAAAGGTTAAAGAAAGAAAAAAGAAAGGCTTTAAATGTCCTACCTCTAGCCATATTGACAAAATAAGTTATATTTTTTAAATGTTGGAAAAAAGTAAAGTTAATATTCTAATCAATAATATACTTTTATAAATTTACATTTTAATTTGTTTTTAGATACTGTAGATGAATTACCTATGAATAAAACTCAAATTATTTGGATAGTTAATGTTTCATATGAAAATTTTAACTGTTAATACAATGTATAAAATAAAATTTGATGAAAATCAGTGTCATAAACTGGACAGACATACTTTTAATGGAATGAGCTGAATAAACAGAATGAGTATCAACTGGCAGACAACACAGAAGTAAATAGGATGCAGGTACTATCCCCAAAATAAGGGAGTAGACTCTGTAAGAAAGATGAAGAGCACTTTTGTGCACTAACTACTTGTATTTTACAGCCTGACCTGTTTCAAATAATTCTTCAGTTCCCAGGCTCTCTCTGGATCCTTTTGGAATTTCTTTTTCAATTGCAGTATCCTCAGCAGGCTCAGTGACTTAAGAAAGAAATCTAATAGTTAATGTTTGGATTTTAAAAGGTTAATTTCTTTAACAAAGTGCTGGAACAAGGGAAATTTCAAAACATCATTTAAATTGTATACAATATGTCTAATTGAAAATACAGTTCTGGGCTGGGGATTTAGCTCAGTGGTGCCACACAAGGTCCTGAGTTTGATCCCAGTACTAAAACCAAAACCAAACCAAAACAAAACAAAAAAAGAAACTACAGTTCTTATTAGGTAAGGAATAACATAAAATACATGACAGTATGAGGCAGGGGAATAAAGAATATTCTTAAATATATAAAAGAACACAGACTCCTATACTAATTCACTTATGGTACATATAACTCCAGTTTACAACTGTTGTTAAATATATTCCAAGCTTCTGTTAATGTGGCATCATACTTGCAGTGCCTGATATTCCCTCTAGTTTCTTACTAAGATACTCATTAAGATACACCAATACCCAACAGTAGCAACGAGAGATGATGGTATTACAGACTGAGCTATCTGGGCTCTTCCAGATGATGCTATTACAAAGCCCCAGCTGTGAGTGTAGGGATGGAGAAATTGAGGAGAAGCTAACTTTACTGTGAAAGAAAGAGTGTCAACTTGGGGTTTTTCCTTGATGGTGTAAGGCACATTTCGAATACAGGTCCAGCACAGATGGTTCAGGAAAGACAGACTTAAGCATCTATTAGGAAACTTGATCTTGGGCTTGTCACCCTCTAGCCCTGGGAGAAAATTAACTCCTGTTGTTTGAGCCACCTGGCTACAGCATTCTATTACGGCAACCTAAATGGACCCAGACATTGACCCATAAAACTAATGCAGTAAAATGACGTATGTTGGATTTGAGGGTTCTCATTGTTACATGCTTCCCTTTAGTCCTGTTTCTTTCATCAGATAACAGCAAGTTCCCAGCCCTTAATGAGCTAGTCTGGCATCTAGCTGTGGATATCTGAAGACTTCTGGGTTGTAGGTTTGGTTTCTAATCCAGTACTAACTGTGCTTGGAAGCACCTACTAACCTCATTCCCACCACAGCAGAGCACGGCGCCTTGCTGCCGTAAACCCATTCTCGACTCCTGCTCACCTGACCTGCTCACCTGACCCAACTCAGCAAAGTAGGCCTTGTGATAGGGCTGGCTCCTGGGGGTGTGACACGAGGGGTCTTACTGAGTCTCTTGAAAGCCTCCACTCTTAGTGTTAATAACAAATGAAAAACACAATGTAAAGGCCAGGTGAAAGAGGTCAGAAGGAAGGAAAGGGTTTTATAGTCTGGGATCTTTAATGGTCCTGCTTTCTGGACAATGTGTCCTGCTCCTGATCCCAGTCCTGGAATCAAACAGCCTCGGCTTCCTTACCATGCTACACTCTATGTGATCGGGACATTCTCGGGGTCAGGAAGGCTCAACTTTCCATCCCTAGCCACCTTCTATGTTCTACACACCCTGTCTATCTCTCTCTCTCTCTCTCTCTCTCTCTCTCTCTCTCTCTCTCTCAGATCAGAGTAGAATGAAGGACAGAGCCCTGATTCAGGACAGTCCAACCTGATTCACGCTCTGTTTTGGGGACTTCAGACATTTCAGACTCTTCTTTCTCAGATACTTCCAGCGCTTCAGACTCTCCACAGAATTCAGACTCCTTGACCTCAATTTCTTCTTCAGCTTCATTATCAGCTTCTTCAGCTTCGAGAATCAAGAGGAACAGATTAGCATTCAGTTTAGGTCAACAAATATTTATTGGGTGCTAAATGCTGAGGCCAGAACAAAGAACATCTATCAAAATGTAGTAGTAAAGGAAGGATAATCATGTGCTCAGGGTCTCAGGAGAGAACCAGACCAAGAGTTTATTCAAAAGAAGAAATGTTTCTAGCAATCTCAAATATTCTAACAGTAAAAGACTAGAGATACCCCAAGCCTATTCAGCAATAGACTGCCTAGATTTTCAGTGTCCAAAATGGTAGCCATTAGTCACATGTCGCTACTGAGCAACTGAAATGTGGCTAGTCCAAATTGAAACATATGTAAGTTTTTGTTTTTGGAGACGTGGTCTCACTATGCAGTTCAGGCTGGCCTTGAACTCACTATATAGTCCAGCCTGCCCTCAAACTCACGGCAATCCTCCAGCCACAGCCTCCACAGTGCTGGGATCACAGGTGTGCACCACCATGCCTGGCCATGTGTAAGTATTAAGCATATAAAGGATATCAAAGGGTTGGCATGAAAACACTGAATGTACAACGTCTGGCTACTAGGAAATTTAGTTACATGTGTGGCTTATATTGGGCAGCATCAGGCTAGATTATATATATATAATGGTAGCTACTCTTACAGTTAAGTAAAAACAGCAAGTAGTAAATGTTGATTAATATGTTAATATTAAATTTGTAAAGCATAATTACAAATTTTGAGCAGCTGCTAACAAAGAATTATATGCATGGAAATCTTTCAGGGAAAAGATGGTAGTGGTGTCAGGAATCTTGCCTCCCCAGCTGCCATTCATATACTTATGGAACTGACATGATACATTCATGAAATGGAAGACAAGGTACTTTCTATATAAAGACAATTTGAAAAAATAAATAAGCTTGCTTTTTGTACTCTTGTGGAATTCATTCTTCCAGTGAGTTCCTTCAACTGTCACATTATCAGGGTGTGATAAGCCTCTGACATCTGAACCTTATCTAACTCTAGGTGATTATGCACCAGAAGAAAGCATCTTGAAGCATCTTAATATCTCAGTCTGAACCAAGACTACAATGCGTGTAGCTTCCAAGTATGTAACTTGAAAAGTGGTGAAGCTTTCTGTGTTAAGTCAAGAGTTTTATGGTAATACACTCAAGTATGAAGCAGCATTTGCTGAATCCTACTGCAGCGGGGAATAAAGATACACAGTTTACACAAGAAATTTAAAATTTCTTTCAACTACATATTTCTTATAGTAAAAAAAAATCATATACCTCCAAGGTGTGTATATAAATTTATTTCTAGGTTATATTCTTATCTATATTGGATATATTATAAAAAGAATTTATATAATGGTACAGAAAATTTTAAAAGTTCAAATCCTTTTTACTAAAACCCCAATGAATAATCTGTATACCATGTAAGTCAGGGATGAATTGAAAGGCAGGTGGTCTAAGATCCTTCAACTATTTATGGCTTTGATTATTAATTTGTGTTGTATTAATTATCCATAAATTACCCCAAAACTAGAGGTTAAAACAACAATCTTCACACATCACCTTGCAGTTTCTGTGGACAGGAATCAAGAGGGCTTAGCTGCAGGGTTCTGGCTCAGGGTGTTCCAGGGGTTCTGAAGACTTAGTGTGGATGGAGGACTCACTTCCAAGGTGGAACTCAAACCAGAACTATGGTGCTCAGGGACCCAAAAGCTGCTGCCACAGGGTCTTACTGGAGTCCTGACCCAGAGAACGGGTTGTGTGATAAGAATGAATGTTATCTTACACCACTAACTTCTGGAGTGCCTGTCGTACAGCACTGGAAAACTGAAACTATGCTCTTCACTCATTCAGCCATGGGCCCCTCTGGCAATCTGGTGAAACTTAAGGGCCTTTTCTCTGAATAATGATTTCAAACTCAGCAAATAAAATATATGAGTCCAATTACATTGAAATACAGTTGCCAAATTAAAAACTATGCTGTAGGGGCCGGGGATTTAGTTCAGTGGTGCTGCCATGAAAGTTTGATTCCTAATACAAAACAAAAAATTATGCTGTAGGAAATCTGTGCGCCTTTACTACTGTATTAAAGAAAGACAACTAACAGATACATTAATAACTACTATAAGTTTGGAACCATGATAAGCACAAATAAGATATGTAAAACTATAATGAAAAGAAAATATCTTCATTTCTCTTAACTTCAAAGGTAAGGTACTCTTTTGGTTTACTGCCTGTATTAACAGTTGAAGGGATCACCAAATTTCAGTTAAACGTTAGTGAAAATAAAGTTGGAATTATTTTTTCCATTGCAGTTTTCAGATCCATAATCGTTATCCATGGGTCCCAGGTTGAAATCTAGTACCTAAAGAAAACTTAAAACTCAGAAAAGAAAGCTCCTCCACAATGGATGTTGGTGTCTAAATGGAAAGGCTATGGATTTAGTAAGGGTATGGATATTTTCTTGCGCACTTTTCTAACAGAAACAATATCATCAGCCATGTGTCACCCATGATGACAGTATCATTTACAAACATGCCACACAAACTATTCTGCTGTGTATCCTTCCTAGAGGGTGTACAATTAGGGATCTGTGTGAAGAGTCGCTTTCCTATGAATCTATTACTCTAGTGATGATATGCTGTGTTATACAAACTGACACATTTGAGAATGAAAAGGGATAATATAAGTAAGCTGGGACCACAGGCATAAATCTGGACTCATGTGAAAACTGGGAAATACGATCACCCTGCCTATAATTCACTTGAAATAATGCAGCTGCTTGCAGTAACAATGCAAGAATAAATGATACATTATTCGTCTTAATCTATGTTGACCTTTTGCGTTCTCAGGCATAGCATCCAGTAGTCTTTGCTTTTCTTCTTCTA
The DNA here is from genome assembly GCF_000247695.1 of Heterocephalus glaber. The sequence goes on from NW_004624805.1 coordinate 112,466, forward strand.
TTTTTAGTGCCTCTTCTTTAGCCTTTCTGAAATGAAATGGTTCAAAATTTAATTAACTTTGCAAAATCAGACATATCACATTATTATAGTATTGAATGCTTATGGTGGTAAAAAGAAGTGTAAATTGCTTATATATTCATTATACTTTTTACTTTACAAGGTACAATTCTAAACCAACCATGTTAAGGTCAGTTAGTTTACACTTGCTATTGTTGTGGGGTTGGGTAAGAAAAACTGGAATTTTATACTTTGAAAAGGTTTAGCTATTAACTAGAAAATCTGTCAAAAGTAATAAAGGATTATCTAAGTTGAAAAGCAAGAGGATCTGTAACATTTTTTCTCTGGTTAAATGGAAATTATTCACGATATAATGTTAAGTGAAAAAAGAATATAAAACTGTATGTATAATACAACTTTAATTTGCATTTTAAATGTATATAAGTTAAAAGACTGGGAGAAAACTAACTGAACAATTAACAAACAGCAATTATCTCTAGATGGTGACATAATGAGTTTTAAATTTTTTTAATTTTTTCATTAAAAACTTTTCGACATTGAATAAATAAAAATTGTAATTTTTCTCTAACTAGGAAAAAACCTGACTATTTTATTTTTAACACAGTGCTGATGAAATTTAAAGCCACTTAGAATGGAAGCTTCAGTACCTGGAGGGAATCTGCACATATTTCATTAAGGCTGCTGCACTCATCTTCCCTTAACAATGAAGGTGAAGGGAGGTACAAGGAGATTTAGTAAAATGACAGAGAAAGACAGCATCTATTGAAAGTGAAAAGTATGTGTATCTTTTACCTAGAAATTCCATGTCTAGGAATTCAGCTCTCAGAAACAGGCATACTACTGCACAAAGAAACATGTAAGAATGCCAACTGAATCTTTTAAAAATAGTATCAAAATAAACTACATCAAATGTTCACCAACAAGGGACATTAGGAAGACCCTCCTATAGCAGCACGGCTGGAGCGCTGCTCCCAGGCCCCGTCACCCTCTGCTGTGTGCGTCCTCTGCCTGCCTTGTGGCTGTGTCTGTCCAGTCTCCTGAGATGCTGTCACCGTCCTTCCCTGCAGGTCTGCGCCCCCTGGGGACCAGATCCTCTCACTGCACCCCTCAGCAGCCGGCAGTCCAGGGGCAAAGGTATCTCACAAGTCTGATAATTAGAAGATATTTAACAATTCTAAAATATACATTAATCTGTTTTACTATTCTAGGCAGATTTTACCTTGACTTTGCTGCTGCTTCTTCCTTTTTCTTTTGTAGCTCATTTAACAATCTTTCTAAAATTTTCGAGTCAATTTCAGACTTATTTTGTAAATATATTCTATTAAATAAACATTTTCCTGAAATACAGATAAAGAGAATAGTATTATTTTTGAAGCTGTAAAGAGTGAGATATATTTTTGAAATTAAGAACAAAAAATTAATTCTGCCTTTCCTTTAAAGATTTATTGAAATAGTCTAAATTGCTTAAAATTTTAATAGACTGTCTTAAATCTTTCTTAAAAAGGTATTTATTAATATAGTATAATTACAACATGAAGAGTCAAATATTTCCCCCAAAGAAACTCTGATTTCAAATAAATTTCCTTAAGAGGCAATGTGACAGAATAATTAAAAACTGACATCTTATGTACTTAATGTCCCTCGGTCTTACGCATTGTTCGTTAGGAGTTACTGTTGCTGACTAGGGGAGGGGTAAGTCCTCAGCTCCAGGTAAAATGCACTGGCTGACAGGACCCTCCGCTAACCAGCACATGATCCTGGCCTCCTCCTTTGCCAGCCAGGGGTTGTCGGGGTGGTATTTGGACCTTAGGAGAGTATACAGTTTTTCACTCTGTATTTTAACACAAATATTAAGCAGCAATAAAATTTCAGTTTCAAATTTATTTGATAAATATTTACCAACCATTGTATTCTGTGTCCGATAAATAGATTACCAAATCCGGTACAATTCCTTTCTCAATTAAGACCGTCCACAGTTCTTTTATAACAGGGCAGTTGTCCACAATCCATCCTCCAAGTTTTGGGGCACCAGAAAACCTATTCTTGTTTTCTTCTACTACCTGTGAAAATTACACCATGATACTGCCATTATAGCTTGACAAGTTAAGGATTTTACCTTGATATGTCATTTTTGTTGAGCTTTCAAAAATTATTTTTAAACGAAAAACAAATTTAAAGCAAGGAAATTCTATGTTTTAAAAGTTAAGAATAGGAAGCAAAAGCCTTTGTTAAATAAACATAGCAACTCATTTTGCCATTTGCTCTTCAGCATCATGGGACGCAAACCCTGATTAGGACGCTGGGACAAGGCCTGCTCCTGGGATGAAGGCATGGGTCCTGCCAGCATCCTCCACTGGCCTTCTGCTCTCACCCTTCCATGTGAGGGGGCTCCTGAGATGCGCACTGCAGCAGCAGGAAGCGCTGCGGTCACAGGAGTTTGGCTAAACTCTCCCTACAGATACAGAAATCAGTCATGTGGATCTGTGAATCGATCAACTCTGAGGGCCTAAGATCAGTTTGTGTGCCATCAGGTAGTCACAGAGTATTAGGAATCAAAGGGGAGAGATGTCAAAAGGGTCAGCATAACCCTCCGACCTATGAGGATTTAACATTATCTCCTTTTAAAATTTTTATCTAGGGCCAGGGATGTAGCTCAGCAGCGCAGTGGCTGCCTGGCAAGCGTCAGGCCCTGAGTTTGATTCCCAGTATCAAAAAAGAAAAGTGAGAAAAAATTTTTTTCATCTGAATACAGTCTTTTGAAAGAAATAACTTTAAACACCTAGAAATGTTTAACACAAGAGAATTCAAGAGTAAAAGGAAAGCTATAAACAAATAGAAATGGTTAATATAAATTTTACTCTCCAAGTTTCAAAGACAAAAACATTAAAACCTTGAGATATAATTTATAATTTCTCTGCCACCTCCAACTTTTTTGAAAAAAAAATAATGGCCTCATGGTATTTTATCACGTGAAAAAAATCTTACTTTCTAAAACCACCCTCTGTAAAATATTTATATCACTTATAGTTTTATGGTAACACTATGATGAATATCTGTATATATTAAATCTTTATTATTTTAATAACATTATAATGAATGCCTTTATATATAAATCTTTGTCCAAATATTATATATTTCTTTAGATTAGGTTCCTAGAAGATGCATTTTTACATCAGAGAAAACTCAGAAGTGAATATTCTAAAGGCTTTTCATACAGGTTAAACTGCTTCCTAAAATATCTGTATCAATTTTCACTCTTCCCGTTAGTGTTTTAATGTGACTATAGCATGACAGCCTTACTGGCATTGACTGTTTAAAAACTGCCAATTTTACAGTTGAGAAATTATATCTCATTGTTTGAATTTCATATTCTTATTGAAACTTACACATTACAAACTTTCAATTAACCACATGTATTTCTACTTTGATGAAATATGCTTATATCCCTGGCTTGCTTTTATATCTGGGTATTAGACTCTCCTATTGATGTATAAGAAATTAATGTTATATTTATTGTAAATTCTTTCTTCAGTTTGGCTTTTGTGATTTCTTACAGAGAGAGTCATGATTAAGCTGCCTCTACTGAAATTTTCTCTCAGGAGCTTTTCCATTGCAGCTGTGCCCAGAGCCCTTCCTGGCCTAGGGTCTGGGATTCCCCAAGAGCCCCACGTGCTGCAGGCCTGGCCCCGACTCTGCATCTCTGGGAGGTGAGATGGGCCGGTGGCGGTCTCAGGTCAGGCCTGGCCTTGAAAGGGGATGTGGGACCACGTTGCTTCCTTTCTCCCTCTGCTTTCTGGCCGCTGCAGGAGTGTTCCTAACCTCCCCTGGCTCCCCACCAAGCTGTGCTTCCTCACCACAGACCCAAGAGCAGCAGGCCTGGTGCACCTTGGACTGGAACGTCCAAAACTGTGAGCCAAGAGCAGTTCACCTGTTGATCATCTGCGGTAGTTCTTGTAGAGATGGGAGTCCTTGAGACGATTCGATGTTACCACACTGTCTTCTAGCTTAGCGCTTTAATGTACATGGAATTATTTATTTTTACCTTGATATAAGGTGGGAGTCTAAGTAGTTTTTTCCTTGATAGTTAATCAGCCAACACCGTTAAATAATTCTTTTGTATTAGACTGTGATGTGAACTTGGGCAGGTACTAAAATTGTATCTGTGCTGAGGTCTGCGCCTGTACCTCTCCGTGCTTCCCTGGTCCTTGTATCACATTTCAGTAGCTGTGCAGCAAGTCGCCCTCTATTGTGCCTCTCTGCCAAACTGTTCTTATCTAGTCTGAACTATTGGTTCTTCCACATAAACATGAGAGTCATATTCTCAATGTCCAAAACACATTAGAGATTTTTATTAGAACTGCATCAAATCCATATATTAACTTGAGGAAGACACAGATGTATGATTGATGAATTTTTTATTTGCTTATTATAAATTTTAAAACTCAATAAAATTTTGTCTTTACAAATGAATTGTAATGTCTCTATGTCTTGACATCTACTTATGTGAATACTTATTTCATTTTCTTTTTTGTTGTTGTTGTTGTTGTTTTTTGGTACCAGGGCTCGAACCGAGGACCTTGCACTTGCAAGGCAGGCTCGGTGCCACTGAGCTGAATCCCGGCCCTATGTGAATATTTATAGTTTAGTTTTTTTTATTCATGTGGATCTCTCATCTTTATTTCAAGCTTATCATTAGTTATTTAACACTTATATTCCTTTCATGTATGGATTTCTTAGTTTATTTGAACATTTTCTGAATGTACTTATTAGCTTTTAATGTTTTTTTAGATTACTTTCTTGGATATCTTTAACATAAATTGTCAGTTGTAAAAATGATTGTATTTTTCCTATGTTCTAATAGTTATTTCTCATATGTTTTAAGGCATTCTGTATAGGCAAATTTCCATCAAGTATTAAAAATGGGTGTTAGGGCTGGGGATTTAGCTCAGTGGCACCACACCTGCCTCACAAGTGCAAGGTCCTGAGTTCGATCCCCAGTATGGGGAAAAAATGAAAACAAAAATGGGTGGGACAGGAATATAATTATCTTGTTTATCTTGTTCTTGCCTGTAATGTAAATCAGTCTGTCACCCTAAGTTAAACTTCATTACAGTGTCACGAGGGTGTTCTGCTGTCTCTGATGCAGGCAGGTAATTACTGAGACATTGTATTGCTCTTGCTACATTCCCAGTCCTTTCTTTGAGAAGGGAGCTAGGCTATCTAAGCTCCTTGCTTTTGCAGAAGTTTGTGTAGCGGGGCTGAAGGCAGAAGCCAACTTCCTGATTTTAATTTGTCCCAAGTGATTCTGCTGCAGATGGGAAAATGTTATAGATTGAAAAATACTGCAATGAGACAGAGAAAGGAATCACTATAGGCTTGTGAAAAATAGGTTTTCTACACAGGTCCCTGGTCTCTTAAGGAATGACCGTGTGCTACACATTTCGATGTTAAAATCTCATATAATTTAAACTGTCCCAAACCCCAGAGCTGCAGTTTACTGTCTGACTACACTATGTGTACTCCTGTATCAGAGGTGTTTTAGTAGAGCTACCTGTAGATGTGTATCCTCAAAAGAAAACTGAGGAGAATGGAGAACATTTTCAGTCAAGGGCAAGGACTGGACTTCCAGGTCCCAAACAATGTCCCTCACTTACACTACCCCCTCATGCTTTGTTTCGGCTATAGGCAAACATGGCAGCTCTGACCTGGAGGAGTTCCTGCACCTTGTGCTCATCTAGTTGCTATTTAGCACATGATAACTCAGTCACTGGTCTATATTCGAACTCAGTCTTGGCCGTCTAGCTGATGGCTCCTTACAGGCAAGGGCTGTGCTTAATTCACTTTCAGATCTCTAGTATCTAACCCAGATCAGGGAAATAGGCTCAGTGCTCAAAGGCTACTGAAGGAAAAATCTGATGCTGGAACAACCCGAAAAGATGCAGAAGCCCTCAAGTGTCTCTGGAAAGCTCAGAGAGAGCAGAGGAGTGCAGAGTCCAAGGCAGGGAGGCCGAGAGAGCTGGGGCTCAAGGAAACCACCCAACACGCACACGCCGGTTCTGCATGTCCACGTTATATTTATTCCCACAGAATAATTTTAAATTAAATCACAGAGAAAATCAGGATCTCATTGAGAGACCAAAACTGATTCATTCTTGAAGGAATCAGACTGCCACCACTATAGCCACTTCAGCCCCTTTCTCTTAAAGTCTTACGGGCTTTAGGTTTCCTTTCCCAGAACAAGCAGCCCCGAGCGGATGTGGCCCAGCAACTACAGCTCACCCTCTCAGGCAGACTGCAGCGAGCAGCTGTGACAGCCTAATGATCACTGTTCTTGACGGAGCTCTGCCCCTCCCGCGTCAGCAAGCACAGCTCCTCTTGCCCGTTTTGACAGCCTCAGCAAGACAGCAACTCCCTTTGTTGCAACTCCTCTGCTCCTCTCTAAGAACGGCATAGGCCAGCGGTGGTGAGCCCATGGCACGGTGAGCAGCCAGCTGTCTGCAGCACTGAAAGCTCTAAAAGGGGCACCACCACTGGCCTAGTCTGAAGAAAGGAGACTTTCCAGTAATGTCAACCGAAAGACATGTCCCCAGCTGTGGCCGTGGAGCTTCTTCTGTCCTTTTTCCTAACAATTCTGTCTTTAGCTTTTCCTCTGAGTGCTTGCCCAAGATCTCAGTACAAAACAGATCCATGCAGATACAGATGAAAGATATGCCTTCTGATTTGGTACGACATAAGGCTTTTTCTCCTGTTGGATTGAAAAATTACACCTGAACACACATTGGATAAACCTGGTTACCTGTGGCGCAAACTCTCTCTCAATCTACAGCTAATTAGCTCTAGACGAATTGAAAACACCTGAACTGAACCAAAGACCATCAGAGTTAATGAATTCATTTCAAAGCTATGAAATTCTACCTCATAGTTTTGTTGATCACTGAAAATTTACCAAAGAGCATCAACAATTTTCCACTGGGATATTTTACATATAACAATGTTGACTAAAAAATGTTCATGAATTTGAAGCCTACACATTTCAGTACTGTAAAATAAGACAAATAATTATACAAACACCAGACTAACATTGTATTAATCATAATTAAGTCAATGGCAAAAATTAACAGGCTGTACTTTTTTTTTTACCTCTTTGAGGACTTCCTCTAAGATATCAGCATGTTTTTCATAAGGCTGCTCAAAGTTCATATCCTTTGTCATTTTTAGAGTCTCCTCAAGCATGGAAATAACTTCTGGATGATTTGCAGTTACCTCTTCTATTGAGTCTTCTATTGAGACTACAGTAAAATAAGTTAATAAGTCAATACCACTAATACATTTAGTGGACAATGCTATTTGTTATTTAAAAAATGACTGTTAATACTTGACCCCAAAAAGCATTATCTTTGTGATACTGCAGCACGTGGTAAAAGAAGAAAAGGACAAGACTGGGGAGAGGAAAGGTAAAGCCAGAAAGCAGTCACGGACTAACACAGCAGTGGCTGAAGCCAGTGCCTCGGACTGAATGTACTTGAGGTGACACCAAAGTCATGTCAGTCAAGGGTCAAAACCAAGGAAGCTCGGGAGAGACAGGTGCTAGAACCAGAGAATTCCAGGATCAAGGGAAGCACACACATTCAAGGAGTGAGGATGCACCGATGGTCCTTCCCGCTAGGGAGAGGGCAGGAGGCAGGCAGGCTGGAGGGGCCAGGGGAAAGGTGGCACACTTCTCACTGTGGCTTCTTGCACAACTGAGCTGGCACTTGGGCTGCACTGCGACTTGAAGATTCATTACTCCTCCAATGAGACGGGAACTCGTCAGCCTAACACCCTCAACTCTGCATTGCCAGCTGCGCTTTGGGGCTGCTGCCCCAGGGTCAACCACAGGCTCTGAGCCCAAATGATTTTAGTCCAGAAAGGCTTCAAAGGTCCTTCCAAGAGTAGCTGCCTCCCACCCTCTTTGCATGAATGCTCCTCCAGAATGGAAAAAGATGCAGTTCTTAAGAGAACCAGGGCAGAAGAGCCAAGAATCCATAATCTTCCCATAGCTTTGAGAGAAGGGAGCATGATGAGATAAAAATAGTTGACAAGATGCTAAATGTACAAGCTGTAGGTCTTCACTGCACATTCATTCTCCTCTTCCTTAGTAACAGAGCCTTGATTTTGTCAAGGCCACCAATATGCCCAGTTGAAAAGTTATACTCCCAACTTTCCTTACAAGCTTGGATGGTCAATAAGAGAAAAGAAAAAATTTTTAAACAAATTTTCTGCCAAATCTTGAGAAGAGTTAGTTGGGTGGAGTCTACATTGTGTCCATTGCTTTTGACCCTCCTCTCACTAGCTCCATTGACATGATGGCTGGAGCCCCCACAGCCATCCTGTGAGTCAGTGTACAACTACCCACCAAGGGTGGCAGAGCATAGAAAGAAACTTCCTGTCTTCCCAATACTCTTTCCACCAAAACAAGAGGTAATGTTATTCATCCTGTGCTCCTGTAGGTCCATAATGCAGTACTCTTACAATGCAGTAAGTTGGTATTAATAGTGGTTTAAAATAAACCTCACATTTCTCCTTCTAAACAAACAGGCAGATACTTGGTTTAACAGAGTCACAATTTAAAAGAACCAAATCACCCAAATATTAATTTACCTTTATCTGAAAACAATTTTAGATCTTAACTAGGATCTTGGGAACATCCTTCAAATGTGGACGTTTCACAGATTTCTTTCATTAATGCATATGGCATTGTTAACAGCCAAAGAAAAATGCAGATGGATTCCCAAGGAAGATCTCATAGTCTCAACTTTTAATTCAAATGAATATTTTGTCTGATACCAGGGAAAATAAAGATAATAACCCAACCATTTAATATAATGCCAGTACATCTAAATTGAGAGAAAAACCCAGAGTGCTGCCCTTTCTGAGGTAACTAACCATGTGTGTTTACCTCAAAGGCCCAGCTGGCCAGGTGCCTGGGTTCTGAGGTGTACTGACCACACCCGGGAATCCGAGGCAGGTGGGGCACTATGCCTGCTTCTGACAGGGATGCACTTGAGGGGAGGCCTTCTCTCTGTAGGCCGCACTGAGAACTCTACCCAGCAGTAGAGACGCATCTCCCAGCTGCCAGTAGAGGGCCAGCATCTGAATGCATCGGGATATGCTCTGGGATGGCTGCGTGTCTGTATTTGCATATGCATGTGTGTGTCAGGGGAAGCAGGGTGCCATTCACAAACTTCCGACAGTGGCCAGTTCAGTTCCCACTAGGCTTGAAATATATAGCAGGAAAAGTACACATGCCTGAATTAGGAGGAACCACACCAAACAACCAGCTCTACATTCTACAACAAAACAAGTTAGATGCACTAGAACACTGAATACAGAATGGCTGGCCTATTAAAGAAAACAGTGTAAGAACACACACACACACACACACACACACACACACACACACACACACACACATCGATGTGCTTATGTCAAATTCTGGCTGAAAGGAAAACTTTTTAAGCCTGTAAAGTGAAGAAAGAAATCAACAATGGCAAAGCAATTAATTGACTGCAAAAACTATGAAAAATGCCTCTCCGTACTCGAAAACAGCAAGGCGATTTAGAAGACAAATTACTCAGATGAAAAAATAGATAAAAATAAGAGACTAATATACAGAGACCCTATAATTGATACAATTTACAAAGGTAAGCCAAAGTTAAATAGGGTCACCTCAATAAAGAAGGCTAACAAATATTAAAATAAATATCAGAAGTAAAATCAACACTTGAGAGAAATGCTAGGAAAACAATGACATGTATTTTGTATACTAATGAGAAAAATGTAACCTAAAACAATTTTATATAAAGCAATGTGTTGGTAGCTTCACATTCATTAATCTAATAAGTCTGCTTATGTCAACATCCAGCCAAAATTTTATATTAAAAGTTCACAAAAACATTATTTATAATACAGGAAGAAAAGACAAAAGTAACAAATTTCCAATATAAAGTGAAGGACCCTAGTGAGCAAGACAGACTCCATATTGCTGCTTGACCCACCTGCCTGTCCTTCAGATGAACTCAGAAGGAGGAAGCTTAGAAACCTCCTCCCCTTACAAGGTCCCTTTAGAAATAACAATTAACAGCAGGACGTTCCGCTTCTGTGCCTTTCGCTTGCTTTACTAGTTCTATCCCATAGGGGGAAACTGTGGGCCTCAAAGGTGTATAAAACATGTTTGTCTCCCTGAGTCAGGGCTCGAGTCCGATGTTCGGCTCGGGTCCCGGCCGGTAATAAACTCCTGTGTGGATTTAATATAGGTCTCTGGTTGGTTCTTTCTTGCTGGGTCTAACATAAAGAACTGATTAAAATTACTACATATTCATAGGTAAAATTTGCAACAATTTAAAATGAGTTAAGTATTTCCTAATTAAATAATATAATTAAATGGTATGCTTATGTAAAAAAGGCAAACGTTTATATTACACCTATTATGTAATGATATATTACATTATTTTAAGTAATGTAATGTGATGTTCTCTCAGTTATGTTAAAATATGAATAGAAAAACTTTTAAAGAGTAAATAAAACAATGGATTCAACCACAATTATGGATTTATGATGCTCTGATTCTAATACATTAAAGGAAGCAGAGAGCTTTTAAGGAAGAATTTATAATTATATGATAACTACTGTATAATGTTTGGAAACATTCAAATTTTTCTTCGGGCTCTCCTTGTATGTGACTCCTCGTTTTCTATGTTTTATTCTTCATTCAAGTAAATCTTCTGTTCTATGCTGTTCGGTTTAAATCTGTAAGAGGAAAGCTAGTTTTTTCCTGAAGTTTTCATTTTCTGGTAATTTTAAGCTTCAATAAAAACAATCAAATATAAAATAATTATAAATAGCATCCATATTTATGGCACTGGCAGTTCATTTTATTACCATCTTTATCAGCACTAGCAGACAGATAATCAAGAGCACCTTCTGACTTCATTCTGCTTTCTTCCACGTCCTCTAAGGAGCTGTCTCTTTGAGATTCTTGAGAATGTGCTACAGTAAAAGAGGAACACACTTTGTTAGGAGGCTACTTGTATTAGGAAAGCTTCAGCCAATAGCATTAGCAATGTATTTTTTCACCTCCTTCATCGATAGAAGAGTGTAATTCTTCGGAGCCTTTAGACACATACTCTGGGAACTCTTCAGGTGCTTTCTCTCCAAATTGTTTTTGAAGTTCTCTTAAAGTAGTGTCGGCTGAAAGATAATAATTGGCTGTGTTAACAAGAGGTAACTGGGGAGGGCCGGGGATTTAGCTCAGTGGTTCCGTCACCTGCTTCACAAGTGCAAGGCCATGAGTTTGATCCCAGGTACCAGAAAAACCAAAAAGGTAACTGGGGATAGGGAGGCAGGTGTGATCTTGTGATCCAGGTCTCAGCCAAACATCTCCTCTTTGGAGGGGTGGTTCTAATCCTCCAGCATCCCAGCTCTGCTCACTGTCCCCTCTGTGACCATATGACCTCTTTCTACATGTTCACAGGACTTTTTAATGCCCTGTGCCCTCTATGGACATGAAGTGCCCCAATGACGGGGCTTCCAGTGTCTTGTCCACCTCTGTCTCTAAGTGCCCACAGCCAGGCGTAACACAAACTAGGTCCTCAAGTATTTGCTCAATGAATTGAGTTTGTTTCCTTCAGCCTTAAATAGTTCAGATAGCAAGCCATTTTAGTATTCTGAATAAAAGATTCTCCTGCTTCAGTTTGTAAGCTGTTTATATTTTTAAATTTTTGATTTTCATTTTTTAAATTTTCATTTTGTAGATAATACTCTAAAACCATAATTTCATTCTAGGTCATCTGGATGATCATTTGGATGGATGCAATCTCAGTGCTGGTCTTCTGTTTCACTTTTTGTAATCTGTTGGATTCTTTTACTTGTTTGTAGGCTAATCAGAGAGAAAAGAGGCAGAACTGTTAGGCAAACAATGTGTCTTCTACTATAAAAAAAACTCAGTATTACCATATAGGAAGATTTCCATGCTATTTACATAGTTTCAATTTCCTAATTTATGTAAACAGCTAAAAAACATTATAAAAAATGATTCCCTTCAGGAGTAACAAAAAGACAAAATATAATATAAACTTATTGAGAAATTCATAATAATATAGATGTAATTAATAACAAATTTATTAAGAAAAGTAAAGATAATACACAAAGATACAAAATGTATGGGACAATACAAACATCAGAATAAGAAAGAGATTTTGTATGCCTGCATGTGAAAATATAAAAATAAAAATGAGAATTTTTGTCAAATTATGGCACAGTATTTAGACCATCTGCCCACTTGGTCTTGTAGGAAGTGACAAAATTCTACAAGCAACCTCACTTCCAGTACTGTTTCTGGCAAATAGTGAGTGAGCTTTATAGAACAAATGAAAGATTTGCCAAGGAAAAGTTTAAAACAATGGTTTTTTTGTTTTGTTTTGGGGGGTTTTTTGGAACCAGGGATCAAACTGGGGTCCTTGCACTTGCAGGGCAGGCGGCGGAACCACTGAGCTAAATCCCCGGCCTTAAAACATTGTTTTGAGGGGAATTTATATTACTAGTTTTAAAGTATTTCATAAAATCTTAATAATTGCATTTCATATTAAAGGGAGTAACAGTGAAAAACAGTCAAATAGAAAGTTCAGAGGCTCATACACATACACACTCAAACTTCAGATAAAGCCATTTCAAGTCTCCAGTGAAATGGATGATTTAGTAAATGTTTTTGTAATGTTGGATCACCATTATAAATTCAGACACCTATACAATGCAAAATTTATTACAATGATCATATCTTAATTGCAAAGAAGGGCTAGGATCACTGTCTTGTTTCTTGTAACTCAGGTTAGGTTCTGGTCTCTCCTGCTCTACTGCAAAAAAGAAGAAGAAAAGAGCTTGGAGAGATAGGACCGAAGGGAAGACCTCACAGCCAGATCAGCTGGGTGTTGAGGGGTAATTTTCTTTCTTCCCCTTGAAGGGGAACGAGCTTCTCTTTCACTGGTGCTCCCCGGCTGTGGACAGGCACAAATTCTGGGTAAGCGCCACCGCAACAGAGAATGCTCAGGGAACCGGAACTCTCCAGCTCTGAAGGGGAGAAATTTACTGTTGGCCACTGCCACATCTCACTGGTATTCACTGGCAAAGGAGTAACGGGTGCTGCAAATAGGAACTGAAGGGTACAGTTATTAAACCCATTAGACCTGTGCGTGGTGATGTTTTCTGTCATTTTAAGAGACTAAATACCGGGAGGGAGGGCAGATGTCAGAGCTCTTGTACAATTTTAAATGTCATAATTAAACGTGAACTGGTCCCCCGCACCCGGAAAAAAAAAAGAGAAAGAAGGGCCAGGGATTTAGCTCAGTGGCACCATACCTGCCTGGCAAGTGCAAGATCCTGAGTTTGGTCCCCGGTACCGGAAAGCGGCGGGGGGAGACCTTATTTTAAAATTAGTGAATGGCAGCAATTAGACAAGAGAAAGACATAAAAGGAATAAGGACAGGAATGGAAGACGTTAAATTGTCATTTTTTGTGCATGACATGATACTCTAGATAGAAGATCCCCAAAACTCCACCAAAAGTCTTCTAGACTTAATAACCAAATTCAGTAGAGTAGCTGGATAGAAGGTCAACACTCAAAAATCAATAGCTTTCCTCTACACGAACAACAGACTCACTGAGACAGAAACTGGAGAAACAACACCTTTCACAATAGTATCCAAAAACACGAAATACCTAGGAATCAATCTAACAAAGGAAGTGAAAGACCTCTATGCTGAAAACTACAGTACTCTGAAAACAGAGATGGAAGATGATATCAAAAAATGGAAAAGTATCCCTTGTTCTTGGGGAGGAAGGCCTAATATAGTGAAAATGCCCATACTTCCAAAACAGTTACACAGATTTAATGTAATCTGGATTGAAATTCTAAGAGCATATTGCATAGAATTAGAGAAAACAATCCTAAAATTCATTTGCAACAAGAGGAGACCTAGAATAGCAAAGGCAATTCTGGGCAACAAAGGCAAGGCAGGGGGCATCACAATCCGACTTGAAATTATACTACAAAGCTACTGTGATTAAAAACAGCATGGTACTGGGGAAAAAAAGCAGACCTGAGGATCAACGGAACAGATTAGAAGATGCAGAAACAACACCAGACATACTCAGCCACCTCATCTTTGACAAAGGAGCCAAATACCTTCTCTGGTGGAAGGACAGCCTCTTTAATAAATGGTGCTGGGAAAACTGGGTTTCAGCTTGCCAAAGATTAAAACTAGACCTGTATCTTTCACCATGCACTAAACTAAAATTGAAATGGATCAAAGTTCTAAGTATTAAAACAGAAACACTAGGGCCGGGGATTTAGCTCAGTGATTTCACGGCCTGCTGCGCAAGCGCAAGGACCCGAGTTTGATCCCCGGTACCAAAAAAAAAACCAACCAGATACATTAAATCTACTGGAAGATAGATTAGGTAGAACTCTTGAAGGCATTGGCATCGGAAAAGACTTTGGGAACAGAACCTTGGTTGCATGGGAACAAGCACAAAGAATCAACAACTGGGATCTCATCTTATTAAAAAGCGTTTGCACAGCAAGAGAAACCTCCAACAGAGTGAAGAAGCAACCCACAGCGTGGGAAAAAATTTTTGCCAGCTGTTCCTCAGACATAGGGCTACTATATAGAATATATAAAGAACTCAAAAAAATCAGATCCCCCAAAGTTAAAGACCCAATCCAAACCTGGGCACCTGAAATGAACAGACACTTCTGAGATTAAGAAGTAGAAATAACAAATAAATATGTGAAAAAATGTTCAACATCACTGATCATTTGTGGGATGCAAATGAAAACAACACTGAGATTCCATCTCTCCCCAGAAAGAATGGCTGCTATCAAGAAATCAGCCAACAACAAATGCTGGTGGGGCTGTGGGGAAAAAGGAACCCTTCTCCATTGTTGGTGGGAGTGTGGACTGGTCCAATCAGTATGGAGATTCCTCAAAAAACTAAAAGTAGAGGTTCCATTTGACCCAACTATTCCCCATCTTGGTATCCTCCTGAAAGAATTAAAAGCATCATACCACAGCAACACATGCACACCCATGTTTATAGCAGTACAGTTTGTAATAGCTAAATCTTGGAAAGAGCCCAATTGTCCACCAACCAAAGAATGGATAAAGAAGATGTGGGGTTTTTTTATACAATGGAGTACTACTCAGCCATAAAAAATTAACTTTGAGATATTTAAAGCTAAATGCACCTTGAGACTATACTCTTAAGTGAAATAAATCAGATGCACATGTGTAAATACTACATTGCTTCTCTGATGTGAGAAACTGAAAATGTAAATGAGGACCAAAATGTATAATAGATATTGTGAAATAGGAAGAAAATGTTCAAAGGGGAAGGGGAACTAAGAAGAGGGGTGGAGGAAAGGAAAGAAGGGAAAGAAAAAATGAGAAAAGAAGGAAAAAATGGAAACAAAGCTTTTTTAAATAGGGAGGGCTGGAGGAGTTGAAGGGAGGGAAGGGGAATGGGGAAAAATAAGAACCAAGACATATCATGCACAGGTACAAATTCCCTATGATAAATGTGATCATTATGTACACTTAAAATTTACCAATAAACTTAATTAATAAAATAAATGAATAAAATTAGTGAATGGGATCCTCCTGCCTCAGCCTCTCAGAGAAAAAAAGAATGGGGATGTAGCTCAATAGAAAGGCCCTGGATTCAATTAAAACAAAACAAAATAAAACAAGTGAATTTAATTTGGGATCTTAATTAATCATTAACATATGAATAGGGAAAAAGGACAGGTGGAGAAGACTAAATTTCTAACAAGGCATATCTCCGAGGATTAAGGATGTATGCATTCTCCTCCCATTTGCTTTTCCACTTGAAGAGACAGAGGATAAGGGCACCGATCCTGACATCAATCCCAACCCCTTGCTCTCCGTCAACTGTGGCAACTTACCTACCTTTCTGTGAACCTCAGTTTCTTAATCCACCAGAATCAGACATGAAAGCCCAGCCCGCAGCCTGTTACGAGGGCTAGTTAGGACAACAGGTGCAGTGGCTAGCACTAGCATGTGATAAGTAAGTGCTCAATATATATTAACTGTTACTGCTTTCATAGTGAGAAACACTTTATTATGAAAAGAGTATTTGGAACTGAGACACCAGGGTCATATCTGGTGACAGTGTATTGTCATAGCTTCTGGGAAGCCCCAACAGTGGTAACCAAATCCAGGCTACATAGCACATTAAGGCTGCACTGTTGAGAGCTTTAGACAAGGTACGTCATGAGGTCTAACCTCACTACTGACAAACATCCCAACTAGAGGTACAAGTTCTACCAAAAGAATCCATGAATTTCAAAAGCAGGCAAGAGTCATGGATTTAGCTCAGTGGTTTCGCTGCCTGCTGCGCAAGCACAAGGACCCAAGTTCGATCCCCGGTACCAAAAAAAAAGCAGTCAAGAAATGAGAATCCTCATTTTTCCTGGAGAAAAATGGAAAAATAAATACTGTAAACCCTTGGGCCTATTCTTTTTTTTTTTTTTTTTTTGGTACCGGGTTTTGAACTTGGGACCTTGTGCTTGCAGGGCTGGCAGCGGCACCACTGAGCTAAATCCTCAACCCCCCTTAGGCCTACTCTTAAAAATGTGGTCAACGTTCAGTGAAATACAGAGTGCATCAGGACTTTGGGAACGGGCTCCGCCTCATCCATGCTTCCACTGGGGTGATTTCAGAGCCACTTAACTCCCACGTGCCTCTGCTGTCTGTACAATTAGAAAGCTGTGTCAGCTGATCACTCAGGGTTCCATTTTCACATTATGACTTCCTGAGTTTGAAATTAATATTTCCCAAATGTAGAGACTCAATTATAATTAAGGGTAACATATCAGCCTAAAACAAATTCCCTAATATTTGAGCAGATTCTTGTTGTTGTAATTAGCAGTGTAGATAAAAGTGTAAATACTATGGCCAGTACAGTACATAGACTCAAAAAAGGTTTTTAAAAAATCCAAATGTAGAAGCTCTTTCTGATTCCTTTTCTTTGAGATCTATAATTGAAATTTTATGTGCATGAATCAATTTATGTATATCCACTCCTTCAAACATTTATTAAGAGACTGCACACTTACAAGGTGCGAAGGGTACCACATAAGCAAAATAAAGTCCTAGCCCTGAATGAAATAGCCAAGCTTACTAGTTTACCAAAACTTCAAATATATATATATATAAAACTGGTTCACCTTGTCTTTTAGCTTGTAGATCTGTGAGAAGCTTTTCTTCCACAATTTTAATAGCCGCTTCAGTGGCCCGAGCTATAGCATTTCTTACTAATGCTTCACGGGCCTCATCAAAACGTGGTTGAACAAGTTTGGCATAGTCAACTACCTGCAAAGAATATGTGATAAAATCAACACAAGCAAAAGGTACTGTGAATACTAAACACATTGTTTATCAGTCTATTTATCTACTTATCTATATTTCTGTATGTCAGAGATATTGATACTGCTTGAAGTATCTTTGGAGTTATGTTCCAATTCCACTAAATTTTTAGTTTTTTCAATAAAAATTCATGTAAGAGAACATATACACAAAATATATTTATATTCAGGTTATATATATATCTTCTGGTTTAAACCACAAAATTTAAAACTATACATATTAAATCAACTTTGTATGTATACTTTACGTACAGAAAAGTACTCATTTTATATATGCAACTTGATGACTTTTTACAATACATATAACCACAACCAAAATCAATATACAGCACTTCTTTAGCACCTCAAACAGTTCCCTTTCTGCTTCTTTGCAGTTGGTCCCTTACCTCCTCTATCTCTTTTTCCAGCTATGATTCCTGGCCCCTTGCAATGACTTTCTGTTTTCTGTCACTATAGCTTAGTTTTGCTTCTTCTAGAATTTATTTTATTTTCTTCTACTGATGACTTTTTATAGGGATGTTCATTTATGGGGAACTGGTTCATTCCTATAATATTTTGATCATTTTCAATTCCTTAAACCACCCCTTCCTTTCTTCCCCTTTTCCCAAATCCTCGTCCCCATCTCCAGAAATCTACCTTATGGTTTTCTATCGTCTCTCCTTTATCTTATTATTTTATTTATTTAGATTTTAGGTTTCTCACACAAGAGAAAGCATGTGACATTTAACCTTATGAGTTATTTCACTTAACACGATAGTCTCTGGGTTCATTTATTTTCATGCAAATTACATGAATTCCTTCTTTTTATGGCTGAATAATATTTCACTGTGTATATATACTACATTTTCTTTATCTGTGGATGGGCATTTAGGCTGTTTCCAGAATGTAGCTATCATGACTTGCATCACTATAAACATGAGTATGCATGCATCACTATAATACTATGATGTCCTTAGTTCTTTCAGAAAAATACCCTGGAGAGGTATAATGGAATCAAACAGAATTTCTATTTCTAGTGTTTTGCGGAATCTCCATGCTGATTTCCATAGTGGTCATATTAATTAAGGTTCCTAGCGATAATATACGAGAGTTCCTTTCCCTGTACCCTTGCCAGCACTTGTTTTTGTGTTCTTGATGGTAGCCTTTCTGACTAGGGTAAGATGGAATCTCAAAGTTGTTTTGATTTGCATTTCCCTAGTAGTTAAAGATGTTGAACATTTTTTCCATATACTTATTGGCCATTTGTGTTTCAGGCTGAAATATTTTGATCAGCTTCAAGTTCTTCTGCAAACTCAAATCAGCAGTTAAACTGATGCAGTAAAATTTCAGTTCAGTTTTTGTATTTCTAGTTATAAAATTTCCATTTGGTTCTTTTCTAAAATAGAGTTTAAATTCATCTCACCAGGTTCTCAATATCTTCTCTGATTAAGATCTCAAACATATTTATAAAGCTGCCATAAAGACAGTATCTGCTAATACAAAATCTGGTCCTTTGCAGGGTCAGTTTCTAGCACCTTCTTCTCTCTTGGTGTAGGTCACGTTTTCCTGTTTCTTTGCATAGCTTGTGATTTTGCATTCTACATTGGACATTGTGGATGACACACTATCAGAGACTCTGGGACTCTGTTACTTTCTTCGGAAGAGTCTCAGTGTAGATACTGTTCTAGCACAGTTTAATTATTTGTTTATCACATTTGAACTTCCATTTGATGCTCTGTTAAATCCAACGTTGTTTGGAAAGCCCAAGTTGTTTCCAAGTTTGACAAGACTCGATCTCCAAACTCATTCCCTGGCTCTTACTGAGAATGATTTAGGCTCCATTAGGGTGGGTATGGACTAAGCCTTAGTCCAGGCAGTAGTCATTCCTCCTAATATTGTGTGTCAGCATGATGTCCTGGCTATTAATAAGGCCTCTCCTTTCTGCCTGGGTCACAACTCTCCTGTGTCCCAGCCCTGCTCAAAGCCTGGGAGCTCCAATATGTTTGCCACCCTTTAGTAGACATCCTCTGGTGAGCTTTGAGAAGCTTCATCTCGCACATGTGCAGCCTAAGCCCCAGACATGCAGACTTCTGCTCACTTCCACCCTGCCCCAAGCAGATCCCTCTCCTCCCAGGCTCTGCTTCTGAATTCCACCTGCTTCAGAACTCCCTCCCGCCTCAGCCTCCTTAGCTCAGTGGAAACATCATCTCTGCTTAGTGTAAACAGTCATGATGGGGCTCAACTAGAGAACTTTCCTCCTCTCAAGGATTACACAGTGGATCACATCATGGCTGGATTTAAAGATTATTTTTTGAAAGATCGTAACAATTTATAGTTTCACTAATAGTTTTATGAACTTGCCATTCTTACATGCCCCCATTGGCAATAAAAGTCATCTTTTTTCCATACTTATGGGTGAATAATTGTATCTTTTTATTATTTAATGTTTTCTTATCATCCAACAGGATGGCAATTTATCTTCTGTAATTTTCTCTAACTATCTGTTGCCTGTTTTTCTAAAGTTGCTTGTCTTTTTCTTTGCCATTTGTAGGAACACTATGCATACAGTACTAGAAACACTCTTTCAGCTATACATGTTTCAAAGATCTTTTCTCAAGCTATTCTATATCATTTTTTAAAAATTGAAGCCCTTGAGCTGGGGATTTAGCTCAGTGGCACCGCGCCTGCCTCGCAAGCTCAAGGTCCCGAGTTTCATCCCTGGCACCGAAAAAAAAAAAGCCTTTTATCAAGGAGATGTTTTATATTTTGATGAAATATAATTCATCTTAAAAAGTAGTTTTGAAAATATTCATTATCCAATTGCTCCATAACATAACACCCCAAAACCTGGTGGCTTAGAACAACAAACATTTATTTTTTCATAGTTTCTGAGGATCAGAAATAAATTTTCATGACTTTAAATCGGAAAATCATATGCTCTAAATTTTTTTTTTTTTGGTACGGTACCAGAGATCGAACTCGGGACCTTGCGCTTTCAAGGTAGCCAGTGGAACCACTGAGCTGAATCCCTGGCCCTATATGCCCTAAATATTAATCCAAATTCCTTCATGTAACTAAAATATTAAAAATGTATAAATATAAGCCATAGATTACTGATGTTTGCATGTAAAAAGGTTAAAAGATCACTATGTAACCACTAACAATTAATATGATTGGTGATACACAGTTCTTTGGCATGCAGTAACATGACTTTTCTTCGGACCAGCAGCATTTGAAGCTCATTAAAAACATGAAGAGAAGCAGGGAGGGACAATGATTTGGAAGCTACAATAACAGCCAGGAGGATATCTCTCCCACCCCAAGCCCAGTGGAACCATCACCCAGTTGGCAGTGTAAAATGAAGCAAACTGAGAACAAATAAAATCCTACGAATCATCATCTAGATGGAGAGATAGATGATAGTTACCTTTCCTTTATAATATTCTGCAATCAAATTGCTAAGTGTTGTTTTCCCTGAAGACTGAGGGCCAAATATGAATACTTTACAGGGTGGTGCTGGCATAGGTGGAAGAAGATAGGGACGTGGGTTCGCTAAAAATGTTTTCAAGGCTTCTGCTGAAGAAAGACAGTATATCTTCCCTAGAAAACTGAAAACACGCCACAGGGTTAAACAGCTGAAAGCATGTACGGTTTTAAAAGAGTGTTAAAATTAAGCTCTGAAAATCTTACCTCACAGAAAAGTCAGGCAATCCTGCATACATGTTACCTTCCTTTAAAGCCACAGGGCACACACGTCCCCATCGGCTCCTCCGCCATTTGTATCCTGTTGCCATAAGTTTACAAGATGCAAGAGTACGGAATAGCTCTTCCTGTGAACATACAAACACTACATTTAAAAAATGCGATGTAAGTTTTGGTAAAATGAGAGTATTAAATATTTCATTTCTTACTTGATAAAGCTTTCCTATTTAAGAAATAATGTACAATACAAATTTTGTTTTTTCCTAATCACCACATTTTACACCTGTCCTATATTTAATAAGACTAGTTTCATTTTTGTAAGAAAACCTTATGTTATCGCTGTTTCTAGATGTCCCCACAAAGCCTCATGCAGTCATAGGCTGAGGTTTTTCAGAGGTGGCTGGATCTACAGTGTGTGATGCTGGGATTGATTCATGGTGCAATGCTAGGCTCAAGGGCACTAGGATTAAGGGTGTGAGTGCTACCTGCCCTAAATAGCCTGGATAAAATATAAGGGCTAGAAAGAGCTGTGGTTGTCTCCTGTTGCTTTGCTGCCTTCTGCCCACCATAAACTGTTTCTCCTCTGGGATGCCACCCTGCCTTGGAGCCAGCTGATTATGGACTGAAACCTCTACAAACTGTGAGCCACAAAAACCTTTCCTCCTTTAACTTTGAATGTTGAGCATTTTGTCTCAGCAATTAACCAAGACTTAAAATTTTCTGAGCATTTGCCATCATATGGTAGAATAAGCATAAGATAGACCATTTTCTATCACTGCTTAAAAAAATCAGAGTCTGAAAAATTCTTATTTAAAAGGTTTAAAATGTGCCAGATTCTTAGTCAACTTACTAATACTTTTAAATAGCTAGATATTTTATACAAATTATTTTTTGCATTTACTCAACCTATAAGTGGTTCCTTCATTCTTAAAATTTGAAGGTTCCCTTAGTAATCCTTCCTGTCTGGGACCTGGAAAACTTAAGCAATTTGTCTCTACAGACTGCAAGATGACTAAAAAGTTTGCCTGACCTTATGCCACCCCACCTGGGAAGGAGAGAACTGGAGAGAGGGCACAGCAGACAATTGTCAGGAAGAAAGGGACCAGGTTGGCTCCTTTCATCCTTCAGATGTGGGTGGCACAGGCATCAGCTGGCTCCAGGGTTGACCATGGAGCATGGATAAGATGGGCACTGTGGTCTTGCCTGAGTCCTCGCAGCATCTGAGAGCACAAAGGCATATGCTTCAGGGATGCTGCCTGCAGAGTGGAGGGCAGGAAGGAGAGCTCAATGATCAGGGAGCCATCAAAGGCTAGGGCAGCTGCAGAAGACTGAGGGACCCATCTATGGGGCACAGGTGTGACCAGCCTTTTCCAGAGTCCTAGGCAGAAACAGCCCAGAGTCAGGAGGCATCACTTTGTTCTCATCCCTACTTCCTGCTCAAACAGAAAGTGGTGAAATAGCAGGCCATGTTCCCCACTCAAGTTCACACCCTTTCAAGCCACACTGCTAGGTCCTGAGGGAAGACAAGAGCAGCGTGTGAATGATGCACATAAAGATGCACAGCAGTGGCTGTTGGTTAAACAAGACAGACTGATCACAGGTATTTATGCTTTCCTGAAACCTTGATAAAATGGCCATAGAGGAATTTTTAAAAATGGAATAAACTTATGAGCACACAAAGAATGGGAGAAGAGACCAAAGATGTTGGTCAGAGCTGCCAGCTGACCAGTCATGGATACAGTTTTGAAGGCCAGACAGCGGGGTACCTGATGTAGAAAGATGAAAACCAAGTATCTCTGGTGGCAAAGATGGATGCGGCAAAGAGAGGGGACAGCAAGAAGCCAGCTGATTCACTCTGAAAAATTCTGTAAAGACCTGGGACCAAGTACTGCTGAGGGGGACAAATGCAGAGCAGAAACGGGACTGGGTGGAGATCTCTGGAGGGGATGCTAGTGGCCGGTCCACTCCACTCCACTCCACTCCACTCGGTCCATATACTCTCCCCTCTGCCTCCATTCAAGTCTCGGTCTCCATCGGGAGATTGAAGCCTAATGAACCAGAGGATCATGGGAGGTGGACTCAGCCACAGCCATGTCCAGGTAGGGTGGGGTGGAGTCCTAGATGGCTGGCACAGACAGCCACTGTCTTCAAGCACCACACCTGCCGGAGCCTCTCAGAAGAACTCTGGACCCTCCCACCATACAGCACCTAGATTATTTATTAGTCCGTGTCTGTGATACCCAGTAATTACATTCATCTTGGGGAACTGGTGCACATACACATGTCACCTTAATTGCTGCTACTCTTCCTTCCCGCCCAGATCCCCTTCACAGCTCCAGGTATCTACCTCCCTATTTCTTATCATCTTCTTTTGTTTCGCACTTTATTTATACTTTGGGTTTCTTATATGAGAGAAACCATGTGATATTTAAGCTTGTGTGTCTGATTTATTTCACTTAGCATTATGGTCTCAAGATGCATCCTTTTCCCTACAAATGACCTCAGTTTATTCTTCTTTATGACAAAGTAATACTCTATTGTGCATAAATACCATATTTTCTTTATCCATTCATCTGTTGGTAGCCATACAGACTGCTCCCAAGATTTAGCTATTATGAATTGGGATGCTATAAACATGGCTACGCATGTATCACTGTAATATGATGCCATTTACTCTTGGGTGAACCTGGGTCAAACAGAATTTCTATTTTTGGTGTTTTCAGGAACCTCCGTACTGACTCCAAAGTGGTTATACTAGTTTACATTCCCACCAACAGTTTGGAACCCCCTACCCATGCAGCCTCATAGACATCTGTTGTTTCTGAGTTCTGGATGATGACCACTCTTTCTGGAGTGCAGTGGAATCTCAATGCTCCTTTGATTTGCATTTCTCTAGTGGCCAAAGAAAGCACCTAAATAGTTACTGCAGTCCCCACAGGAGCTCAGCTTTGCTGCTCTACTGCGACTGGGTGAATGACCTCGCAGTCAATATTAATTTGCCAAGCCCAGGGTAAAATGTAAAATTATTTTGTTCCAAAATTATTAAGAACGTCAAGGCTGTAAGAGCAGAGCGGTGAAGTAAGGGTGGGGCCCTTCTAAGAACAGGGTCCTGCGTGAGGTCCATGAAGACAGCTCCGACTCCCTGCCCTGACCGCTAGGTATCTGAACGTCTCCGCCGGTGCGGGCCACTTTCCAAGTACGCGGTTACACAACCCTTGCAGGAACACCACGCGTAGGAGTCACTGCCCAGGTGCCTTTACCACTGAAGGAAGGGCAATTTACACAGTCGCAGACCTGGTAGACTATGGAGCTGGAATTCGGGTCCAGGTCAGTTGGGTGGGAAATCCGGGCTGCAGCGACTACCATGCCGGGTGCCAGACTGAGGCTGTCCTTCCTCCCCCCCGCCCCCCACGCTGTCTCCCCACCCACACACACCTCCTCCTCTCTACCAACTCGCCAAGTGCTATGGCTCCCACTGCCCGCCCGGCTGGAATCCCCAAGAAGCTCTTTGTCCCTCTCTTGCCCCTTTAACCCAGTGAGTCTTCTCTCTGGCAACATAACAAAACATCCTAGGGAGGGCTTCTATTTTTTTAGTTGTCATAAAATAAACAGATTTAAATTATCATTTTTAACTATCTTAAGTGTACAATTTGGTGTTACCACGCACATTCACCACGTCCCACAGCCACCCCTCCTACCCTGGCTGAGCTTCTCCATCATCTCCCACAGAAATCCTATCCGTAATTTCCTACTTTCCCCACCCTAACCCCTAGTAACTTCCATCCTCCTTTCTGTTCCCACAAATTTGCCTACTCTAAGTATTTCATATAAGTGGAATCATAATATCTGTTTTTTGTGTCTGGCTTATTTCACTTATAATGACAGTTTCAAGATGCATACATATTATATCACGTGTCCTTATATTTCTTTTTAAGGAATATATCCCATGCATTCCTTTCTAAGGACAAATAATATTCCATATGTATATTGTATTTGGCTTCTTCGTTTAACCACTGACAGACACTGGGATTTCCCCACCTTCTGACTCTTGAGGATATAGCTGCTATGAACACTGGAATTCAAGTATCCGTTTTAGTTTCTGCTTTCAGTCCTTTGGGGGACATACCTAAAAGTACAAGTGGATAACATCTACCTTAATGGGTAGGAGGTAGTATCTCACTGCAGTTATGATTTGTATTTCTCTATGATTACTGACATTGGACATCTTTTCATGTGCTTATTGGCCATTTATATGTATGTCTTCTTTGGAGAACTGTCTATTCTGGTCCTTTGTCCATTTATGAATTAAGTTCTTTTATTGTGGAATTGTAGGATTTCTTGATATATACTGGACCTTCATCACTTGTCAGCTATATGACTTACAAATAGTCTCCTCCATCCTGCATCTTTTGACTCTATTGACTATGTCCTTTATTGCCCAAAGTTTTTAATTTGCTCAAAATCCAGTTTACCTATTTTTTCTTTTGTTGCTTATGCCTTTGATGTCATATCCTATTTTATTTTGTTTTAACTCATGCCATATCTCTATCCCAGAAATTCTGTTTTAACTGATCTGGGAATTGGTATATTTAAAAGCTTCCCAGATGACTCCACTGTGCAGTGAAAATTACTGATTCTTAAATCACTTGAAGAACACCCATCTAAGATCCTTCAAAACACAGAATTTTGTCTCAGTTACTTTTCCCATCACTGAGACAAAATACCCAACACCCAAAGTTAAAGGAGGAAAGGTTTATTTTGGTTCAGTTTGTAGAGGTTTCAGTCCATGGTTGGTTCCAAGGCAGGGTGGCAGGGCAGAGGGGCATCATAGAGGAGGGATGGCTCTTGGCTTGGCAGACAGAAGACAGCAGCAGCAAACAGCAAGCCTGCCTTCCTTCTGTCCATCCAGGCTATAAGCCTATGCACAGGGGTCACTCACACCCAGGGTGGGCCTTCTGTTATCCACACCCAGGACCATGCTAACCCAATTTAGTTACCACGCACCCTTAGTCCCAGTATCACACACCCTAGACCCAGCCACCTCTGAAAAGCCCCACCCATCAGGCATCTGAGGCTTTGAGGGGACATCCAGTTATACGATGTATAACCAACTCAGAAATCAATCGATTTTAATCAACCAGGTTCCTATTGTGCATCAAATGTTAAAGTAAAGATTTTTACATTTAATTGGGTATAGGAATCTGTCTGACTCGTAGAAAATGCATTTCCAGGTCCCATCCCCAGACATTCTGGCTTACTGCACAAGCCTTCCCAATGTGCAGCAAGTAGCCCAGGGGGACTCCCAGGGAGAAAGTGTGCCTAAGGGATGCAAGCAATGAACAAAAGCACAGCAAACACAGATGCAGTCTCTGCCCTTTGCTGAAAAAGGCCAGGCACACTTAGTTGTATGTTTCATGAATTACAATCCTACACTTCAACATACAGAAAGTCCTGAGGGCAAACTTTCTAGCTGGGAAATGTCCCACAGGTTTTACAGATGGTTCTTATTTTTCCTTCAGTAATGACTAGAAGAAATAGTTCAGCTCATATTCATTTTTCCCAGTCTCTGTGTCCACCTTTCTTCCTCTTTAGCACTAATTCATGAAACTGAGGGACCGGCACATACATCTTCCACTACACCAGCCCACTGAGTACCATAGCTGATATGGTAACAAAATGACCTTTCTTCAATGGTTAGTTTATCTGAATTATGACACCTATTTATGATCCTGGTACTTTTAAAAATTTCTATTCCCACAAAAATTATTTCTAGAGTAAAACTAAACTTCGCATCATAAATCGAATATTCCAATTACAAGTTTTTGCAACCTTTTTAGCACCTAGCAACTGTAATTTGACCACTTTCACATCCATAGTCCATCAGTGTCGGAACTAGCCAAACATTTGGTTGACTGACTGAAGGAATAAATGCATACTTAGACTTGAGGGCTTTTATGTCTTTGCTTTCTTTGGTGTTATGAAATTCTTTTTTTGTTTTTTTTGTTTTTGGTACCGAGGATCGAACTCGGGTCCTTGCGCTTGCAAGGCAGGTGGCAGAACCACTGAGCTAAATCCCCGGCCCTGTTATGAAATTCTTAAAGTGAACTTGGATTTCTTTTTCATTATCTCTTTAGTTAATGTTCTGATTTTACTGTTTTTCTTTGTTTGAAAACTAGTTTTGTTGTAAAAGAACACTGTACTAATGTATACCTCTTTCCCAGAAGACAAATCCATTTTTATAAAAAGTATCCTGAAATTCCTTTTAGATCTGGAAAAGATACAAAATAAGATCATAACAAATACTGTATGATTTGACTTTCAGTTAAATAGAACTTACATTTTCCATCATGTCATTAACTTCTTCCTCAGAAGTCTGAAGTTTGGTTAAAACAGCTGCTCTTTTCAGGTTTAGATATTTAAGTCGTTCCATTACCATCTAAATTTAAAGAACAAATACTTGACTATGTTGGCATTTGTATTATCTCAAACATTCTGAAAAAGAGACTGGCTCCAAACCCATGTTCTACCTGAGTACTCGGCTAGAACCCTTGGTTGCTTCCCCCTGGCATCTGTGGTCTACTGGCAAGTGCTTCTTGGCTTGGATTCCATCACTCCAAACTCTGCCTCTGTCACAGAGTCATCTTCTCCCTGTATGTCTTCTCCTAATCCGTGCTGGATGAGGACCCACCTGATTGTATGGCTTCATCTTAACTTGATTATGTAATTCCAAGTAAGGTCACATTTATAGGCATTGAGCTTTGGGATTTGGGCTTTAACATATATACATGGGACTGAGCCCAGGGCTTGACATTGAGCTATACGTCCCTAGGCCTTTATTTATCTATTTAGTATTTTTGAGACAGGGTCTAAGTTGCCCAGGCTAAGTTCAAACTTGTGATCCTCCTGGCTCGGCTTCCTTGAGGGACACATTTCAAATTGTTCATAGTCTTCCCTCTGGGCCCCAAACGCGGACATCTTGAGATCTGGGTCTATAGGACCTCCCTGGGCAAAGTGAAGGTGATCAAATTAAGATGAGGTAGACACTGGATCTGTGCTGTTATAAGCCATGAAATACACATGGCTATCCAAAGGTAGGAGAGGCAAGGGTGGATCCTGGAGTAGCTGGAAGGAGCGTGGTCCTACTTGCACCTTAACTTTGGACTTCCAGCCTTCAGAACTGTGAGACAAGACATTTCTGTCACTTTAAGCTGATCTGTGATATTCTGTCATGGCAACACAAGGAAAAGAATACAGACACTACCTAGCAAAAACCAGATGTAAGAAGACACAGGTGGCTAGCGCACAGAATCTGAGATAAAGGCTGGTGAAACACATGAAATCCTGGCTGTGTGTGGCAGAAGACTGTTATGTTCACAATGAAACCTTCCTTCTCTTGGCTGGTTAATTCCCACTTTGGGTTCAGTTCACTTCCTTACCCCTCAATGTTGAGCTTCGCTGTGTAAGTCACTTTGGTAAGTGGAATGTGGGCAGAAGCAGTATCTGCATGACTACCTGTTCCAAACTGCGGCCTTCATAGGCTCAGAAAGTGTCAGCCAAGCCTCTCGGTGCATTCATCCCCTTATACTGTGTCCCATATGTTAAAAAGTGGAGTTTCTGGGTATATTTTGAAGAGGCCTATGGCGTGTGCTGGTGGACTAGATGTGAACATGGGGGAAAAAAGAGGAAGAAGAGCAGCTAGAAGCATGGTGTTAATATTTACACAAAGTGGAAAACTGAAAGGAACCAACTGGGGTGAGCGGTGGTGGAGTACTGCCTTGCACATTTAAATCCAAGATGACTACGAAGTGAGGGGGAAGTCTGGGATAGGAGTAAGAATTCAAGAGTTACCAACACTGAGAGGGTAGAGAAAGCCATTGGACTGCACGATGCCTCCTCAGGGATGAGGGTGAGCAGAGCAAAGCTCTCTGGGACTGAGCTCTAGGGCCCTCCGACAGGGCAGTGAGAGACCCGGTGTGTCCAGTGAGGCACAAGGAACTGCTATGGAGCAGGTCCCAGAAGCCAAGAAAAGGGAAAGCAGAAAGGAGGAAGTGCTCAGCTGCTTCTGATTAAATGGGACAAGTCTGACACTAGGCACTGTCTGTGGACGAGAGGCGATCACTGGTGATCTGGCCAAGAGCACATCCCACGGGAGGAGCTTTCCCTGACTTGGCTCCACCACTAGCATAACCATCATGACATCTCGTGAGGCCCAGCCAGAAATCTGGGTGTCACCTCTGACTTTTCTCTCCCTAAGTTACTCCCCACGTCCTCCATGTCAACTTCTAAAATCTCCCTCAGACCTGTTCTGCCCATTCCTAGGCTCCCTACCCTGGACCAGACGACCATCTTTTACCTGGCTGACTGCCAAAGCCAAAACTCGTCTTCCTACCACCAACTTTATTCTCCTTCCCTCTTTTCTTTACTTGCAGTCTGAGTTTGTTCTCAAGCAGAATAGCATGTTCACTCTCTGGTTCAAAACCCTTCATGGCCGCTTACCCACTGATGATTAGTTCCAGGTCTTGACCCCACCCGGCTCCCCCTGTCCTGCTCCTCTCACTTTGCGCTGCTGTGTCCTAGGCCTTCATTCTGTCCCACAGTTCACTCTACTTCCTTGCCCCTGGCCTTTGCACAGCCTTCCAGGCCTAATTCTCACTCTTGCCCTAAGTGAAATTTCAGTCAGTGGCCGTCCTTACCAGACTCCTTTGTCCTTCTGTCATGAGCTCTTGTAATACCTTGCACTTCTCTGCTCATAGCTTAGACTACCGTCAAAATACGGAGTTTCCCTAAAATAATGGGTACTACGAGGGGAGGGACTCATGCCCTCTTTCCCATCTGAATCCTGAGCATTTATCATACTTAATGCCAGATACTAGGTGTTTAACGAAGACTTACCGTATTTTTTGTATTTTTTTTTGGTAAAATATGTTTAGGCACCAATTTCTCCATATCCTTATCAACTCTTCTTACTGTCTTTTAGCTTTGGCCATCCTAGTGAGTGTCAAGTGATATTCCATTCTGGTTTTGATTTACATTTCTCTTATGACTGATGATGTTAAGAATCTTACCATGTGTTTATTGGTTGCTATTTGCCTTTACTTTTCTTGAGGTAGATTTTGAATTCAAATGTAGGAGGGGTTTTAAATTCAAATGTAGTGTTGATTTCAATAGGAATAGATGAATAAATA
The DNA here is from genome assembly GCF_000247695.1 of Heterocephalus glaber. The sequence continues at coordinate 142,829 of NW_004624805.1, forward strand.
TAACATCAAATATTAAAATGTAAGAAGAAAATTTTCAAAAATGAATGGTGTTAGAAACGTAAATATATTTGCATTCATTGAGATAATACAATACTGTCAAAAGCCTTTACATTTTTCCAGCTGAGATGTTCTGACTGAACAGTGAACTCACCATGAAGAGCTCCTCAGGGGACTTATTTCCATCGAGTTCAATGAGGTACTGGGGATTATGCTCAGCCATTACTTTCTGCAGACAACAGAAAAGAAGCCTCACATATTAGGGTTAGCTGGACATGCTGCCGCACACCTGTAAGCCCAGCCCTTGGGAGGCTGAGACACAAGGATTATTGTGAGTTTGAGGCCAACTCTTAGTACAAGTTGGCTTTGTAATTATTGAGTGATAACATATTTTTAAAACTAAAAAAGAAATGGTTGAATCAATCAACCAAATATTCTACCTACCTCTCAAAGAACAGAGGAACATTAGAAAACCATCCTGTATCTACAGTGTGTAGTTTTATAAGACCCTAAATTATGGTATTAAGTGATCTTGCAAAAGCATAAGTGAAAGTTAATTATGTTAAGTGAAAAAGTAAGATCCAATGTATACATTATGATCTCAAATATGAAAAAAATTATTTAATGTTATTAATCATATAATGCTCTTAAATAATTGCAAAAGTAACTTGTACTAAGAGCAACCAGTGAGGGGGAGAGACCAGCGCACAGAAGCCCACAGAAGCAGCGAACAGAAGCCCTCAGAAGCCCACAGAAGCAGTGAACAGAGGCACACAGAAGCCCACAGAACCGCACAGGAGCGCACAGGAGCCCACAGGAGCCCACAGGAGCCCACAGAAGAGCACAGACATGCACAGAAGCAGCGAACAGCAGTGAACAGAGCCCACCCGGCCCCATCGCACCCTCACCACGTGACGCTTCTCGCTCTCCTCCTTCATGTAAACACTGCACACACATATAGACGCTCAGCCACACTGAGTAAGCGTCTTTTCACTACATCCCAGTATACTGAATATACAGGCTACATTTACAATTTTAAAGTTAAAGGCACTGCCCACTGACTTTCCAGAAGGCTGTAGCAATCCAAGGCTCTTAGCAGCAATATATGAGGATGCTGATTTCTTCCTGCCGCCATTGGCTATTTCGGCTTTTATATTTCTGCCAAACTAAGTTGAAAAATGTGATTGGTTATTTTTACACTTTAGTTCCCTATCAAGGTTCAGAATTCAGAGATCCATCTGTGGTAGATTAACTAATGGTCAACTTGTAATGCCAAGCTGGGCTGAATCAGTGAGGTCCGGGTGTGGAAGACCCACCCGAAGATTGTTGCCAACAGCATAAAAAGAGAACTGGAGGGCAAGGTCATGGGCTGTTGATTTTCTAGGAGAAGCTCCCTGCAGCTGGTTTTCCTGATGTAAACTTGGCTGTTCTCATCACGGGAGGAGCTCTTGGGGCCTTACGGTCCCTGCAAATGGCTGCTATTCTCAGCTAGGGAGCTCTGATCTTCAACATGAGCATCACTTCCTGGCTCCAATGTAGACCCCTCACCTGGTGGCACAAATCCTTCACCCCACCAGTGCAGGTTTTCTGGCTTCCACCACTGACCTTTGGGCTTTCTGTGTGCAGATCCTTGATACAGAAAAGCGTGAGACACTGCTGTGGGTTCTAGGCCTGGACTCACAGAGGACACTGCCTTGGACTCTAGGTCTTTAGATGGACTTGTGTGAGACACTGCTGTGGGCGCCAGATGCTTGGCTGGATTCTTTGGGCCTCTAGTGTGTGGCTAATCTCTTGCACTTGTCTGCATTTGACTTTTGGGGTGAGTATTATAAAATAATCCTATAAATTATGTGTCCTGTATTAAATCTATTCCCTTGCAAACTCTGACTACAACACCATCCTTGTTAACTGCCTGATCATACCCTTTGTGCATTTTCCTATTAGATTGTTTCTTTTCTCTAACATTCATCGAAATTCCACAACCCTTATCTGTCATGTGGATTGCAAATATTTTATCATTCTATAATTTATCTTTTGACTTTTCTATGATGTCTTCTACAGTACAAAATATTTTTATCATCAAATATATATCTCTTTTCATTGTTTCTAGATTTCCTTTCTTGTTTAGATTTTTTTTAATCTCAAGATTATATTAGGTTAGGGATATAGCTCAGTGGTGAAGCACTTGTCTAGCGTGTGTGAAGCCCTAGGTTTGATCCCCAGCACTACAAAAAAAAATCAATATTCTTCTAAATTTTCTTCTGTTTTTAACAGTAATATTTAAAATCAACTGGGTTTTATTTTTGTACATAAACTATGTTGAATTCTGAGTCCTGCAGTCCCAGAAAATAGGGATGGCCAAGAAATAATTCCCACTTTCATCCTGATATTATAGATAGATGAGCTAGGTAGAAATAGCATAGGCAATCAAATGGGGCCAGGCCCTCGGGAGGGTTAGGACAAAGGTGAAACACACCACATGCACGGAGACACATCGGCTAAAAACCAGGCCTCAAGATAAAGACAAGATGACCAGACCTGGATACTTCCCCAAAGAATAAACACTGGGCCTAATGAAGTCTAGATAGATATCAATCACCCCAGGGGGGTAACCAGAGACCTCCGGACCCAGCACTTCCTAGGAGAATCTTTGTTTTTTCCCTCCACATTTATTACATGACTTGTTTCCCAACTGGACCACCGTTACCTAAATGACTATACTTGTAACCTTATTGGATGTTCATGGCTATGGCCCACGTTGTACCCACAGTCTTCCTTGGATTTTGAGCATATAAAACATGTTTCTCACATAATTGTAAACTCAGGAACCATATTTTCAAAATGCTAATTATTTTAACTAAAACTTTTCTATTGTAATATACAATGGTCTTATCATATTTACATATAACCAACTTTGCATGAGGTGACCATAGAAAACAATTTTTTAGTTTGCAATTTAAAATAATAATTCCCTTTAAAACAAAAAGTGCAGGCTGTCATGATTTTCCATGATTGCCCACACTGTGTTTCCCACTCTTCACTTTTACTTTCTCGAAATTTTGCCACTGTTTTTTTTTTTTTTGCTCATTTTGTTCGATTCATTGTTCAATATAAGAAGAACCTGGAATCCAATTCCAGAAGGAGAGGCAAGCAACCCCAAACTTGGTATTGTTTAGTTGGTGAGCCACCTTTTAGAAGTAAGCTACCGCTAACAGTGCCTGCTGTACGATGTACTTCTTCTCCTACTTTTACTTGGTCCAAACTCATTCTGCAGAGCCTGTTTCTTTTCCTACCTTTAATAAAACTTTGCTACCCTTAAGAAAAAGTGCATCCTAGGTATGCACTTGTTTTGATAAGCCCATAAATTATGGATTAAATTGTTTTTACCAAATAGTCTCAATATGAATTTTCTAGCCCCCATCCATAAATGAGTTCCTCTAGTGACTTTTGAAAAGAAATGTAGTTCATTTGTCACTTTTCAGCAAGAGTCACTTTGTAAGAATATGGTTACAACCATACCTTTTGGGGTAAAAAGCATTTTCTAACATCTTTCTACCAAGTTAAAGAGGAGAATCAAAAGAGAGGTAAAGATGCAAAAGCTATTTTACCAGAGCCAAAACACTACATCAGCAGTCCCATTTTTAACAACATATCTTGTGCTTACTTCTAAAGCAGGAAGAGCTGTTTCCTTATAAAGTTTAATAATGTTCTGAACATTTTCCAAATAATCCTCGGGCCTCTGAACTAGATGTTGAAGACTTTCAGCTACCATCTGCATTTCAGCAATATAGGCCTAAATGGAAGAGATTTTAACTATCAGGTCAATGATTATTCCATTTACAAGCCACATCCATCCTTCCTTGAGCCTAGATACTATTTTAGGGGGGAACGCAGAAGAAGTGGGGAGGGGAGATTAGAGTCTTACAATTTTACTGAAGACAGACTGAACACTCTTTAAGGGCCTTTATTAGATGAAACAAAGCTTTAAATTGATTTGGATGCTAGTTTCTTTTCTGGTCCCCAATAAGTAGGGAAGAGCAGGGCAAGAATTCAGATTTTTGCAGATAAAATAGAGAAAATGGACTTTTTCTGAATATCTGAGCGTGCAGTTCATCCATTCATTCCTTTCTCCATTCAGTAAATATTTATTGAGTGCCCACTATAATTCAAGCACTGTTCTGGGAGCTTGAGATGCAAAAATAAACAAAACCATTTAATACTCTGGGCTCATACAGCTCACACCACAATTGGGAAAGGCAGCATAAACAAGAATACAAATAGAGCTGGGGATTTAGCTCAGTGGTTCTGGTGCCTGCCTTGCAAGTCCAAGGTCCCAAGTTTGATCCCTAGTACACTCCCCCCCAAAAAAAACCCCACAAGAATACAAATAAATATATAGCATATTACATGCTGATGAGTACTAGAAAGAAAAATAAAGCCAAGAGTAATGGGAAGAGGTGCTATTTTATATCAGGTGGTCACGAAATGGCTCTCTGAAGGAGTGAAATTTGAGTTGAACCCAGAAGAAAGGGACAAAGCCAGGCAGAGGGTATAGTACACTGGTGCCTCAGTTCACAAACTTAACTCCCTCCACGATTCTGGTCACAACCATATTTAGAATTAAGTTCGTGAACCTAGGTACCACTGTACCTGTAAAAGTTTTCAGCCCAAGGCCTGGCACATGGCAAGTGTTCTATACCATATTTAAAATAAAATCATATTTTCCAGTGTTTATCAATGGATACGTATACATAGTTTACATAATTTGAATCCCATTATATAAGCCATTTTATAACCTGTTTTAAATATTATTTTAATGGACAACCAGTATTTTCCTTGGATATACAATTATTTAATCATTACTCTATAGCTGGACAAGAAGAATGTTTCAGGGTTTTACAGTTATAAATAAAGCCATAATTAACATCTTTGTATATAAATCTTTAAATGCTAACATTTCCTCTAGAATAATTCCCAAAATTAGAATTACTGGACCAAAGTTAATACATTTCAAGGTGGCTCAAAATTTTCCCAGGTGTTACCATCTCTTTCCAGCAGAGGGCACTGTGAACACTCCTGAACTCGATTCAATCATCACATAACTGTATTAGGCACCTGCTGTCTGGCCAGCAGTGTGACAGGCATGGAGATACACTCGGTGAGAATATAATGTAACTTTAGAAAGTACCCTAACACTCACCTTAAAGTGCTGTGCGCAAAACAGGCAAGATAAGGGCTTAGACTTCCACTGTGAGCATGGCAGCTATTGGCCACATGCACCTAAGCACTATGTGGCAAATGCAAACCAAAACCTGTTCTACATGAGAAATGCATACTAGATTTTAAAAATCTAGTATGAACACAAAATGTACCATCCTTGATATTTTTATACTGATTATATGTTCATACAAAACCTGGGGTATACTGGACTAAATATATTACTAAATGACTTTCCCTTGTTTCTTTTTACTTCAGAAAGCACGGCTCCTAGGAAGCCTAGACTCACACGTGGCTCACATTAGATTTCTGTTGCGTGGTGCTGCCTGGATGGCATCTGAGCATTGACAAGGGAGGCCCGAGGGTGAGGAGAAGCAGTGGGTGAGGAAGACCTGGAGAGCTGTGTTGTAGGCAGGGGGCAGTACGAGGGCGGGGATGGAGTAAGCAGCACCAAGAGCAGAGAACTAGAAAGCTGACGTGGCTGAACACAGTGAGCAGGCAGGGAGAAGTCGGGCTGGGCCACAGCCTGTGAGGCCTCTGAAGGCTTTGGGCTTTAACCTGAGGGGAATGGAGAGTTACCGAGGGTATGTCATTGTTACACTCGATCTTACCCAAAAGGCCGAGAAGCGATGAAGATATGAAATTTTTAATGGGTCTGCCTTCTGTAAAGCATGGAATGGAATGGAGGAGAGTAGACACCAAGAGAAAACTGACAATGCCATTGCAGCCATCAGGGAGACTGTTCAGATCGGCCTGTACCTCAGGATGAAAACACTTCATGCGATTGCTGGCCACTAATCTGAGTGGGCAGCAGGTTGATTCACCTAACTTCCAGACTTGGCTGTGTCCGGCAAAAGGGCTCTCGAGGTTGAATCTAGTCCAAGGACATAAGGTGGCTGGCCTACATTGTATGTGAAACATTTTGGATTCATTGCCAACAACGTTTATTTAAAAATCCTGATTTTTGGCTTCTCTGTGAAAATCAGAATACCTGGGAAAACTGGGCTGGCATTCCTGTGTGGTAACAGCAGGCTGGGCCACACTTGGTTGGCAGTTGGGCCTTTCCTGTCCAGTGAAGCTTTTTGCAGTAATGGGAACATCTATATCTATGCTGTTCAATTAGGAAGACACAGCCATATTTGACCAGTAAGCATTTGAAATGTGGCTAGTGCCATTAAGGAACTAAATTTTAGTCTCAGGCATAATAATAGGCAGATTTCACTAGAGCAAGGATTGATAAACGGTGGCACTTCCCACCTCCGTGGGCCAAAGCTAGTCCATCACCTGTCAACACATTTCTTGCTATTAAACTTGCTTCTTTAAGTCATAGGAGAGTCGTTCCTTGCCTTGCATTATGTTTACTAGTGTTTACTTTAGGACTGTTGCAACAACACGTATATGTGAAACTATAGATTTCATGTGCTCTTTGTCAGAATTTGGAATCAGAGTTGTGTTAGCTTCATATGCCTGGGCTGCTTTGCTCTCCATGCCACTATTTTCCTTTTACTGCTCTGACTGCTTACTTAAGCCAGAAGGGTGCTTCACACGCGTAGGTGACAAATAACAGCTGGAGACTGGCTACCAGAATGTAAAGGGACCTCTATAGTCACAGGAACATTAAACCTGACCTGGGGATTACAATCTAATAATTCTTGAAAAACATGAAACATTGTTTCTGTCCTCCAGACTCAATAAAAATTTGAAGAAAATGTAATTTTCACTAGTATCTGCTATTTTCCATGATTTATACTATCATTTATTTTATTTGTACCAAAATTTAAGAGTTAGTATATGGTAATGACCTATGGGATATTACCTCTTCTTGCTCTTCTTCCTCTTCTCCTTCCAATTCAATATTCCCTTCTTTCTGGGCATCTTTCTTTTTCTTCCGATGACTCTCAATGACTTCAGGATCCCACTGATCTCTAGTGTATATGCACCCCGTGGTACTGTGCTGTCTTTGCCCAGAAACTCTTTGGCATAAATCATAGTCAGGGCACTAAGGGACAATATCATTAAACCACCAAAAGCATTCTGAATATCCTTCTAGTACTACTAAGATATTATGAAATGCATAAACCAGAAACTCTCTTTAAGACTTGAGCAAATACCACATGCCCACCAAACGTAAGCTTTATGTTATGCCAACATTTTCATTTGTCCATAATTACTAAATATGAAAAACCATCAGAAGTTTTAAGTTGAAGAGGATTAAAAGAACAGTAGAAACAGTAGAAAAATAGAATATAAGATCATTTGACTGCAAAGGTTCACAGGATCCTATCAGATCGGCTGAAAAGGTTAAGAATGGAACAAATGGAGGAATACCCACATCCTTACAACAAAAACATTAATACTATGCATTTGCAATATTTACTATCATTTACAGCTTTATGGGAAAAGGATTTTATAAAATGCCAGTCATGAGTGGGACCTGAAAGATTATTCTAGACTAAACTTTAAAGTCCCATAAGGAAAATAAAAGCCAAAACCAAAGTCTACAAGTAATTTTTCTGTTTCAAAGAGCTCTCGTGTGCGCAATTTTACTAAATTCTCAGATTCACATTTTAAAATAAGTAAATCAATGTAATGATTAAAGCCACTCTGCAAATTGGAGAAATACAGGCAGGTTATAAGACTGGTCTCAGGCCACAAGGTCACTCGGAGGCCTTCTGACCCACAGTGAGCACTTTATTAATAGTAATGATGGCTTGGGGTTGTAAATCCAGCTCTGAATGCTCTCTAAGATAAAAAATAAATCCAGAGGAACTGGATGTAGTGGTCCATGCATATAATCCCAGCACTCCAGGAGGCTGAGGCAGGAGAATCCCGAATTTAAGCCCAGACTGGGCACCTTAGAGACTTAGGGAAAATACTGTCAGAAACTTTTCAAAAGGCTGGGAATGCAGCTCAGTGGGAAGGCCCTGGGTTCAATCCCTAGTACCACCAAAAATAAATAAATACCATAGACTATTGTCTATGAATGATTCCCAAATATAGGATGTGGCTGCATATGACTCATCTGGACAGCCCGTTAAATAGAGGTTTCTACTTCCCCTTGTAATTTGCTAAGATTGAGGAGAGACTGAGGTACTTCAAAAAAACATCTTTAGTGATTCTGATGTTGACCACACTTTGAGAACAAAAAGAAGCAAAGAATATGGTCTCATCTTATTTGATAAACTTTTTAGGTGTCACCAGGTATCACAGAATGAGCCTGCTGATGTTTACGTAAGACATCATTTCTACCTTTCAGGGGTCACAGCTCACTCAGTTGCAGGCCCAGACGGGTTCTGTCAATTGATGATGTCAACCAGGCACATAATTGGGAAGACTGAGGACCTCGGGCAAGGCTAGGGCCTCACTATCCAATATGGCAGCCATTAGTCCCACTGGCTAGTTAGATTTAAATCAACTAAAACTACATAAGAGAGCCTAGGAGGAAAACGGACAACTGTAACATGGGAGGTGAATAACATGAGAGCAGAACACGAGTGGACATCAGAGAAGCACAGTGCTTAACTCTCCTGGGCTGAGCAAGGAATAGGGGCGAGGGAGGGCTCTGATGAGAGGGTGCTGAGCTGACTTTTCCACAATGCCTGAGATCACAGCTGGAGAAGCAGCAGGAGGCGTTTTCTGCGGAAGGAGCCACAGGTCACAAAAAAGTGAAACTCGGTCTCTTTGATACACAAATCACTATTTTGATTACTACTTTAAAAATCTGAGCACACTCTTTGAATTTAAGAACTATCAAAAAGGAAAGTTTGCTATACCAGAAAGACAGTTATCTTTACCTTAATATTGATTATAATATCAGGATTCAAATTTACATTTTTAATGAATTCTATTTGCTGCAAAGTAGTCACGGCATCCTGTGAAAGTGATGGTATCTCAGTGATAATATAACCTGTTGAGTAAAATAGAATTTAAAAATTTATGAATTATCAATACATGAGAGCATGGGTTTACTACTTTATAAAATATCATCTAGCTTTTATTGAATATTAACATAGGTCATAAGTTTTACCCATAAAAATTTTAAATTAACAAGCTACAGTTATTACCACATGATGGATAACTATGAATGACAATTTTTTGATTTGAAAGACTCATCAGGGAAGACACCTTCCAGGACATTGCTAAGAAATTCCAAGTCAGTTTCATTTTAGACAGATGAGGTACCTAGGGAAGGAAATTTCCAAGCTAGCAATTCTTTAACTCATGTTATAAATGCTCAAATGATAAACGGTAAAGGTGTATTACAAGACTTGTATGACAAATTATTTTCTTTCATAAATTAGTATTTTATAATACAAAAGAACATATGCATGTAATATTTAGGTAAGTTATAATAAGAAAACACCCATATATCTACCACATCATTTAATAAACAGAACAGAATATGATTGGGCTTAGCACATTTATTGGTTTGTATTCTCACCCAGAAGCCTGAATCTTCTCTTTGAAATTGACTATGTTTACCATCATTACATTAATTTCCTTAATGTATTTCTTTAAATATGTCACTTTCTTGAGAAACTTTTATTAATAAAGGTTCAGTTCCTTCAATGGAAATTAAAGGCCTTCAACCTATTTTTCTGCTATTTTTATAGAGTATTTTGGGGGGAAGGAACAACTGACAGACTATGCTTCAGCCTTGGATATTTGGCAAAAATTTTATAAAAAATAAACAAAGTGAGCCTGTCACTTCAAGAACAACAGCTGATATACTTTTTGCCAATCAGATTCAAGTGAAAATTTGAATTTTGGAAAACTTTAATCTACTGCCATGAACTTGACCTCCTAATTCTTAAAACTTTTTCTTAAGAATTAGCTTCTAATGGGGAAAAAATAAGAACCAAGATGCATCATGTAAAGGTACAAGTTCCCAATGAGAAATGTAATTGTGTTGTATACCTAAAATGTACCAATAAAAGAATACAAGAAAAAAAAAAAGAATTAGCTTCCTAATTCTTAAAGCTTTTCTTGTGAGGACTGGTGATATTAACAAGTGTAATTTCTGTTATTGCATAATAAATATTATAATTGGAAGATCTGCATAATGCAGTGAACAAGTATTTTCTAAATGATCAACACGGTGTGTCACAAAATCATGCATAGGAAAGACTCACTCCAAGCACAAGATAGCCAATGGATTTTCTTTTAACAGAGTTTGAAAAGTTCACTGATACGATTTCAGGTGGCACAATGCAACCAACCTTAAAAAAACCTTCCGCTCACTGAGTTTTGATGTAGGATTAAGAATATGCATAGTTATTCCAAGGTCTATAAAAAACACTCCTTTCTTCTCTAGCTACATATCTGAATGAACCTGGATTTTCTTCATGTACTTCAATGAAAGCAACGTAGCTACAGGAAGAGGTGTAGGATTTAGGCTTGAGTGACCAATGCACATGCAGAGTAGGGTCTTTGAGTCCTCCAGGCCCAATTCTGGGGCTTAGCAAACCACCAGAGCCGATGAGCCCACTGCCAGCTTCTCCAAGCCCAGAGACATGTGTGAGGTGGAAGCATAGACAAGGGACTGCCTATCACCACTCCACATCTCCTGGACACCAAGACCAGCACCCTGCCCTCCCAGGCTGAAGCTGAAGAAACGGTGGGTCCCACGCCACTTCTCACCAGGAGGCTTAGTAGGCATTTTGTAGATGACCACTTTGTAGACTGTCACCCCAATCAACAGAAAACTGACACATACTCCAGACCTCTGCCCAGGGGACGTCAATTGGTCTCAGCACAGGAGGAAGGAGGAGGCATTTTCTATTTCCATAAAACTGAAGGGGACAGGCTACTGATTTCAGACTGGAAGTGAGAGAATCAGAGACATCAGGTAGCTCTGAGTCCAGCCAGCCCTGCCATGCATCAGACCTCAGGCCAGGCTGACATGGGTGGCGACATCAGTGACCAATGACAATATGCTACATCTGGGATGGGAGTGCCCAGTCTGGGGCTGCCTGTAATAACTGAAGAAAATGAGTTTCACCAGAATCCAGAAATAGGAAGCAGCAAGAAGACTTACATGATAATGGAACGGTGCTAATAGGGTTACATGTCCCTATCTTTAAGAGATACATACTGGAAAAGTCGCAAGTGAACTAATATGATGTTGATTAGCTTCAAAATGAAATAAGTTGGGGGAAGAAAGTTAATGGAGGCGTAGATACACCAAGATCAGGTAAGAGCTGTTATTGTTGGAGTTGAGTGACAGACTCCTGTGGTGGGGGGGGTGGATGATCTTTATATTAATCCTGCTGGGTAATTTTCTTTAAACTCCTCTCTAATAAGAATTTTTAAAGTTTATGAACTGTGAATGGCACAACAAAGTTTCTTCCTTCATAATTTTTCTTTCTCTTTTTCCCAATTTTTATTATTCATGCCTTTTGTAACCATCAAACCACTATAAATTTTTAAAGATCAGCACCTATCTGGAAAGTGTGAGATCCTGAGTTCGATCCCCAGTACCAAAACAAATTTTTAAAGAGGTATAAAAACTTATTTATAAACCTCCACATATGCTTCAGTTTCAATTACCATACTTTTTTGAGGTCATTTGTTGACCTAATTTAGAATTATGTGATAGCCCTTTTTGCCATTTTACTTCTCTAACCTCTTACGATCTGGGTAGTTTTTCCCAAGTTCATCTTCTTTGTCACTAATGAACAGAGAGATAAATAGATATATAGTTTAAATATCAACTGAATCTAATTATACTACAATGTTTATATTTAGATCATAAAATGTATAATACCCATATTATAAAATCTAGGTATCATATTTAATCTACATATGATATGTGGACAGGTAACCTATGTACATAGTTCATGCTGTATATCGTCTACACACATGTACCATCTATGTGGAAAGACTTTTTCTGTCCAGAGATATAGACCACAGAGATGTCAATGGCCTCCACACATTGGCTTTTGCTGCTTGCTTTACTGATTTGCTTTGGCAGTCATGGTTTTATTTTACTGCATTTTGCATTTATCCTTCTAATCTTAACAGTTATAGTGTACTCTGAATAACATAAAACAGCTTACTAAATTTTCCTTCTTTCATTCAATGAATCTACTTCAGGTGAATGACTTTCTCCTATTCTTTTATTCTTCTTTCCTTCTTTTGCAAATGACTTAGAGTTTGTTCTTTCCTTTTTAGTCATTCTGAGCACTGGAGCTCAGAGAAATTACAGATCCAATGGAGGACAGCGAGACTTTTGGATCCAGGGTCAGAGAGCAGAATGGATGAAGAGGTGAAGCCCATCAACGTTTGGAGCCATTCCAGTTCCTATTTCTGCCTTTCGAGAGTGGATAATGCAGAGAAACCAAACCACGGACAGGACTTGAGAAAACTAGCAGGTATGTGAAGTGAAAAGCAGTCAGGAGAAACTAGCAGGACCACAAGACTAGCCAGAGCAGATATCTGATGATTTTGTTGGCTAATACAATGTCAAATAAGATTGAGTCATATCAACTTAAACTTTTTCTACACACGTAGAATCTGGAGAATTAAAAAAATAAACTATCTGAGCTGGTCAACTGAACATGGACACTGAGATTTCCATGCTAAGGCAAAAGGAAGAGCTACCTAGAACTGTTTGTGCCCCACTGTTCATGTACGGGAATGGACATACCAAAGTGAGAGACTTCTGCAGAGTTGAGCTTCTCCAGCATCAGCTTTGTGACAAGTTCATCTGGAATGCTGTGGCCACTAATCAACATTGACTGCAACTGATGAGAAGCACAGATGTCGCACATTACTGTATAATACTCACGTGATTCAGAGCTGTTTTGGTAATCATCACAACTTTGAAATTTAGATTTACCATATTTCCCGATTCTGAACCAGTGGCAATCTGTTCTTCTAAAACTGGTAAAGCTAAAACATGAATCCACAATATTAGCACAAGCTGCTATCAGGACTGTAAAATAAGAAACACATTTGAGAGTCTTGTACAAAGATGAATATTTATACATCACTTGAGAATTCAAAGGATACTTCACACTATGTCATCAAGCCCAGCCAAAGTAGGGGCAGCAGAAGTAGCCACAGAGAACACTGGCTGAGGAAATTTGGGGGAGGTAACCCCTAGTCACCCTGCACCTTGGTATGGGGTGCCCTGTGCAGGACAACGGAGAATGTGAGGGCGAAATCAGGGGTGCACATGACAGTGACCTACAAATTGTAGCACACGCAAAAGTACTGTATACACTGGCACTATCAGCCCAGATCCTTCTGGAACCATACAAGTATGTTCAGCTCCCACTGATTTTGTTCAGATTGCAGAAAAGAAACTGCGCATGAAGAAATGTTACAATGGATAAACGTTAATTCAAAGGAGGAGTCCTGAGGGTGAAGTTCCAAGGCTTTTTCCTCTGTTAGAGGAAATACGTCCTCCTTTGATGAAAGACACCTGGAGATAGTAGTGTGCATGATCCAGGGGAGGTGTCAGGAGCTCAACTATGTTACTCACCATTCACAATCTGTGGAATCTTTGCAGTCTAAAATTTCCAAAAAGTGGGTTTTTTTTACTAAAAGAGGAAATTTTCAATCACTTCTCAGCCTTTTGGCTAAGATCAAGTGTAAAGAGGAAATTTTAGCGTTATCTCTGTGTTATTCTCCAAAAACTGTACTAGATCTTCATTTTCCTAATGCAGAATACCCATTTGCTAATATCCATGTAAATAGGAAGTGTAGTAATTTTAAAGATACATTGCCAATTTGATATACAAATATAGATCAGTGTTATTTTACCTAACTTTTTGAATAACAGTGAGGTTAAATTCTTTTTTCTTATACTGTCTATTTTTATATCTACTTTTATTAATTTACTATTCATTTTTCCTTATTTTTCAACTAGGATATAAACAGTTCTATTGATTAAAAGAATGAATAAATATGGGTACATAAACCCATATATATGTATCAACCGATTGTCTTATATCTTGCAAAAATGTAAGAAAATTTATAAGTAAAAATAAAATGTATCACCAAGATAATTAAATTCTGGAAAATGCTCCCAAGGGAAAATGAGAGTTTCTTCTCGTCTTTCATAAAAAGACACACTCACAATACATGTATCACACATAGTTCTAAATTACAAAATCAGAGAATGAAAGGGTTCAAGAAAGGAGTCAAAGGACACTTCATAAACCCTTCTAAATTCTATGAACAAAACTAGAACTTTGAAGAGCAAAACATGATTGGGTTGATGGCTTTATAAAGCTAATATCCACTGGGCCGAAAGAAGGACAGATATCTGATATGGAAAATAATCACCAAGTGTTAGTTATAGAATACAGATGATGGATTAGGGTTAGTGGTTCATTGCACAGTTATTTCCATTTTATGCACATTTGAAAGTTTTCACAATAAAATATTGGGGGTAGGGAGATAAAACTTACCTTCGACACAAATACATCTCCATGCCTGTGCTAATTTGCAGGCCAATGTTGTCTTCCCGACACCCTTAAATATAGAAATGTTGTTTAAAACCCCACAGAATAATCATTGGCTAGTGAAATAGATATACCGATTTTTAATAATTCTGCTGATGGCTACTATTATATTAATGTTTTTACCACTGAAAATGAAGTGCAAACTGGGTACAGTGGCGCATACACACCCGTAATCCCCGCACTCCAGAGGCTGAGGCAGGAGGATCACCATGAGGCCAGCCTAGGCTACACAGTGAGTTCAAGCCCAGTCTGAACTATGCAGCAAGACGTGATCTCAAAAATAAATAAATAAATAAATAAGAAAGGAAAGAATAAGAACAGTAGACCCCACATATTTATAACTTCATTTTTCTCTAAAATTTTTGTATATCCTACATCTTCTGATGTGATTTAAATCAAAATTTTTAAATTAAGAAAATAAGCCTGGATTCAGGAAACTATACCATTGAGATATTGCAGTCTCTGATTATCAAATTTTATAATTTTGATTATAAGTCATTGTGATATGACTATATGCAGAGTCAATATTCTATTTCCTTTCCATAGGAAAATGAATTTTTTAACAGACTCCCATTTAGTAAATTTTAAAGCAAAGAATTCTTCTTAACTCACATCTTTGGAAAGTATCATATTTTAAAGATAAAAGGTCATTTTCAAGAAGCGTCATTTGCATCTGGTTGCTGTCAGTGTTGACTTAAAAGTGTGCTATGTTTTAAAAACATTGAAGGCTGCTGGAAATACCTGTCCCAGGGTTCCCACAGAAGCAAGCCACGATGGGTTCCAGCTCTTCACCTCTGCTCTTCTGGGGAGGCTCTGACTATCCAGCTCCAACCCAAATGGCTGCCAACCAACTAGCTCAGAGGCTGAAATACCTCCAACACCTCCTGCCTAGCAGTCCTCCCCAGGACTGCCTGTAGAGGCAACAACCTGAGCAGCCACTTCGTTTTCCTCCTGTTTTGTTGAAAGATTGTGCTTAGGTCCATTCCCACACAAAAGGAAAGCTGAAGCACACGGCCTCTCAGGGTCTTCGGTACTCACAGGAGAGCCTCCCACTGCATCCCAGTAGAGTCTTCTCAGATCTCCACAGACCCAGGGAGCCTCGCAACAAATTTCAAAGGAAGCCTTAGACACAAGGAAGCTTGAAACAACTCTCGGTTGCATACTACTAACAATTATATCGCTCAGTGTTTTGATAAGTTAACTTCCTCATAATACAAAACAATCTAAGTTCCTTTTTAATTACCATGTATAAGAAGAAAGTGATGAATTTGTTTTTGTTTTGGTGTTTTGAGACAAGGTCTCCCTGTGTAGTCTAGGCTGGTCTTGAACTCACTATGTAGACCTGTCTGGCCTCAACCTCGCGGCAATCCTCCTGCCTCAACAAGGACATCCCCAAGTACTGGATGACAGGCATGAGCCACCACACCTGGCTCAAAGTTATGAATTTAAACCAACATTATATCAAGATTTTAAGTGATACAGTGAAAATCTGTCAGACACTCAAAAGGGTTATCACACTATGTGGTTTCCATTCTTGTAATTCTAAAAATTAAAAAAATTATACTAAATAATAAGTTAGAAAAGAAAACTTACTGGTTTCCCAAGTACGACAAAGTGAAGAGGTCTGGACGAGAAAAAACACTGTTCCATTTCATCTTCATTAAATATATCCACAAAGGGATGCTCTTCTGTCTTCTCTTCAGAAGTCATGATACGAAGCACTACAGTGAGAAGAAGTAAAATTGTTGAAGTGCTTAATTTGATTGGAGTAGATGGTGTGGGAGAACTGGAATACTCTGTAAATTTACTGACTTCAGAAGTTATTCCATACCACAAGAATACATGGATTTTGTCAGTAATTGCAAATAAATTAAATTCATCTATTGAAGTAATAATAGGCTCATATTCAAGGGCAAAACAATAACTACAGGCTATGTAAAAGCTCAAACAAAATGTTTCCAAGAGACTAAATTAAGGAAAAAATCCCATGTGTGTAGAAATACATACATATGTCAAGATGCATTAAAGAACGAATTAAATGTATTATATATGCATCTGCATAAATTTCAGAAATTTCAGAAACAGAAAAAGTAACACTGGCTAAATTTTGTAGATTCATACATTTTCTTATTTTAGGAAGTCTTGATTGATTCCACGCAGAAAAATTTTCCAAAACTAATGTGATTTTTATACTTTTTTTTACTTTGTATTACTTATAACTGTCTGTAAGAGCATTTTACAATTATTTTAAAATTATTTTTGGAAACCTTTTGCTATTTCGAGCTAATAAGTGGATTTCTAGGCACAGAGTCCCAATTTAAAACATAAGAACTAGGTTTTCAACTTATTCTGGTTTTGTTGGAGTGAATCAGAAACAAATTTGGTCAATAATTTTTTGATTTGTTTGTTTTTATACAAAGATCATGTCTTGTTTCCAAGCTCTTGTAGACTATGTATTTATACTCATAAAATATTTACATATATTCATATAATATATAAATAGTAAAAATAACAGGATATATCTCTTGATCACAATAAAACAATGTTGAAATAATTATAAAAGCATTTTAAAGCTCCTAGTTCTTGAAAATTAAAAAGGAAAAAGGAAAGAACAGTACATTTCTAAATATTACTGCATCAAGGAAAAATTTAAAGAAGAAATTTAAAAATATTAACAAAGTGATTTTATTAGAACTATTAAATACTATAATTAAAATTATATAGTGAAGATACTTTTTAAATCAATAATTTTAGAATAGCAATACTAAAAAATACCACAATTGCACAAAATCTTAAAATGATACAAATAAATTTAGTAAGAAATATGCACTATGAAATTCTGTTAAAAGATACTGAAGAAGATGCAAATATATAAATGAAGACGCATAATATATTTCTGGATGGAAAGATTTAACTTTGCAAAGCTATCATTCATTTCCAAATATAATCAATTATTTTGATCTGACGTGTGTGTGTGTGTCCACACCTGCATGAAAGGTCACGCATGGTATTCCAGACCTACCACATATACACAAAGATAAAACATGATACAGGAGGCATTTCAAACTGGTGGATAAAGGATGGATTGTTCACTATAACTGGCCATTCATGAAGAACACTCTGTTCTGTATTTTTTGTTATTTCAAGAACATTATATAACCAAGATATATCATGTACAGGTACAAACACCAAATGATAAATGTAAATGAATTATATACCTAAAATGTACCAATAAAATTAATTTTTTTAAAAAAAGAACATTATATGAAGTCAGACAGTATGAAACCTTTGGAATTGACTGTTCCGCAAAGTTCTCTGGAGACTGATATAAGTGGTGTGTATACCATTAATTGCTTTTTATTATGTCATATTCCATGGTGTGGATGTGCCAGTTTGTTTAACCACTCACCTGTTGAAGCCTCAATGTGTTACAATCCCTGGAGGAGATAGGACATCATTAATTGACAAAATGATTACACAGGACCCTTCACTTTGTAAGGGACAAGTGAACTGTTCTTCAAGGGTGAGTTTATCTTCTCTATCCATAGTGTCACTATTTTGTATGTCTCATTTATCATCATGGAATCTCATGTAATATTGCCTTTGATCAAAGAACCCTTATATAATAAAGCAGACATGGTAAGAAGTATGTGAACATGAGGTCCACTGGTCCTACCACATTCCACTTCACCTGGAAGCTGCTGATCTGACAATGTCAGATAGATTTTTCCAAGGTATTAGTTTGGTACTGTGTGGGATTAAGACAGTGTACTTTAAGATGAGTTATATACTTTGAGCCAAGTGTTGGAAGTAGGAGTGGCCTCTTTTTCCATCATTCTGGGATTGACATGGGCAATCTGTGCCTCCCTTTTTCACACCTTTATGCTTTGCAGGAGGGGTTTTGTTGGAAGAAGTTCTATCAAAGCAGGTAGTTAAAGGCTTCACTAACCCTAAAACCACAATCCCAACTGGTCAATTTTGGCTCTGCATACCTGTAAGAAGTTATTGCACTAGCAGGTGAAGATAGCTGTGCTGCTACATCATTAGGATGGGGGATGTATACCTTGTACTCAGGGGACTCGCTGAGCTACATCTTGAAGCATTCATGCCCAGTGAACAGTAATTGCAGCGACCACAACCTGTCAAGGACACAGTAACCAGGGGCTTATACTCCTCAAGATCAAAACTGGTCATCTGACTGGGCAAACAACAGACCAGCAGAAGCGCTGGTCAAGGGTAAGGAAAATCTAGACTGGGTGGTAGAGAAGAAGATGGATGAATGGCCAATTAAAGACCAATGGTTAATTACAGTAGTGGATTCTGTAGCTTATCTCACTGATCTACTTTTTGTAAGTCCTTTACTTTTAGAAATTGTGACTATGACCTTAGAGTCAGTGATGGGATGGTGTGACCTTAAGGTTGAGGAAGAGTTCAAGGGTGGAATGAAGTAGGTGCTACAAGTGCCCTGCCCATATGCACGCGAGGTATGTATGTATAGCCAGTCAGACCTCCAAATGTGTCTCTCTCGTCTACTTGCGTGACCTTCTTTGCCTCCTTAAAAGGGGCTAGCTTGGAGATATGAGCCCCAGTATTCTCTACTGAATTCAGCCCACAAAGAAATTAGCTCAATCATATTCCCTTTATCAAATTCTATCCCTTCCCTGATGCTGATTATTGGGAATGCCTCCCATATAAATGCCTGCCTTAAATTTTTTGTCTCAGATTTGCTTCTGGGTTAAATAAACTAAGATAAAGTTCAAATAGAAGTGCTTAATTATGGTATAAAAGCTGGAAAATAAATATTTAAAAAATAGAATTCTACAAGTATCTTAAAAGTTGTTCCTCTAAACAAAATCATCGTGCAAATATTTAACTCACATTTAGAACTGGTTTCCATTATGAAATGGAACAGAGCTAAGTATCTTTCCTAGTTAAGTCAATGTAAAATGCCACAATTCCATGGCCATCTTTGTAGTTCTTAATAAAAGTACCAAACTATGAAAGAAAATTAATGCATAATTTACATTTTTAGAGATTTTGTAATTTATGAATTTTCAATTTACAGCATAGTCTTTAATGCCACATTTTGTTGCGTGTATGCTATAATTGGGGGTGGGGGGGCAGTACCAGGGATGGAACTCCGGACCTTTATGCTATAATTTTTTTAAAAAGTTTTCTACATGTTCAACACGGGAAACTCTCTAATGATAGATTCTGAGGTTTGGAGGGGTCTCGTCTCCTGGGAAACCCAGAACTTCCAGCTAGGTTAGGTTAGTTGCCTACACTCTTAAGTATTACTTCTTGCACTCTTATACAAGAATACAGGTAGTTAAGTATAAGCATGTATTTACGTTCTGCTGCTCCAGAATACAAGTATTAAAGTCACTCCAGTACATCTTATACTCTTGTACGAGTATGTAAGTACAAGCATTTTTTAATATTCTTGTATAAGTATGCATTTCTGGAATAAATATACTCGTCGTTGAAAGGTTTTACAAGGTAGATTCGAAGTTTGGTCTTTCAGGAAAGAGGTCCCCCGCCCAAGAAAGTGGTGTTCCCCGCAAACGGCAACCGAAAGCATCCAGACCACCGACGACGACGCAGCTCGGGGAAGGTTACCTACCTGGCCACCGCGACCCCAGCCCGGAGTAGCCTCCTCCCAGGAGCCCGCGGGCAGTCGCCAGGGCAACGAGCAGAAGCGCCGCGCGTTAGGGGCGGGGCCTGACTGTAATTTAGCACTCATTCTAGTTCACCGACCCGGAAGGTCAGATCAGAGAGCATGCATGTATTGTGATTCACGTCTACACCCAACAAACGGAAGAAATTGTGTAAGCCACAACAAATCCACAGATGATCCGTCTCGGGCACAAAATGTGACAAACGCCAAATTTTCCTCCTTTACCCGATTTTAAAAAATCTTTTCGTGGACCATAGAGCCACTGAACAACGTAGATTGTGTTGACTCCCATAAGGATAAAATAGGCCACAAAAGGAGAGAGGAAAAACACCGACACCTGGTGAAGGACAGAAGGAGGCAGGAAAAAAGCACACCAGTTTGAGAATGGATCAAGCCTGTAAGTTAGAGAAGCTGCTTCAAAAGAAGCAACTCAACGCTAAACCCTCCTCCTTTTCCAGAAGGACGACATCGGCGAGAGAATGCAGGAATTTGGCGATTTTGTCTGGTGCCCGCACCAAAGATGGCGCTCTTTGCTTCCTGTCTCGCAGGGCGCAGGTGTAGGGAGTTTCGGCCCGGCCTCTCTCTGGTAGTCCTCTAGCTCCGGCCCCTCACCCTGGGGCGGGGCGGGACAGGAGGCGTGGCGAGGCGTCGCGAGGGCCCGGGCTGTGTGTGTTCTCGCCCGGGGGCCCGCGCTGTCTTCACGGCTGCCCCCTCTGGCCCGCATGCTCACGGCCACTACCCTGTGGTCCCTTCGGCCCAGAGTTGGCTCCGCAGGGACCCGAGCTGCGAGTCTCGGCGGCGGGAGGGCCCGGCCGTGGGCCGAAGCTGCGCGGCTTCTCCTGCGGGCCCCCGTCTGCGCCCAGGCCTCCGCACCTGCGCACAGGTGCCCGCGACCTTCCGCCAGGCTCTCGGCCCCGGAAGGTCTGTTCCTGCTGAAGTTCACTGGTTAGAGGAGGCATGAAAACAGTGGACCTGAGACTTGCAGCTTTTCTCTTTTCCAGGTCCATAGTACACTGTTGTCGGGATTGGCGTTAATTACGTGCGCTTTTATTGCTAAATTTCCTTGATTCTATTTTTTCTTATTCAAATGAAAGAAAAACTGATTTTGTCTGCGAATTTTCTTCTTGATAGTACCGTTTTTCACTTGTCTTTTCGCAACATTTAATTAAAACTTTTTAATTACTTCAAATGGCCTTATAAATAGAGAATAAGTGGGTCGATTATTATGATTAGGGGACTAGTTCCCTCGTTCAGGGAAGAGCTTTATAGAACTTAATACTTTGTCATTTCTTTGGTCAGAAAGCAGAGTCGGTACAGGGTAGCTTTTCTATATTGTGATGTCACGGTGCTATTAAGACTACCCACTTCATGGGCGCAGTGCTGCATGTACTGATCACTGGTGCCACACTCGCTGTGCTGTGTAGGATGTCTTATAAGGCACATTCAGTGGGACTTGGGTTATCTGCATTAGAGGAATATAAAAAGGTTAGTCATAATGTTACCGAGTCTTTAGGCTCATATTTTCAGGTTCAGCTGCCAACCTCTGACCGGATCAAAGGAGGCCATATATTTGGGTTAAAAAAAAAAAATTGGATTTAGTCAAAGTTGTCTCTGAGGAGATGGAAGGGCCTCTTTGCCTCAAATCACCATTTCCCCATTTCCAGGAGGGCAAAGATCTCTCATTGGGCGGGGGGGGG
>NW_004624805.1:164989-226902 GCF_000247695.1 Heterocephalus glaber
GGATGCAGATCTCCACACTGGTTTTATCACTTCCAACATCTTCAGCTCCTCCTTCTCTTTTTTTGTGAAAAAGAAACCAAGCTCCTGGGCCTGGCTTCCACATATTCTGTCACTTCTTTGGGCCTGACAACACGAGGGGTTTGGCTATGGACTCAGCAGGAGGAAGTTTGGGGAAGTTGTTTATCTCAAGAAAAAACCTAGGGCTGGGGATTTAGCTCAGTGGTTCTGCCGCCTGCCTCACAAGCACAAGCTCCTGAGTTTGATCTCCAGTACCAAAAAAAGAAGAAAGAAAAAACCTAGCTTTAAAGTTATATTTTCCAGTGCCCTTTACAATAACGGACTTAATAATACATCTGCTTCAAAATCACAAGTGCAGAATCCTTGATTCTAAATTAATTTTGCTGACACCATTTTATTAAATCTGACCAGAAGATGAAATTACCCAATATACTGTATTTGCAAGTATTTTCAGTTCTCTGGAGTCAAACAAAATATCGTTTTGACATTGAAACAAAACTTTGTACATTTTGTAAAATGTGCTAGTAAACGTCTCTAGTTAGAAACACGTAAGTTAAAGCACAGACATAGTTCACTAATAAGCTGAGGATTCCTGAGGACTGGCTGAGCTGTTTGTGTTCTTTCTAAAGCACACTCCATAATGTAAGACTTTTCTTCTCAGAAATACTCAGTGGCCCTTTTTCCGAGGAGAGTAAACCCTGAACCTCTTATTTTGTCATTTGAAATTGATTTGTCCTCAACTTGTCTGTCTACTCTTATATCTAATTTCATATCAATTCAGCCAACATTGAGGCTCAGCTTTGAGCCTTTTTGTGCCTTTTGCTACAGAACATTGTATTGCTTTCCATTCCTTGTGTCTACTGTGTTTTCCTGCTGTTCTCTCTTCTTGCAGTGTCTCACCCATTCTTCTCCTGTGGAAGTGTTGCTAGTTCTCACAGCACAGATCTGGTACATGTCTAGCAGACAGAAGTATAGACAGCTAGGTTAGGTAGAAATATTATAAGCAGTCGGACAGGGCTGGGCCCTTGAGGGAATCAGCAAAAAAGAGGAGAACATATCACAGCTGTGGTTGAAGTTGCATTTGCTGAGGGCCAGGCCTCAAGATGAGGATGGGGTGACTGAGCCTGCAACTCCACAAGGGATGAACAATGGGTTGGGGATTGTGCTCAACTGGCAGACATCGGTTGCCCTGTTGGCTGGAACTCTCTGGTTCTTTTCTTCCTAAAAAGATCTTTGTTCTTTCCATGTACACTTGCTATGTGACCTGCTTCCCCGTTGGACCAATATTACCTAAAGGGCTAAACTTGTAATCTTATTGGTTGATCATAGTTTTGTCCCTTGTTGTACTCACCTTGTGATTTTGCTCTATAAAACTTTCTCTGTAAAGTGGGGTCCACGGTAACCCATTTTTGAGGTCCCCTCCTGTCTCTCCCTCAATAAATATTTCCTACTCTTAACCTATGTTGTTCCTTAGAATTCATTCTTCAGTTTTGGGAAACACAAACGCAGCGTATCTGACATCTAGCAGGGTAGGAGTCACATTTATTTCCCCTATATCAGAAGGGAGGATTAACACAAAAAGATGTGTGTTCTAGAACTAGGCTGTGACCCCACTCAGCCCCCTAAGTAATGGAAATTAATTCTGGCCAGAGTAGAGATAAAAGGTTAAGTTCATCAGAAGGATGCTGGGCAGCCATAGCTTCTGGGAACCAGGAACAAGACAGCAGGTTTGAGAACCTTCTCAGAAACTTAGCATAGGTGCTGGGAGAAAGAGCCTGCAGATTCCACTCTGACTGGATATCTGGCCCTGGTGGACAAATGATCATGGCCAGGGAGGTTCTGGCAGTGATGATTTGGTTGTGGATTAGGCTGGGTCACCTCCCTGAGAAATATCTGCTGCATTGAGTCTCTGAACTTAGTTCCTATCGGTTAAGTGGATATTTCTTTTTTATATTTTTGACTTTAAAAAAAGATATAAGCAGAAATATTTGAGTCCTATCTCAAAATTTAAGAACATAAGTCAGAAGAAGACATAAAATTACTGGCAACAAATAAATTTTAAGAATTAAAAAAAGTAGTAGGTTATAATAATGAGATAATAATAATAATGAGAATTATAGCCAGAGTAGTTCTCTGCCAGGCATTGTTCAAGGTGATGTACATATATCTTATTATTTAATCCTCATAAAACTTCTAAGGGGTCAAGAATATTACTACTCTTACTACCACTCCTACTATTGTATTTGGTAAAGAAAAAAATGAAGCAAGATAGCTTAGGATAATGCTACTTAAAGTACGGCCCCACGGATAGCTCTCTGTAATTGGACTGAGACAGATTACATGTAGATATTTAAGAGTAAATGATTAGAATTTTTTTTTTTTGGTACCGGGGATGGAACTCGGATCCTTGCGCTTGCATGGCAGCTGACGAAACCACTGAGCTAAATCCCCGGCCCTTGACAGTATTTTTATTTCTTGTGAATCAGATAGTATGGAAAGCTGGGCTGGGGTTTCGATGTCTTTGCCCTTTTTTTATCTTTTTATTATGGGAATTTAAAAAATATACAAAGTAAACGGAATAGTATAAAAGTCCCATATAATATCTGTGGTGGATTAACCAATGGCCAGTTTAAGTGGGAATGCCCAGCTGAACGGAGCCATTGTGGCTCTGGGCATGGAAGACCACCTGAGGATTGTCACCAGCAGCATAAAAGGAGAATAGGAGGGAAGACTGTATGCTGTTATTTCCTGGGGGAAGCTTTGTTGTGGCTGGTTTTCCTGATGTGAGCTCAGCTGTCCTCACGGCCGGAGGAGCTGGGGTCCTTGCTGTCAGGGATGACTGCTGTTCTCTTTGAGGGAGCTCTGGTCTTTCCTTCCTGGCTCTATTGTAGATCCCTCAGCCTTCTGGCATAGATCCTTCACTCTGTCAGTGCAGACTTTCTAGCTTCCACTATTGACCGCAGGCTTTTCTGGTGTAGACCCTTGATACGGACTTGCAAAAGACATTGCTTTGGGCTCTAGGCCTCTGGCTGGACTCGTGGAGGACAGTGCTGTGGGATCCAGGCCCTTGGCTGAATTCTTTGGATCTCTAGCATGGACAGATCTCTTGCACTCGTCTACATTTGACTTTTGGGTGAATATTATAAGATAATCCTGTAAATTTATGTGTCCTGGTATTAAATCTATTCCTTTGCAAATCACTAGTACAATATCCTAAAGTACTAATATTCTGTCATTTTTATTATGTTTAACTCATTCCACTCCCCATCCACCACTTATTATTTTTTAAGGTTCTTTGTCTTGAGGTAAAACTGGTAGAAATTGAAACGCTGCAAGTCTAAGTTATGGGATTGGTACGGAAATACACATGTGTAATTCATACTCTTAAATGATATGAAATATCTCAGAAAGTTCCCTTGTATCTCCACCCAGTCAACGGCCCCTTCTCTTCTTAGTAACAAATGTTCTAAAATTTTTATCTTAGATTAGGTAAGCTTATTCAAGAACTTTATATAATGGAATTGTACAGTGGACATTCTCATTATGCTTATTACTCAGCATAATGTCTTTGAGGTTTATCCCTGTTGTGTGGGTCAGTAGTTTGTATTGCTGGCCATGTTCCACAATTTGTTCACCCATATATTTCCTATTTAGACTGTTGTGAATAAACCATGTATGAACATCTCGAACAAGTACATTTGTGAGTATATTTTCATTTGTTTTGGGTAAATACATATAAACAACATTACTTGTCATAAGATCCATGTATCTTAGAACTTTGGAGACCTGCTACATTGTTTTTGTGAAGTAGTTCTACCACTTCACACTCCCAATGGCAATGGTATAAATTTCCATTGCCCCACATCTTTGCCTACACTTTGTGTTGTCAGTCCTTTTTTTTAGTTATTCTAGTGGGCATATGGTAGTATTTCATTGTTGTTTTCATTTGTATTTCCCTAATGACTAATGGTGTAGAGCATATTTTCATGTGCTTATTGGTCATTTTGATCCATTGTGGAGTGTCTGTTCAAGTCTTTTCCCCACTTATTGAAACTGAGCTCTTTTTATTATTGATTAGTAGGAAATATATATTCTATAATCAAGTCCTTTGTCACATGTGTTTTATTAAAAAATTTTCCAGTTACTGGTTTTTCTATTCATTTTTGAATGATAGTATATTAATTTGTGTATAGCAAGATATAGGCATTGTATTACTTACCTATTGTAGGAACTTACCCTAAAACCTGGTGGCTTTAAACAAGAATAAGCATTTATTTATTTATTTATTTGTTTGGGGGTTTTTTTGTTGTTGTTGGGTTTTTTTGTTTTTGTTTTTGAGGCAGGGTCTTGCTGTGTAGTTCAGACTGGCCTTGAACTCATTATGTAGCCCAGGCTGGCCTCAAACTCATGGCGATCCTTCTGCCTCAGCCTCCCTAGTGCTGGGATTCAGGCATGCACCACTATGCCCAGCAAGAATAAGCATTTACTACTTCACACAGTTTCAGTAGATCCAGGGTCTGGGAGTGACTTAGCTAAGAGTTTCTAGCTCAGGATCTCCTGAAGTTGCAGTCAGGATGTCAGGTGAGGTACAGTCAAAGGAAGGTTTGGATGGGTTGCAGGGCTAACCCCAAGATGGCTCACTTACATGCCTAGCAAAGAGAGCTGATGGCTGAACAGTAGACCCTGACTCCTCACCAATGGGAATTTCCATAAGACTTCTTGAGTATCCTTTCAATGTGGTAACTGGCTTCCTACAGAGAGATCATCCAAGAAAAATAAGGAGGAAACTGCAGTTTCTTCTGTGACCTAACCTCAGAAGTTCCACTGCATCATTTCTGTGGTATCCTCCTGGTTATATAGGCTCCACCTGTTCAGCGTGGGAGGGCACAAAATCAGGACATGGGAATCATGAAGCATTCTTGAAAACTGGTTAGTTTTCTCCATATACCAATGTCCAGTATCAGTTAAAAACACTATCGTTTCTCTATTGAATTTTAACCCTTAGGAAAGGTTAGTTGACTGAATTAGTTGATCTATTCTTAAACTATTTTGTTCCAATGGTCAATTTGTTTTCTTATGTCAGCACATTTTTTGATGACTGTGGTTTTGTAGTAAGTCTTAAAATCAGGCATTCTTTTTCTAAGTTGTTGTGGCTATCTGGAACCTTGTTTTTCCACATGACTTTTACATTAGGCTTGTCAGTTTCTATTAAAAAGCCTATTGGGACTGTGATTTGGGTTCCATGGATTCAGTGGATCAATTTGGAAACATCTGAAATCAGATCATGTCGAATGAGGAACATTTCTTCCTTCTCTTGTGTCCAGGGGTGAGCAGCTTGCTAGGATCGAAAACTCAGCACCAATAATGAATTAGAGGGACAGAGTTAAAGAAAGGAATGTGGTTTGTTTGCAAAGACAGAGACAAGCTGCCCCAAAGAGGGGCAGGAGGACCAGAAAGATAGACACCCACAGCCTTTGTCCCAGCTTCTTTTATAAGGTTTTTGGGACCCTTCCTTCCAGTTGAGCACCTGGAACTTGTCACAATCTGACTGGCTCACTGGGTGGTCTGTGGAAAAGTCCCAGGCCCCAGACTCTACACCAGGCACCTATGCCTACATGCACATTCCTTTTGGTGGGATTTGTTGCACTTCTTCCCATTTGTCCTTGTCAGAGCCTTATCCCTGGGATTTATAGGTTGGTTAGAAGGAGCCTTATAGAAAGTCAGTCTAGAGTTAGTGATTTAAGTAAGGAAATGTGTGCATATCTAGTGCAGTAATAAACTGACATATATATAAAATATATATGAGTATATATTTTATACAGTAAATAAGAGTTTTCTTTTAAGTTATGTGGCTGTCCTTTGTCTCCTTTACATTTTATTGGAGGTGAGGAAGGGAGGCTATCTTGATTTCCATGCACCTGGCCTGGGTTCTTCCATGCTCTGCCTATCAGCTCTCCCTCTGGTCCTCTGATGTAAGTTCTTATGGCATTTGTGCTATCTGGTGCCTTTCTATACCTGGTTTTCTTTTCTCTCTACCCTTGCCCTTTCAATTGCTCCCAAAGGAATTTCTCTAGTAAAGGTTTAACCCCTTTTAGTCAAGATTCACTAGAAAGCCTGATGAGGCCCTACTCTATTATTTCCCTGCCTACAGACCTCTGTCCCTACCCTTCCCAATCTAGATACTTTTCATTGATTTTTCTTGCCTTATGGCACTTGCTACAACCTCTAGTACAAAATTGAGTGGATGGAGCAGACCGTGTTCTTTCTTTTTTTCTTTCTTTCTTTCTTTTTCTTTCTTTCTTTCTTTATTTATTTTGGTACCGGGGATCGAACTCGGGCAGGCGGTGGAACTGCTGAGCTAAATCCCTGGCCCCAGCAGACACTGTTCTTAATCTTAGAGGGAAAGAATTGTCTTTCACTATTAAGTATGATGTTAGCTATTGGTTTTCATAGATGCTTTACATCATTTCTATAGCTGGTTTACTAGGAGCTTTTTAAAAAATCATGATGAGATATTAAATTTTGCCAGATTTTTCCCTTCATTTGTATATGCTATTTCCTTTATTTGCTTAATAAATTAATTCATTTTCAGATGTCAAACAAACCTTGGATTTGGAGAATATATCCTACTTAGTCATGCTATATTATTGTTTTCATATATTTCTAGATTTATGTGCTAATATTTCCTAAAAATTTTGGCCTTTATGTATAGGATATTGGCCTATCCGTGTCTTTAACATCTTTTTGTACCTCTAGTCTCATAAAATGAGAAATCTCCCATTTTCTAAAGTGATTATGTAAGATCATTATTGTTCATTTTTTTCAATGTTTGCTAGAATTCACTGGGGAGACATTTGAGGTTGGAGTTGCTTTGTGGGATGAATTTTTATAATGAATCAATTTCTATAACAGATGCAGGGATATACAGTTTTTCAGTGGACCTTGAGTCAGTTTTGATAAATTGTATTTTTCAAGAAGTTTTTTGATTTCATCTCAGTTGAGGCACTTATAGGCATAAAGTTGTTCATAATTATTCTTTTATTTAGTCTTTCAATATTTGCAGGAATTGTAGTAAAATTCCCTCTTTTATTCCTGACAATGGTATTTTGTGTTCTCACTTTTCTTTGATCCATTTTTTAGATATATGAATTTTGTTAAGTATTTTAAAAGACCAAATTTTTACATAGTTTTCTCTATTGTTTGTTTTATCTTTAATCAATTTCCTCTGAGGCTTATTATTTATTTCCTCTATGGACTTTAGGTTGATCAGTATCTTAGTCTGTTTGGGCTACTATAACAAAAATGCCATAAACTAGGTGGCTTGTAAGCAATAAATATTTATTCCTTGCAGTGCTGGGGGCTGGGAAGTCCAAGATCAAAGCCCCAACAGGTTCAGTGTCTGCGGGAAGGGGGGGATTCTGCAGTGGTTGAAGAGGCGGATAAGCTTCCTCCAGCGTTTCCTAGAGGGCCCTTGTCTCACTTTGGAGAGTCTGCCTTTATGGCCTGTTCACCTCCAGAAGGCCCCACCTCATTTAGACCACAGCAATCAGTTCCTCTTTGTCTAGTTTCACAAGGCAGATCATTGACTTAAGTTTTTCTTTCGTAATATAGAACATTTAAAACTATCAAAGTAAATTTTAATAGTCAAAACCATGTATGGAGACATATACCTGTAATCTCAGCACCCTGGGTGACTGAGGTGGAAGAATCACAAATTCAATCCCAGCCTGGACAACTTAGCAACTCAGAAAGACCCTCTTTCAAAAAAAGGAGAGAGAAAGAGAGAGACCTATAAAAAGATGGGAAAGTATTGGTAGCCTGAAGAAAAGACTTTAAAAAAAAAGTATGCTTTCATATGCAAAAATTTTTTATAAATATCTGAGAAATAAAACACTCAAAAAGAGAAAATAATGAATAGATAATTCACTAAAAAATGTACATATGAAAAATTGTTCAACTTGCTAAAAATTAAAGCAATAAAACAAAAATGGCTTCCCATTTTTACCTGTTATAAGGGAAAAGATTGACCTAGGTCATTGTGACAACTATGTAAACGAAATGGGCATTCTTGTTTTGGTTGGGGAGAGGGTTTTAATTGGTTATGAAGGAATTCAGAGACACATTAAGAACCAAAAGAGACAGTGCAAAGATGGCACGTCTCATCCTGAGCCTTGGTCTAGAAGGATAAGTGAGTAGAGTTGCTCCTGAGGTGAATTTCAGGTTGTCATTGTCACCTGTGTTTAGAAGAAACTGAAGAACCTATGGAGGGGAAGGGGGTGGTGAATGGCGTACAGGAGGTTCACTTCCGGTCTGGAGAAGGCCAGTCCCCTTCCAGATTTACCCCTCCTCTCTGCACCCAGCTCCCTCGAACTCCTCTTTGGCTCTGAGGCTGCTCTGGCCCGCACCTGCCCTGTGGCCCAGGCCTAGCCGAGCCCTAGCAACCGTATAGTTCGGTGCAACTACAAGTCGCTCACAGGAAATTTAGCAATGTGAAGTTATCCTGGGTGAAACGCAGTTTACCTGAGAAGGTTTACAGTTCACAGGTGCCCTTGTCTAACATACGACGTTAGGTGTCTTAGCATCATAACAAATAGCCATTTGATAACAAAGAAATGAATATATAGTGGCTGGAGTACAGTTAGAAACAATGGAGCTGAGCGAATTACTCCCCTTCCTTCCATTTAATTCTGGACCACACCCTACGGTTATTACTGCTTCCATTGTCCTAAAAGTGGTAGAAAATAAAATAATAAAAGCTTAGCTCACAAATGCACTAGGTGAGAGCATATACAAGTTGGATCGCCTAACCTGGCCTTCTGGTCACATTTATCCTACTTTGATCTCATTACAGGCTCTTAAATATGCATTCTCATAAATAAAATTAAGATCACGGTGAATTCTGGGATAAGCTTGCTTGCTGAGAGCCTCCAAGATGACTCAGCACCTTGTCAGTTATGCTGTCAATCAGGGCTAGCCCTAAAGTGGAGGCACCTAAAGCAGAGGCGCCTGGCTTTAAATTCTGAAAACCTGAGTTTTTGACCCCTTTTCTGTTCTGTTGCTCCTTTTCACCTGTGTGCGGTGCTTTGCTGTTGCCCCAGCACATTTCTTGCTCTGTCTTACACCTTCGTCGTCGGCACAGACTGGCCCTGAGCACCACTTCCGGTGATCGTCGGTAAACGTGGCTGCTTACTGCTTCCTACTGGGTGTACGCTGGGCAGTTCTTTCCTCCTCGTACACAAGAAAAGAGACTATTATTGGCCCACTCAATTCTAACAGGTGATTTTAAAATTAGTAGCTGAACAGAACTGGGGATCTGTATGTATTGTTTTGTGGGGGTGAAAGAACAGTCTTAGTCTTATAACACAAAATTGTAAGTTTGTATGGATTTATGTTTTTATTGCCCATCTTGTTCCAAAAGGGTTTAAGGCAGCTTTCCTGTCACCGTCACACAAAATAGAACAAAATAAGAACTCCTACCAAACATCACACCGTTCCAAGCAAATTTCAAAATCTCAAAATTAAATCTTATGCAGCAAGTTTTCAATTTAATTTGCTCGACCATCCCTCCCAACACACCCTCGACTCCATTGTTTTTATAGGGATAAAATTCAATGCATTTTTATTACAAGTTTGATTTTCAATAATTGCAGTTTGCTAAACTTCAAAAGCTGCTTAACTTTTGAATATTTTTTTAAGATTTTCAACAGATTCTGAACAAATTCAACCAAAATCTAGAAGATTCTCTTACAAAATGTCTAATACTGTTGCAGAACAAATAAGTTTATTAATAAAATAATTGTTCAAATGTTAAAAAAATTTTAAAACATATTTAATGATGAGCAGCAAATAGAGATCATGTGTGGGGAAGGTGGGATGTGTGTAAATTTTTGACAAATATGGCCTCTATACAGATTGGTAGAGCAGCACATTTTACTGTAACAAAACATACATAAAATAAAATGTATCATTTTAACCATGCAGTTCATTTGCATTAAGTATACTAACAATGTTCTATAACTATTACTCATTTCTATTTCCAGAACTATTTCATCATCCCAAAGAGAAGCTCTACATCCATTCAATAATAACCATCCATTACCACTTTACCCAGTGCCTGATAACATCTATTCTGTTTGCTGTCTCTATGAATTTGCTTATTATAGATATTTTATATAAATGGTCATTTGATATTTGTCATTTTGATTAGGCTTTTTCACTTAGCATGATGTTTTTGGAATTCATCAATGTTGTAATATGTATCAGAATTTTATTCCCTTTTTGTCCATTATTTTATTGAATTTTATTTTATTAGTATGTGTTTGCTGTATATGGAGTTTACATTCATCTTGGGGAATAGGTACATGTACATGACACAGCTTGTTTTTTTTCATTAAGTTTATTGGTACATTTTAGGTATACAATACAGTTACATTCATCACTGGGAACTTGTACCTGTACATGATGTATCTTGGTTCTTATTTTTTCCCCATTCCCTTGTCCTCCCATCAACCCCTCCACCCCTCCCTCTTTACAGAGACTTTGTTTCCATTTCTTCCTTTACTCATATTTTTTTCCTTTCCCTTCTTTCCTTTCCCCTGCCCCTCCCACCTCCCCTACCCCTTTAGACCTTTTCTTCCTGTTTCACATTATCAATTATACATTTTGATCCTTATTTACACTTGTAGTTTCTCACACCAGAGAAACTATTTGGTATTTACACATGTGTGTCCTATTTATTTCACTTCAGAGTAAGGCCTCAATGTGCACCCATTTAGCTATAAATGTCTCCAATTTATCATTCTTTGTGGCTGAGTAGTAATCCATTTTATTTTTAAAAAAACAAAAACAAAAAAACCCCACATCTTCTCTATCTCCAGTTGATGGGCAAAAGCTGTTTCCATGTTTCAGCTATTATAAACTGTGCTGCTATAAACATGGGTGCACATATATCACTGTGGTATGATTGTTTTAATTCTTTGGGGAAGATACCCAGCAGGGGAATAGCGGGGTCAAATGGGACCTCTAGTCCTAGTTCTTTGAGGTATCTCCACACTGACTTCCACAGTGGTTGCACCAGTCTGCACTCCCACCAACAATGGAGAAGGGTTCCTTTCTCTCCACACCCCCACCAGCATTTGGTATTAGATGATTTCTTGATAGCAGCCATTCTTTCTGGGGTAAGGTGGAATCATCGCAGCGTTGTTTTCATTTGCATCTCTTGAATGACCAGTGATGATGAACATTTTTTCATAGTTTATTTGCTGCTTTTACTTCTTTGTCGGAAAAACATTTTTTTTAAATCTCCTTCTTTTTCCCACCCACCTCCCTCCCTCTACCTGTACATCCTCTTTTCTAATTTTCATTATTATTGTTATTCTTAGCTCATATTTATGACTTTATAAAATTTACATTCACTATGGTTATTGGATTTCTGTACATGGACTATCTTAGCTCTTCTTACTTCAATCCCATTTCTTTTTAAGGCTGAATAACGTTCCACAGTACTTATATACCACATCTTGTTTATCCATTCATCTGTTGTTAGACATTTGGTTTGTTTCCATATTTTGGCTATTGTTACTAATACTGCTGTTAACATTCATTTACAGAATTATTTGATTTCCTGCTTTCCGTTCTTTTGGATATAGTCTTAGAGGTAGAATTTCTAGATCCTATGTCAATTCTATGTTTAACTTTATGAGGAACTGACATACTGTTTTCCACAGCAGTTGTACCATTTTACATTCCCACCAGGAATATATGAGGATTCCAGTATTTCCATTCTTGCCAACACTTACTTATTCATTACTTTTTTTCCTAAATAATGTGAGGTATGATCAAAATACACTGAATGTTTAAGTTTTTTTAAATTATTACAGTGAAAGACATATTGTAATTAATCTCCCTCAAAATGTTCCTCCTCCCTTCAAACACACTTATCCTATGCTTCTCATTGTTTTCTGAAGCAGTTCCAGAAGCCATCTTTTGTGAGTGTCTTTAGTTTTGCTGTTGTGGCTACTTTGATGTTCTGAAACAATTCAAAACATTTACCTTTCATGGTCATTTTGACTTTGAGGAAGAAGCAGAAGTTACACAGTGTCAGATCTATTGAAAATGTGGATAAGGACATGCTGTAATGGTTTTATTTGATTGAAATTGTCACAAATGCTTGATCAATTAGAGGTATTAAAAATATAATGATTTAAAAATTTATTATAGTAAAAGAAACATGGCCATTAATCCCCTCAAAAAACTCCCCTACACTTCATACACATTAATTCCATCATTATTGGGAATGTGTCTTTTACTGTAATAATATTTTTGAAAATATAAACATTCAGTGGTATCTTTCATTACCCCTTGTAGCCATCTTAGTATGTGTTAAACATATCTTGTGATTTTTATTTGTATTTGTACATAACTTCACCTTCCTAAAATACCTACTATTTGAAGATACTTCTTTAGTCCATTTGTGTCTTCTGGTTTTCATATATTCAGACATACCACTGTGCTCAGGGTAGATAGCTGATGCCTACATTTGTTTTGTGAAGATAGTATATTTATCATCACCTTCTTTAAGAATCTGGAACATGCTACTAATTTTTTATTGAATATGCACTTACACACATTCTAGCTCATTGCTCCCAAGAGAATTTATTATGAAACAAAAATTACTAAATATTTGCACAAATAAATGAATAGATATAGATTTATACCACCAAAACCACCATAGCAAGAACATTTCAATTATTCTTGATTCATTCTTTAACAAGACAGCTCAAACTATATTTTCTGCTATTTCAAGTACAAATAACTTCATATGCTGATCAGCTCATACCATCTGGTCAGCTCCATGCTCCCTGCCAGCCACTGCGGAGGCTGTGGCACAATTCGCTGCTAGTCTACCAAAAGCCCCCTGGGGACAGCAGTGTCAAAAACTTGTCTCACTACAATTTCAGAGTAGAAAAAAGCTGTTAGATGTGTGTTTGTGTGTGTGTGTGTGAAATAAAAGAGCACTCTCCATGCTAACCATAAGAGAAATTTTAGGTATGTGACAATTATTGAGAGGAAAAAGAAAAGGACATTATCTCTCTTTGATTGCCTCTAAGAGTTAACAATGGTTTAAAATAGATTCTCTTTAAATTGAACATTATCCCACACTGATAGATAAGATTGTGACAGAATCTAAAAGAATAAAGTTGAAGACCTCCAAACTTTTCTTGGCTAATTTTAATGCAAGTATAAGTGACAAAATTTAAGAACAAGAAAGTCTAGGACAAATGCCAAACAGAAGAGCATTCCAAGAAAGTATGTGTCTTACTTTCTCATTGCTGAGACAAAATACCCAACGCCCACCGGTTAAAGGAGGGAAGGTTTATTTTTGCTCACAGTATGTAGAGGTTTCAGTCCATAGTCAGGTGCCTCTAAGACAGGGTGACACGATGGAGGGGCATGTCAGAGGAGAAACAGTCTATAGCAGAGCTGGCAGGAGGAGCAAGCAGCAGCAGCCTGCCTTCCATCTTTCCCTTTATATATTGTATCTAGGCTGTAAGCCTGTTGGTGGGTGTCACCCAAGCCTAGGGTAGGCCTTCCATTATCCACAGCTAGAACCATGTAAACAAATCTAGTTATCAAACGCCCTTAATAGCAGTGTTAAACACCCGAGATCCAGCCACCTCCACAAAGCCCCACATAGGTGTGCACGAGGCCTCGGGGGACATCTAGATACGAGCTGTAACAGTGTGCATAAACCAGAACTGCAAGGAAAACTAGAACACAGTTGCCTAGTCATAGGCAATGTGCCTGCTCTGTGTTAGAGGGTGCTGTTTCCTAAAGTGACTGTTGGATTTCCATCTCATCAATGAGGAACAAGAGACACAGCTGCTCAGCTTGGTCACTTACATTTCATCTCATTTGTCTTGTTAATTTTGACCATTCTGGAATATGTACAATGGGAATTCATTTTGGTTTTCTTCTTACTTTGTTTAGTAATGAGATGAACACATGTTTTTGTTTTGTTTTGTTTTGTTTTGTTGCAGTATGGGTGATTGAAACTCAGGATCTTGCACTTGTGAGGCAGGCATGGCACTACTGAGCTAAATTCTCTGGTCCTGGTAATTTTATTATTTAAATGTACTGTTTTTGAACTACCTGCTCTTGTCTATTTGCCTATTGTGGGTGAATGTGCGTATTTTTATTATTGACTTATAGGAGGTTTTTATATATTTGAGAAATAAGCCACTTTCTAGTTACATGTATTATAAATATCTTGTACTACTCTTGGGTTGCCTTTTTGCCCTCCAAATTGTTTCTTTTGGTGAACAAAAGTTTTGAATTTTAATGTAGCCCAGTTCCTGCTTAGGAAGTCTTATTCTAATATCATGAAAATATTATCTTATAGTCTTAAAGCTTTACACATGCAATATACCTAGAATTTATTTGGGGACATAGTGAGAGATAGGAATATAGTATAGAAAATGCTAGACACACTGGTGGCACATGCCTGTAATCTCAGCACTCAGGAGGCTGAGGCAGGAGGAATGCCCTGAAATTCAAGGCCAGCCTATACTATATAGCAAGATCCTATCTCAAAAAAAATCACCCCAAAATAAATAAAAGAATATGCTCCCATACTACTATCCTCCTTAACAAGCAACACTTTTTGGACAAAAGTTGTCCTTATCCACTGAGTTTCAGTGGCGATCCTATCATATATTAGGTAATTGCATATGTTTCAATCTATCTCTGGACTACATTATGTTTCAGTAATTGGTTTGACGATCTCTATGCCAATGCCACCCTCTCTCTTAATACTATAACTTAATAATAAATTGCTGTCTGGCGGCATGACCTGTTCATTTCTGAACTTTCTTTAAAATACTAGGATGGCTATAGACATAGGTTCTCTGGATTTTCATATAAATTTTAGAATCAGCTTGTTAGTTTTCACCAAAAACAAACATTTTGTTAATATTTTGATTGATAATGAATTTCATATGTGGATAAATTTGGGACAGATTCACATGCTATATGTATTCTTTAATCCCCTTTAACTTCTCTCACCAATACTTTGTAGTTTTCAGTGCAGACATCAATGCCAATGCAATAAGATATACAAGTATATATTATATATACATATAATATATATGGTGTATATAAGGTGTTTTTTGGGTTTTTTTGTTTTTGGTACCAAAGATTGAACTCGGGACCTTGTGTTTGCGAGGCAGGCGGCAGAACCACTGAGCTAAATCCCTGGCCCCATATAAGGTATTTTAAAACAATACATGATGTAAAGACAAAGGAAGAAGGAAGCTGCTGTTTTCATATATTACATGTGTGCAGAAAATCTAAAAGAATGAGTATAAAAAAACTATTGGACTTAATGTGTGAACTTCACATGGTGGTTGGAAACCAGTTCAGGATATAGCAACTGGATTTCTACATACTAGCAATAAATAATTAGAAAATAAAATTTAAAATAAAATTTACTATTGCACTAAGAAAAACTTGAAATTTAGAGAGGAAGGAGATGTAAAAAGAATTAAGATGTATTATGTTCATGTACCAACTCCTCATAATGAATGTAATTATTACACACTACTAATATGTACGAGTAAAATTTAAAAAAAATACAGGAATAAATCCCAAACATGTGCAAGATGTTAAATTTTAAGCTAGTTTTGCATTCCAGGAATAAGCCTTATTTGGTCAAGATATATTACCCTTCTTATATAATTGGATTCAATTTCTAGAATTTTGTTTTGAGTTCTTGCTTCTATGTTTATGAGATTGGATTGCAATCGTTATTTCTTCTAATGTTCTTGTCAGATTTTGTATGAAAGTTATACCAACTGGTAAAAATTTTGTGAAAAGCATTTCCTCTTTTTCTATTCTCACAGAGTTTAAGACTAATATTTTCTCGGGGCCGGGGA
This sequence comes from Heterocephalus glaber, assembly GCF_000247695.1. The sequence goes on from NW_004624805.1 coordinate 180,940, forward strand.
TTTAGCTCAGCGGTTTCACTGCCTGCTGTGCAAGCACAAGAACCCGAGTTCGATCCCCGGTACCAAAAAAAAAAAAAAAGACTAATATTTTCTCTTTCTTAATTGTTTTAAATAATTCACTAACAAAACCTTATGGCTTGATTTTTTTGCAAAAATGTAGTGAATGATAGATTCTAAGTGTTTAACATATATATTACTATATTGTTTTTCTGTTTCTTATTCTGTCAGTTTGGATAAGCTGTGTGTTTCAAGATACTTGTTTCTTCTACTTTGTCTATAAACTGTTGATAGGGAGTTGTTCATGAGTTTTTCTCAGCATGTTCTATAATATCTATAAGATCTATGACAATGTTTCCTTCTTATTCCTGCCCTGCTTATGATTTATTATCTGTCTCTCCCATTTTTTAAAAGCTGTCTTGCCACGGAGATTAATTTTTGCATATTTTTCTTTTACTGCATGTATGCTGGCAATAAATTGTTTGAAAATAACCTTTATTTCATAATAACTTAAATAAACATTTTTTGCCAATGCTGGCAATCAAACCTAAGACCTCGTGTGTGCTAGGCAAGCATTCTACCACTGAACTATATTCCTAACCCTTGAAATGACATTTTTACTTGGTGCAGAATTCTAGGTTTTCAGTTATTTTATCATTAGGATGCTGTTGCATTGAAGTACAACTTCCATTGTCTCTGTTTTGAGGTCAGCTGTCAACCTTATCATTGGTTCTTTCATGGTGTTATGTTTTATCATTCTCTGGCTGCTTTTAGTACTTTTTTTGGATTTTTTAAAAAGCAGTTTTACTATGGTATTCCTATGTATAGTTTCATTTGTATTTACCCTGACAGGGTGATAAGACCTTTTGAGCCTGATTTTTTTTCAATAGAATCAAAGAAATTTGTTTTGTTTTCTGTTAAATTGTTCTCATTTTGTAGTGATATATAATATTTCCTACATATGAATTCAGGTAAAAATTAAGAATGCATACAGTAATTAGGGAAATGGAAATCAAAATAATAACTTTAATCCTGATAAGGCTGAGTTTGGAATTACAGTTTTCACATTACAGTTTTCTAATATTCTGCTTTAAGTCCTGAGCTGGGCATGGTGGTGCACACCTGTAATCCTAGCACTCAGGAGGCTGAGGCAGGAGAATTGCCACAATTTCGTGGCCAGGCTGAGCTACATAGTGAGTTCAAGGCCAGCCTGAACTGCATAGTGAGACCCGGAAAAAACAAAAAACAAAAAACAAAACTCTAGACATCAGGACAATTTTCCCAAGGGAGGATTTTCATCTGCAGAGCAGGCACTGTTCTTGCAATTGCTGCCTAACACTTACTGGACCATAATAGGGAGAAAAGGAGGAAATGATTATGGAATTACCGCATATATATTTACTCATGGCAGAGATCAATAAACTTTGAGCAAATAAGCCAGAGAAAAAGGAAGGAGGTCAGTTATTAATGCTCAGTTCCTTCTTCAAATCTTGCAGGTCAGAGAAGTTATTTCCTTTCTCAAGGGAAGGGACAGAGAATAGTCCCTTCATATATTTCCCTCCTAGAGAACTGACCCCCCCATTCTGTGTAAATCAGCATCATGAGATAAGCATGTTTCCTAAAGAATAAGATATGCAGTCAGAGGCATTTTTTTCTTTCTAGTCCAATTCAAAAGCTTAGTAAATTTTAAGTGAACTCCTTAGATTATCTAGAAATTCCTGAAGATATGACCCAAAATTATTTGGCTTGTAAAAAATCTACAAAAAAATAAATATAAATATATTCCAGTTTTGATAAAAAGAACTTCATGATTAGAGTAGATAGTAAAAATAGAAACTATGTGAGTTGGTCAGAAAAAGAATTGTAGGAACTAGGAATGGCTGAGCATAGCTGTAAAGAGTGACATAAGTACAGTATTCAAAATCTTTCTGAGGGAAATAGGAGTAACAGGTAAACGTGGGCAAAATTTTTACTTACTAGTGATATAGTGAGAGTGAATTAGATAGTCTTTAAGATTCTTTGTAACTCTAATAGTCCATGCTCTGAATTAATTAAAGATATCATGTCCTTATATTACAGTATAGGCTGAATTGTGTTCCCCCGAAAACATGGCTGTGGTTGGGAATAGGGTCTTTGCAGAATTAATAAAAATGAGGCTGTAAAGCTGAGCCTTAGGTCAATCTGACTGCTGTCCTTATAAAAGGATGCACAACGAGGCAACTGTGCACAGAAGCAGCAGGGAGGGTCGTCTGCAGGCCAAGAGAGAGGCTTCAGGGGGGCCCAGCTTTGCGAGCACTGTGACCTTGGACTGCTGGCATCAGAATGGTGAGAAAATGAATCTCTATTGTTTAAACCATTCAGTCTACACTATTTCATTACAGCAGCCCTAGAAAACTAACACAGATGAAGACCTCAAAATTAAAACCTGATTAAACCAAACTATTTTGATGATGGTGTAAGCAAAGTAGCAAAATGAAAAGGAACATATACAACCTCAAAAAGACTAGAAAGGTAAGATAGGTCCTTAGTAAATGTCTCAGGAGGAGGCAGCAAAGCAGAATTACATTGTACAGCACGCACATGCATGCACACGCGCGCGCGCGCGCACACACACACACACACTCCAACTTCCTCTAAAATTCCTCTTAATCCATTTCTTTCCCTAAAGTCTCACGTCACCAGGCAGCTGCCTACCATCTTCTTTTCATTCTCTCTTCCCTTGAAATAAAAAATAGAAAGCTCCTCCAACTTCTTTTTATAAGATATTTTATCCTAATGACTCTCCAAGTACTTTCTAATGTATCTAAATTTAAACTTGTCTAGACTTCTCCCAGTCCTCTGCCATCCACACAATAAAAACCTGGTAGTGAATCCAACCAATCCTGAAGTCCTTTCTCCTTTAGTGGTATGGAAATATGGGGAATTTCCAATATGTGTAAGTTTACAGTATTAACATGATTTCTGTCCCATTCATGATAATTTAATATTGTGTGGAAAGTGAAAACTTCATGAAATAAAGTTTGGAGGGATGATGATGTAATTGTCAGAACAACACTTTTATTTTGAGCTCATATCTTTAAATTTGGCCTTTTATATTTACAAATTACCATTTGAGTGAGTCAAAATAGTTGTTTGGATTTCATGTAGAAAGAGCTTAAACTAAATATTGAACAACAACAATGGAACTAAAGCAACATTGCATTTTGTAATCAAATTACTCAATGAGATAATTTGAGCAAGCTATTTCTTTAAGAGGAAAACTCATGCTTTACTTTAGGAAATAACAGGAAGTTCTTGTGATGAAAATAATATTTTGAGGAGCACATTGAATTCCTATGCATCAGTCGGAACATTCAGTGTATTACAGTTTTTCAGACATAAAGTCCACAATTCTATTGCAGCCCTGTACTCTTTCTAGATGCCAAAAGAGAAGAGGAGTGGCAGCTGCCAACTGGAATAAGTCTTAATATCAATAAGTAATTTAACTTATGATAGACTTTTCAATGAAAATAAAGGCTTATGTAGGCAAAGGAATCAAAACACAAAACATCCATTCAAAGGGAATCAGCAGCTACTGAAACTATCAGCCAATTCCAGTAGAAAGCATAAGTAATATTTTCCATTTCAGAGAAATACATTTATCTGAACAACAGTCCATTAAGAAACAAAGCCAGTGTTAAATATTCCATTTTATAGATGACCATACAAAGAGGATTCTAGTTAAAAAATTAGCCGAGAGACCTAGGAGGTCCTAGCTGTTAAATATGTTAAGCCAACACAGGAACAATCTGAGATAATAAAAAAGGAATATTATGCACTTCGAAGTGATTAAGTAAAACCTGGAAAACTTGATCATTTGTACCTGCCAGTTACCCGCAGCTTGGATGGGTGCACAGGCAAAACCACATTCACATCATCAGCCTTCAGGGACACTATGCTACTCATTCCCAAGGACTTATTTAGCAGACTTTCAAAATGCATATGTTTAATTAGGTCGCATTGAGTTCAATGGCATTGACCAATGCTAAGACTTAATATAGAAAGGACAGAAGTTCAGACTGATTATCTTCTCATACTTTCTGTTTTATCCAGTGGGAATGCTTTCTGGGTATATCCTTTATCCTTTTCCTTCACTTGACATCATCCCTTGAGAAAAGGAATCTGTTATATGTCTTCTTGACCCCAGGCTAACCTAGTAAGACTCCAATTACTGCTTGTTAGATGAATGAATGAATGATTTTCAAATTTCCCTTTTATTAGAAATTACAACTCTCTACTTCTGCAGAGAATCTGGTTAAAGAGATCGTGACTCAGGAACACTGAAAAACAAACCCTAAAGCAGGAGATAGAATAACAACAGTAAGTATACGAAGTATACTGAACATACACGTGTTGTCTGTCCAATTGGAATTTACAACATAAAACATATTCTAGGACCAATTAAAATGTAAAGGACAAAGAAGATTTCAATAGTTAACAAAGGATGTGCACTAACATATGTCTTAAGCCTCGTGAGTCTTATTATTGGGAGGTGTCATAAACCAAATCAGAGAGAGCAGTTTAATTTCTGAGTGCAGAGCAAATGCCAAGGACAAGTAATGACAAAAGGGACATATAATCAGAGTGATGACAATCTTCCATCCAACTTCCACGCTACCCCTAGTAACTGATTTTCATCACTGTCATTTGACTGTCCATCAAATTAATAAAAATAACATGCGATCCTTTTATTTTTAAATTCATGGTCAGTATTTATTTATTTATTTATATTTTTAGTTCATAGTTCAAGAGAGCTAAACCCTCAACCCATTTCCACACCCAGGAGAGCACAGCCTGAGATTTTACTTTAAAAGCAAGTTAACTCACTAGAATCTAAAAAGGGGCTACTTTTAGCCCCATTTTATCAAGAAGGAAGTTAGCTAAAGAGTGGAGTAACCACATATGTCTAGCTGCAAAGCCCATATTTAATCACCATTGTAGACTGCCTGGTACCCAGGGTTGCTTACTGACATTTCAAGCTCAGTGTAGCCAGTCTCATAGAACTAAAAAAGCACTGAGAGAGATGTGTCTATCACTGGGTACTCATCTGTCACCTCTCATTATCACATGTAAGGAAATAAGATGCTAACAATTACCCTTCTTCACCAAATAGTTGAGATAAAAATGAAATAACGTGTGTATTCCCAACAGCCTGATGTTGACAGATACTAGTGTCTTATGACTATGGTGCACACAATGTGAAGGTTGGAAGTATAAGCACTGGCTCATAATTTTAAGAAGCTTTCAGTTTAGCTAAGGAGGGCAGAAAGAGGACATCACATAAATAATGCTAAGCAATTTGATGCAGCCTGGAAAGGCTATGTCCTCCCATTATAGACTAGAATGTGCTCACAGCTTATCCTCAGCTACTAGAACAAGTCCAGGCATGTAACCAACCTTCCATACATACTTATTAAATTAATAATAATAGTAATAATAATAATGAATTAGTAGATTCGGACTTGAGGTAATGCCCTTTGGGGGGAAGGATGCTATTAAAATGTATTTTTAGAATCTAAAATAGGCTCTTTCTACTATATATGATGTCATTTCCTATATCTATTTCTGAATGTATAAATTATACAGATGGAAAATACTGTAAGATCTCATGCACCAAAAAAAAACTGTATCCACTTTTTGTCTTTTCCATATCTAAACACAGAATCAGAAAATTAAAGCTTGAAGGTACCCCATGGATACTTTGGTTAACCTTCATTGACATATGGAAAACCATGGTCCCAGGAGATCAAGCAGCTTGCCAAAGGACTCCCTGGTGACAGAGCCAAGCTTGTCTGGATGTCCGCATAGTACGTTTCTCAGGTTCCTGCCAAGACACTCTCCTGCATCAGGTGTCACTTCATCTTTTTTGTTTTGTTTTGTTTTTTGTTTTTTGTTTTTGTTTTAGTTTTCTGAGACAGGGTCTTGCTTTGTAGTTCAGGCTGGCCCTGAACTCACTGTGTAGCCCAGGCTTTCCTTGAACTCTCAGAGATCCTCCTGCTTCAGCCTCCCAAGTGCTGGGATTACAGCCTGGCTTGGTGTCTCTTCATCTTGAGGTTATCCTGCCCCTCTGCCTCCTGAGAAGTGATGCCATTTCACCAGGCCATTTCTACAGCTCTCTTCTGAGCTTGACATCCACTGTCTGGTCTCTTGCTATGACATCAACACTGTCCCCTATATCAGATGCACACAGATAAATCCGTGTGAGCACACACACACACACACACACACACACACTCACACCGTGCCAACTACCTGGCTACTCAAACCATCTAGTATTGCTAGACTCCACAATAGTCATCCAAACATCAGAGGGGTTTTTTTCTAATCCAAGGGATAGGGCTTTGGTTTCTAGAAATATAGTGTAGATGAGATAGCCTAAAACCTTCATGCTGAACATTCTAGAACAAATATATAAACTACCCTTTAACGTGCGTAAATGCATAGAGAATCAAGTCATGCTGCGAGTGTGTGAACTTATAACACACCAAGGTAAACTTTCCAAGGCCAAAAGCATAAGTCTATTGCAGGTAGGCGGGCACTGAAGCCATCTGTTACTTTGGGACACCTAAGGGTGCCAGCAGACCAGAGCAGGGGAAGTGACAAAGCCAGAAACTTATGGAGGCAGAACATCAGATCACAATCCTCCCTGCCCCTTTTCATAGGCCACTTAGTCCTGTACCATCAGATAAAGCATCAAGGAGAAAGGCCACTGTATATGCACACCCATGTTTATAGCAGGGCAGTTTTTAATAGCTAGACCTCGGAAACAGTGTATTCATCAACAGATGAATGGATATGGAAAATATGGTATGTACCCACAGTGGAATTCTAGCCAGCCATAAAAAAGATAAACTTGAGGTATTTGTAGGTAAATGGATGCAAATTGAGAACATAATGTTAAGTGAAATAAGTCAGACACTCAAGCTCAAATATTGCATGGTTTCTCTTATATGAGAAACAAATAAAAAACAAAGAGTCATAAATTAGGAAAGAGGGAGAAGTTCAAACACTTCCCCAAATTACAAACTGCATTGTTTTTTTTTTTTAAAAATATATATATATAAATTGGTTTCACCTATACTACTAGTTTATCTTAGTTCATTGAAAAGAAAGATTTGTTATGTTTCTTTTCGTAAGAGTCTTTTTGGTTTATGTCTTATACTCTGAGTAACTACCTTGAAGATAATGATACATGGTGCAATAACTTGTTATTATAACTTGATTATGAAATTTTATTTTATTTTTTCATAAAGTGAAAAAAAATTTAAAAAGGAAAGAAACTTGACAGAGTGTACAGATAGAGGATGCTCCCCATTGTTGCATCCACAGAAAACCCTAGGGTACAAGTTCATTCTCTTTGCTGTCTGGCAAACCGTTAAGCCAGAAATTCTCTCAAAAGGCACCAGCAGGAGCAGTATAACTCTTCTCAGGAGGGCTGAACCCTCAACCCATTTCCACACCCAGGAGAGCTCAGTCTGAGATTTTATTTTAAAAGCCAGTTAACTCATCAGAACAGATTAAGTTTTCCAAGGTGGACCCCAGTAGACCATATTTGGCCATGTTCCACCATCACTGTCCTCCTAGTAAAATATAGCCCCCAGAGGTAACCAAACCCCAAGCTTGAGTAGTTTGTGGTTCTTTTAGGTTTTGTTGTTTTCATGGTACAGCTAATCTTAGTTATTAGGCTTTTGCATAGGGTTTGCTACTATAAACATTGCTGTGCTGAGCATCCTGGGCTGGTCCAATTTCTGCTAGGGATGAATATGTACAGAAAGAGTTAAACTTCCTTTGAAGCACTGATATATGTCGCCAAGCCATATGTATATCTATCATATAAATATATATAATCACATAACATGTTATATATATACATAGGCATATATAGCACATATGTATACATATATATATAACAGATTTCCACTACCCAGTGGCTTCATAGTACTGTATTCCATTGTATAAGAATATCATCATTTATAAGCCAGGAGTAGTGTTGCACGCCTATAATCCCAGCACTCAGGAGGCTGAGGCAGGAGGATTGCCACAAGTCGGAGGCCAGCTTGGGTTACATAGTGAGTTCAGGGCCAGGTTGACCCTGTCTCAAAAAATCAAACCAAACCAAACAAAACAACCCCCAAAAAATATATAGAGAGAGAATATCATTTACTTAGTCAAACAATACTTAAGTATTGACAACTTGTTTTCTTCACTATTATAAATAATGCTGCAAAAATATCCTGGATTTGGGGCCGGTGGTTTAGCTCGGTGGTTCTGCTGCCTGCCTCACAAGCAGAAGGTCCCAGTTCTATCCCTGGTACCAAAAAAAGAAAAATATCCTGGATTTTAATTATTATTTTCACAGGAAGAATTAAACAATCGCACACACACACACAATACACCCCTTTTTGTGGTACTGGGGATGGAACCTAGGATCTCACATATGCTAGGCAAGCATTCATTCTACCACTGCTTTACATCTCCAGCCCTTTACACACATTTTTAAGGTCCTTGAAGTGTTATTTCAACTTACTCTCCCTTTGAAGGTATCTAGCTATTTGCAAACCTTGGCATTTCTAGCTTCATAGCATGTTATCTCTGGTAGCATCAGCTCCTCTAATCTCTTCACTCTGCTTTCTTATGGATCATCAGGAAAGCCAACAGTTTCTTCCACCACCTCTGTACAAGATCTTTGCAGTGCTCTAGAATTAGCAACAGGCATTAAGGTAGAAGCCAGTTGCTTCTTTCTAGAAAACAACCTTCAAAAAATACTCTCAGAATTTTTCTTATTGATTTCCATTTTGCTGTTTACTGTGTTTTCGTTTTTAGCTTGGGACATGCCAGGATGAGACTGCTGCATTATACATTGCCTAATGACACAGGATTGGAGATGTTCTTTCTGGCCAAGTTACTCCCAGAGTATTCATTGCTTATTTTTGCTTCTGTTTATTAGAGAAGCCATCAAGGGCAGGATATACAACATGGAGCCTCCAGAATCATCTAAAATCATGTCTTCCCGTTATCCAGAAAGGCATGGGAAACTGCTGCCAGTCACATCATCCCTTATAGAAGCTAATGCTGTGTTGTTGCCTTTTATCTTAGATTTCTAAACATGCTTCCCCTGTGGTTCCTTTGCTCTCATCCAGAGCCACCCTGAAGAAATGAGGCCAGAGCCTTGCTTAGGTCGGAGGTTTGTAAGTGTGGGGACGGTAGAGGGTCCAAGTGGCGGGAGCTAGGCTGGAGCCACCACCTGGCGTGAGAAGACCTGGAACCCATGTGTCACTAGCCTAGTAGTTCTAAGAGTCACTTAGCGTTTATTAACTAAAGAATCTCATTTTCATCCTCTCAGAGTCTCTTCCAATTATCTTATTTTATAAGTGAACACATACGGGAATCACAGGTAACGCATGGGCTTTTTTCCTTTTCATAATTAAAAAAACTGGGGCAAAAATCATATAAAAGTTAACATCTGAACTATGTTTAAATGTACAGTTCAGTGGCATTAAGTACATTTACACTGTTACATAATCACCACCACCATTCATCCCCAGAATTCTTTTGATCACGTAAAACAAAAGCTCTGTACCCACTAAACAGTAACTTCTCACTCCCCACTTTGTGGTTGGTGGGGTTGGAGTCTGAGCATCTGGAGGGACAGTGGCACCCACTGCCCTTCTCTAGTACTCATTACTGCCTCTCTACTCTGGAAGACATCCCTTTTGGGCTTAACCACAGTCTCTTTCAATGCTAATGTTAACCTTGTGTTACAGTTGCTGTTAGGAGGGGACAGATCCCATGACTCACCTATGACAGCCACCTAGAGATTATCCATAGTGGTTTGCACAGTTTCAGAATGTCCCTGATACCTACTCCATGGAGCTAGTGCTTCTCACCCCATTGGTCAATAAAGCAAAGCACCTAATCCCTAAATTTACTTAAAAGTCATGGCCCCAAGAAGATAAAGGAAATGCAAACTATTGAGTTTACTGTTACCACAGGCTTTTGATTACAACTTCAAGGTGTAAGGAGCTTCCATATTCATAGTTAAATGTCTTCAAAAATGCTGTAAAGTCATTATCTTCCTATTTCTTTTAGAAAGAAGAAAACTGAGTCTGAAAGAGAAAGGAACTTGGCAAAAGTCATGCAAATAGTCAAGTCTCTGTCTCCAGCACTCCTAGGGGAACTAACTGGGAATCAAGAACTTCTTGGTATTGGAGGGCACCTCAGTGGAATGTTGTAATCACATACATGGAGAATAATTCTGAGCACACTAATCAGTTCAGCTTTGGCTTCTATTTTGATTTGTTTGGACAAGGTTCAAACCTGAATTTCCCATTTTGATTTTATTTAGTTATTTGAATTACTATAATCTTAAAGCTTGCTTAAATGTTGTTTCTTCTTTGTTTTCTCTGCTCATGAGTCAATATATACCTTCACCTTCATTCCATTGCAAGGGGTAGCTGCTTGCTCGTCAGCCACAGGACCCTGGCTGTTCCTTCCAAATGGAGAGGAGTGGAGTCTACTCCTCATCAGCTTACTTGCATCTTTCTGCACTTTCAGCACAGCAATGAATAAATGCAGCAATTGCCATAGCAGTAAAATCTCCTGTGCTTTTTCCCCTCTTCAGATTTTCTTTCAGTCCCTTTCACTTTATAGTGACCTCCCTTTCGGTTCTCAGGATCTTGACAGACATGGTTACTTTACAGAGACAGGTTTTAACATTGTAGGAAAGATTTTGTTATTATTCCAGTGTTAGCTTTTTGTCACTGGGACATGACATACACAGTTTAAAGGAGAAAAAGTGTACTTTGGCTCACTGTTTTAGAGGTCTCAGACCATGGTCAGCTGGCTCTGAGAGAGAAACAGTACAGTGGAGGAAAGCGGTTCACTTTGTGGCAGCCAGAAAGCAGAGAGAACTGAAGAGTCAGAGTGGAAGGGGCTAGGGACAAAACTCCAGCAACCTTCTTCCACAATCTGTGCCCTACCTCTTAACGGCCCATTCTGCTATGAATTCATAAGTGGATTAACTCATGAATGAGGTTAGCACCCTCAATACATGAGTCTTTGGAGGACACTTCATATTTAAATCACAACATCCCATATCTTCCCTTCAGCCCTGTGGTTTCAACACTGACCAGCTCACCATGAGCTTTTCTAGGCTCCACTCCCGCCAAGCTGTCCCTGGAGTCTGTGGGGGCTCTGTGTGAACAGGTTCCTCGGCCTCACCACCTCTCTTCTCCTTGGCAGGGACACGTGGCACACTCCGTGGGGGAGTAATTGAGCAGATGTGAGCAGCCGTCTTCAGGTTGTGGGCGAGAGGCACAAAGCCTGTCCTCCCAGAAAACACGATAAAACCCATTTCTATGTCCTAGATCCTCACATTTAGCAGAGGGCGGCCTTTTTCGTACTACAGCCACGTGTCAAATGCCATGTGGCACGGGGAATTCTACAGAGGCGTGGAAAGGGGTGATTCCCTCTTTGTCTCAGGCCTGTCTCACCTACATCGACTTTGTTAGATGCTGTGCTTAGGAAAGGGCATTAGAGATTGGAAAGTTCTCACACAGAAATCTTGACTTTTATACTGAATCATTCTGAATTATTTTGAGTCCTAGTACTTTCTGAAATCTTTGAAGTAGCACACATTTTCTTTTTAGTTTCTTATGAGCTATCTTAACTCTCTGTACTGAATAATAAGAAGACTCCTATTCCTAATCCTTCACCTACATTCTCTCTCTCCCTCCTGCCTATTTCTTCTCTATATCATGCCATTCCTTAACATTTACTTCTTTCAGTCTTCAAAGCTCTTTGCAATGTATTAACCTGGTTGCCAAAGGCTGCGTGGGAACACCCACCCAAACCCTGTGTAATGTTGTAATCAGAAACCAGGTAACATGATAAGCCTGCCGATAACTTATGGATACTAACACTGTTACCTATTCCCCGCCTACCTCCTCAGTGAGCATTAAAGTTGTGTCTTTGCTTTTCTTGCCTGCCACTTGCTACTAAACCTCCCATTCTTCTTGTGTTCCTGGTTCTTTGTTGATTAGCCCTTCCTTCCTCTGTAATAGAAGCCTTGGAGACAGGAAAAATAGCAGTTTCCTGTTCTGCTTGTTTATTATGTTTAATTAACTCCTCTATGGCAATTCTATGTTTATTGGCCAGGATAACATTCATATTTTTCTAGGGGTAGGAAAAATTTATTGAGAGAAAGAAAGCTTCTGTCTAACAGAGACAGAAGAGGGACCGGAAAGTGGGTTGCCCCAATTAACATTCATATTTTAAAGCTTAGTTTGCAACCATGGTAGATTCAAAATACTTAGCATACTAGTTCTGTTTTTTTTTCTGGTACTGGGGATCAAACTCAGGACCTTGGCACTTGCCAGGCAGGCACGGCACCACAGAGCTGCATCCCCACCCCTAATTCTGGGTTTTATGATTTATCTCAATCACAATAAAAAGACTCCTTTCTATTACCTAGAAAGCAGCTCACATGTGGTGGTAAACAGTGACTTCTCAGCCCCAAAGGACAGTGAAGTTCCCACTATAGAAGTGAGAGGATAGACATGTCACAGTGTCTATCTGTGATGTGTATGTACATATGCCGAGCAAACAGAGGAAGAATAGAGAGAAGATTAACCTTCATAATCTAATAAAAATGTGGACAGTAATATACCAGGAATCACCAAGCTTTAAGGGAGCTTCTTCTTCTTGTATAGGATTGAAAGCAGTGATTGACTGGCACATCCAGAGATGCTGATTTTGCTGCTGTGTGTCTGTCACATGCTTATCTACATGGGAATATATTACAAGGGCCTCACCAAAGGAGTCTAATGTATCAGAAAATGTTTCTTTGCTGTGAAAACCATCAGGGTCAAGGGTATCCAGAAGTTAGATAGATGTCACCTCATCCTGAAAGCAGCATCCAGAACCCCAGTCTGTGGGTTCCCACCATTTATGTTCTCCAATTGTACTGGCCAAATTCTTTTTTTTTTTTTTTTTTGGTACCGGGGATCGAACTCAGGTCCTTGCGCTTGCACAGCAGGTGGTGAAACCACTGAGCTAAATCCCCGGCCCTTCTTTTGATGTTTTAAGTAGAGGAAGCCCAATTCAAAATGGTTTTAGGGTGGTAAAAAGTTTATTGGAGCAACAAGTGACAATCAAAGGAAGACCTAGTTTTAGGTATTAGTTGGATCCAGAGGCTGAGCTCCCTCTCTCCATCTTTTAGCTCTGCTTTCCTCGGTTTGGGGTCCATTATTATTTTTTTTCCTCCTTCCTCAGCACTAAAAGCTCTCATCTGGGGTCCATTATTACGTTCTTACATCATGGTAGTAAGATGGCTGCCAGCAGTTGCCTACCTTTATCATCTCTTCTCATTAATACCAGTTGTAAAGGCCTGTTTCTTTCAAGAGTTATAAAAATAAGGAAGTTCTGGGCTCTGACTGACTGAAGCATGCTCCCATCCCTGAGCTGTGGCTGGAGATAGGTGTACATGCTGATTCACTAGACCTGGATGCCATGCCTATACCTGGAGCCAATCCTAAACCATGTGGGCTGAGGGCAGTGTGAAGGCAGACCCTTTGGGAAGACATGACTTCTATTATCAAACGAGGGAGGACTGGAGGTTCCTGCCAGTGTGCACTGTGCCCAACTCACACCTACAGCTGCCTCTGTGGTTCAACAGTTTTATCTGACATATGCAGATTCAGATTTGTTCCAGAACTTCTGAAGCAGATAGGAAATTCAGCTTATCCTGTTGTCTCCACCCTCTTCTGGGTGGGTGAGCCCACTTCTGTTTGTTGCTAACTCATGTGTAATTTCTCCCCTCCTGGGACTATTCCTGTCATCTTGAGTGGGACTGGTGCCTCACCCAGGCTTTCAATTTTTTATAATTATGCAAGCATTAAAAAGCTGGGCCATAACTGTCTTTGGTGCATGGTGTGTTTGGGGTAAAGGGAAAAGATTGACAGTAATTATGTAGAAGTTCCAGGTTAGGGCTCACATTCCAGTTTCCGTGTCTACAAGTACCTTCCCTAGATTTCAGATCTTAGCCAAGACTTTAGATAAAGTTTCAAGGACAACAAAAAAACTGAATGCATTACTTTCTCCCCTGTATTCCAGCTTTAATCTGTAAAGCACCTTTGGTAGTGATATTTATGAAAAAACTAATTCCAGATTATGTTTCACTCTTTGTGCCTTGTGAAAAGGAAAATCACTCTCATATTTTGACAACTTATCTACTTTGAAAAAAAGTGATTTTGTAGGTAAATTAACATTAAAAATTCCAGACTGTGGTGCGAATGCTTCTTCATCCCACCTGAATTTCCCCAACAGCCCTCTGCCTTCCCCTTAGTGTTCCTTCAACCCTCTTGTTCCTAACTGGGGCTCTTCCTACCCCTGACAAGGTATGACCACTTCACAGGCTGTTCTAAAAGAATACCACAAACTGAGTAATTTAGAAACAATAGAAACTTATCTCCCACAGTTCTGGAGGCTGGGAAGTCCAATCTTAAGGTAAAGGAGATTCTTGTTGTGTCATCCTGTGGTGGAAGGCAGAAAGGCAAGAGAGCAAAAACAGCAAGAAAAAACTAAGCTCATTATTTTATCAGGAACCTACTCCTGCAGTATCAAACTCATTAATCCATGCATGAGGCCAGAACCTTTATTAATTACTCACCCCTAAAAGGCTCAGCTCTGTTACACTGGGGATTAACTTTCCAACACATGAACTTTGGGGGATACATTCAGACCATAACACAGACCAAAGAAAGGGGCCCAGGGACTACTGCTTTTCACACTCCTGGGGTCAAGAAAGCTTCAGCTTCTTTCATCCCTGGAATCCAGAAGTTTTAGTAATAATAAACATAAGAATCTTACCTTTCTATGCTGCTATTTACTACTTCCCACTGGGGCTCTTAGCAATCACTTGTCAAAAGTTGAGAGGAAGAACCTACGTTCATCTGTGTGGCTTGTGTACCATTCCCCTTCCCTTTCAGATACTTCTGTCTTGGAACTAAGTTAAATCCCTCTCTCCCATCATTCATCACCAGGACCAGCCATCCTCTCAGGGAATATGCTTAGGCCCCATTCAACACCGTCACCCTAGGGAAAAACAGACTCTTGGAAGGAGGCTTAGGCAGATGGAGTCGGGAGGCAATGCCTGAGTCTTGCAGAGTAGTGACTCAAAAATATTTATTTGGAAAACTATCTTTAGACAAAAATGTTGCTATTATATAACTCTGCTCTAAATATAAAAGAAAGAAAAACTCCTAAGATCACATGTGAACCAAAATCTAGCCTTGTGCACGACAATTTGTATTTAATCTAAATTGTTTCTTATCAATCAAATCTCTTTGTACTAACCAATAGGTAAGCCAATGGCAGGGCAGCTCTAGGCAGGGCATGGTTGAGATCTCAAGGGAGTTACAAAGAGGCAAAGGAGATGATCCCTTCATGAGCTTAGCAGGTGGGAAGAAAAAACATCAGAAAAATATATATGCTCAGATTCTCAGATACATTATTTGAAGTCTTAATTGACTGCAGGATGCCCTCTTTTAAGAAGATTCTGGAGCATTGTTACATTCATAAATGTTTTCCCTAAATACTAATGTCAGAACTCAAGAAAAGCGTGTATTCAGAGGTCAAAAGTTTATAAAACAGTCCCAGATAGCAGTGCCAGATGTTATGGCTTTGAGCACTGGAGACAGGCTGGTTGCACTGCAGGCAGTGTGGATACCAAATCAGTCTAGAACCTGGTGATATATCTTCTCTATACTTGGGCTCACCTATACAGCTACAGAGCAGCTATTTCCAATGTAGAGCAACGAATAATTATAACAACTAAAGTGGTTAACGAGGAGTGAAATGGGCCTTACCCGAGGGTTAAAGGTCGAGAAGGAATGGGGAAGCCAGAGCAGGAAAAGGATCAGCCTTAGCAGAGGTTCAGTGGGAAGAAGGATCAAGTCCAGCCCCACACTCAAGAAGTGGGTCTCTCTGAAGAGTCATCGTAAGGTGGAACTTCAGAATGGTGGAATGGGTTCAAACTGGTGGGGGACTTGAGTGACCACAGTGACTCAATAAATACCTGTGAATTTATTAATTAATCCAATATAACAATTATATTTAGACTAACTGGAAGGAGATATTTCTGTGAGGTAAGACGTCATTTTCCACTCTGACTGAGAGCTATTGAGTATCTACTTTGGATCAGATAGTTTTTGTTGGTGCTAGGCACATAAAAGTGAGCTAAACAAAAGCCCTGATCTCAGGGAGTTTATATTTTAATGTAAGTAGGAGTAACAGACTATAAAAAGCTGAATAAATACACGAATAATTGAGATCATCTCAGAAAGCAATAGGTCAGTAAAACTATGGAGTGATAGAAAATAACCTGGAGGAGGAGGGTTACTTTACATAGGGTCGTCAGAAGGATCTTAAAGGTAACATGATTGTGTGAAGGAACACAGGACATAGACTTATTCCCAAAATCAAGGATCCAAGGTGACCCATCAGTACCCAACCATTCCTTTAGTGCTAGGCCTAGAGGTACATTCTTTGGGGCACATGCTGAGAGAGCATTTTCCACCCTTCTACAAAGATTTCCCATATCACCCAGACTAGTTGGCTAGCCTTAGTCTGGCCCGTCACCCTGCTATAATTATCTGCTTTCTCATCAGTAAAAGAGAGAAAACGGATCGGTTCTTTCCAGTTCCTCTGAGATGTAGCATTCTGTGATTCCTGCCATCACATTTCATATTTAGAAACTCTGAAAAGTTACCAGAACCATTGTAGAGGGGCCACTTGATACTTACAACTTTCCTTGAGCTCAGAATTGGGGTGACAGGCAAGATGTAGCATGTGGCTACTGGGCTCAGAGTCTGAGGTGATGGAGTGAGCTGTTGCTTAGCAGCTGAGCCTCCCTTTCTGTGTGCTATCTCATGTTCCAGGAGCTGGAGGTTTTCATTCTTTTCCTGATGGTACTTCTAGGTTTCTGTGCAACTAAACTTCTGAAAGGGAGTTAGATTCTGTAAAATAGATATCCTTGGTAGAGATTTGGAAGGCAAAAGAGCCAGGACTGTTTCCTTGCTACTGGCTAGCATTGGGCTAGACAAGCTGGGTCTTTCTGCAAGAGGTGCTTCCCTGTGGCAGGGGGAGGATGGGAAGTGGCTTCCAGATCCCCAGGCTCAGCAGGAGGACAGGTTCCTAACTGCAGCCTCTGCAACCCAGTGCAGCTTCCTCACTTTCCTGGCTGGGAGAGGGGCCATCTGTCTAGGAGCAGAGCTGCTTTGGAAGGCTTTGTTTGAGCCCTCTCAAGCCCTTCCATAGATCGCCTATAACTTCCTGTAGAATGTCTGTTTCAGAAGCTAGAGAAATGTGTCTGTCATAAGGGCCCTTCCTAATGGAGGCTCTAACTTGTACCACAGGGTTCAGGTATATTCAGATTGGAACTATTTGCTCTGTGTTTAGATGCACTACAGAGAGAGGTATTTATTTGTAACATAAAATGAGAAATTCCACTCATTGTCTTACAAATAAACACTGGAGACATAAAACACATTTGGAGATCTATATATACATAGCAAAAAGATCTTTCAAGGATTATGCAGAAATTTTTCTCTTTTTCTCTTTCTTTTTTTGGGAGAACCATTGGTTTTCACCTAGCACTTCCCCAAAGGGAGTTTTAGCTGATTTGTTTGTTTATTTTGATACTCTCTGTGTTGGTTTATTTTCTAAAGATTTTAGAGGAAAAATGCATCTATAAAGTAGTGAGTAAGATTTCATGAAACTTTAAAATATGTGGCAGTGAAGTTCTCATCCACTGAAATCTCAGTCCAAAGAGATAATGGAAGAGAAAACCAGAAGGCCAAGAAGTCCTGGCTAGAGGCCAGCCTCAGCAGAGGTCCAGAGGCCTCCGCACAGTGCAGTCCATCCAAGCCTTTCACTGCACACAGGAAACGAGCTCTGAAGTCATTTGCACTCAAAGCAAATGTGTCTAAACCCATGACTTTATTTGCCCCCAAACATCTCTGCAACTCATTCCACATTTATGGATCCTCTACTGAAGAGGAACATTTGTTTCATAGTTAAATAGGGATAAAGGCTCTAAGAGCAAGGTTTCCATGACAGGTAGCTTTGGGTCAAAGCCTCAAAATTAAACAGCAAATGAAGAGGAAGGAAAAGAAAACAGGAAGAAAATGTCAAAGATTGAGTCTAAATATTGACTGGGGATTGGGGGATTCAGGGCTTTAGCACAGCAAGGCTTTACCCTCTCATTTGGGTAGAAAATCAGTCACAAAACATGAGTTCAGTTAACAGGCATTACCATCTCCACTTCTTCTATTATCGCTCTCTCTTTTCTCCAATTCTATAAAGTTTTTTATGAAACCAAAGAACAAAACTTCTTATTCTTAGTCCCTGCTTGTTTGGTATCCCTTCTGTCTCTGAAGGTAGATTAGAATCACAAAAGACATCTTCTAGCCAGAAAGTGGAAGCCTACTGTTTCACTTCCCTCACACTTTCT
Organism: Heterocephalus glaber; assembly: GCF_000247695.1. The sequence goes on from NW_004624805.1 coordinate 199,487, forward strand.
TTGGTCTATGTGCAGCAATCCAATGGGTCACCTAGGAATACGGCTGGGAATTTCTCCTTGCTCTGATGGACTAGGCTCACTAAAAGCACTGGCCTGAAAAGAATTGCTGAGCAATGCCATTCTCCATCAGCCACTAGACTCTGAATCTCTTTCAGCAGACAAATCCATTGATCAAGTACCAGGGACTTTCTCAGACACCATTAAGTCACTACGGGACTCACACAGCAGAAAAGGAAAACAGTAATGAGGGCATATGCAGTGACATGGGCAGTCAACTCTGCACCTCCCATGCAGCTGCAACTTCTCACATAAAGCTGCATCAGACATTCATTCACTGAATTATTTTCTGGGCAAAATTCCTCTCCAGGCTGGGAACCTGCTGGAGAGAAGAGAGATCACAGCAAGAAATGAAGGATCCCTTGGAAAGAAAGATCTCATTGAATAAACCACAGGTATGGAATATAGGTACTAAGCTACCTATAGAGGAGAAAGTGGGAGAGTTAGGGTTCACTTGAATACATCAGTCCCCTGACAGTAATTTCCATACCTTAAAAAAAATTTTAAATGGATGGCAAATGAATTCAGAAAAAATGTTGAGCCCTTACAATTTCTAACTATGGCTACATTTTATTTAACTTTCTTAATAGCTCCAGCAATACAAGTAGGAACATTCATGACACACTTCCTGACCTGTACAATCCTCATAATAAATTGTGTACTGGCAGCTTCTGACTCAGGGGCTGGGACAGGAAAGGGGAGCAAGACCATGCCTCCAGTGAATTTCCCCAAACAGGACCGACATTAGGAAAGATTTCAACAGGACAAACAATCGTGAGCCAAGAAACTTTGATACAGAGCCTCTGAAATCAAGGTCTCTGGAAATTTCAGACAGGAAAGGTTCGGTATATGGCGTGACTTCTTTTGGCACAGGGCTTGAAAATCAAATGTGGCACAGTCGGGCAACTTCTAAGCAACTTCAGATAAGTACAATCATAATTCATCTCCAGTCAAACAATGAGAGACTTTTAATAAAAGCAACAGGAAAAGTTCTAGAAGAAAAGAACACTCCTAACTTCCATTGTTCTGCCAACACTCTCTCTCAAAGAATTTTTCCCCCCTCCAGTGCAGAGTGGGTGTCTGATGAACAGCACATGAGAAAAGGTAAATCATATTTTTTTTCCAGAAGAGGTACAACTATTTTATTCTTACATAATTCTGGATACATGATATGTGAATGTGTGGTACAGCAGAATCTGTGCATGCTCAGCCTCCCACCCAAGTCCAGTGTACCTGGAAAACATCCATAAAAGAGAATGTTCCCCTGGGCTCAGTCTCTTCTAGGCTTTGAGACTGGCTTGCCAAATATACAAAAATACTGTGCAGTTATTTAACCTCTTTCTGTCTCCCATAGTCATCTGCAAAATGGGATGGGGGCGGTGGTTCAGAAACTATTTAAGCCTCAGTGTTGCTATAAAGGTACATAAACTTTTTCCAATGGCCTATGCTGTCCACAAAACTTTGTACATACAAAATAACTGTGATAACAACCACCATCACACCCAAACGTCAACAGGCAGGACTGTGACGCAAAGTTGATCAGTGTTTAAGACGTCTTCCACCCTTAAGTTGAGAACTTCATACTCAGGTTACAGACACTAGAATGGACAATAACAATAAGGCTTAGAAAAGTGGTACAGGGCAGACTATTTTTCTTTTTATACACTTTTTAAATTTGAAATAACGATAGACCCCGAAGTTACAAAAATAGTACAGAGCGGTCCTGTGTCCCCTCCACGTTCCCCCAATTGTAACATCTTATGTAACTGTAATACATTATCAAAGCCAGGAAACTGATACTGCCACCATACTATTAACTGGATTCAGACTGCACTGGGATTAAAGCAGTTGTTAAAACAATTTGAGTCATTGCATGACATTTATTCTTGGAGGTGACATGCTGCAGGAAATTTGAGCCCACTCTCATCAGACCTATATATTTTGGGCAAATGATTTAATGTCACAAAGCCTCAGTTTGTTCATCTGTAACACAGAAACAATTATACCAAGTACGGTACATTGTTATGAGGAAACATCTCGAGTACTGCAAGTGCATATTTTAGGAATCCCAAAAACACTAGCTTCCTTCACTCCCTCCTAAGACCTCACACTTAGTCCCCAGAACTTTGGAGCACACCCAGGTACCCTCCTACTAGTCAGTCTGCCTCTTGATGATGATGGTGATTTTCTTCAAGCTAGGCTTGTTTCTGACAACCAATATCACTGTTAAAGGATTTCCTCAAAGGATTTGAACTGAGAAGTTTCTAGTCTGGGATGGGCTTCCTGCCACTCCTCTTAGAAGCAGCCTTCTACCCTAGAAAGTGACCACCCAGCTCCGTGAAGCATCCTCTGCCCAGTCATCTAGCTAGTCTGGACTTTCTGTCCCCATGGGCTGGCACCACAGCTGCAGGTGAGAGCACAGCTGGCCCTATCATCCCATTCCTTCCTTCCTTCCTCTGGCTTCGAAGTGGACTCTGGAATGACAGTCAAACAGGCAGTCCGTGCTGACGAGGTTTCCTTCTGCTTCCCAACTACCTGCCTCCTGAGACAGGTGTGCAGTTTGCACAGATTGTAGCACTGCCCCTGAGGGTGACTATAAAACCCACATAGGATTCTCCATCTCCTATTTTTTATTGTGTATCACAATAATTTGTCTATTATAAGCCAACTGAGCAAGTGCCACCCTGCATTTTCTTTTTGGTACAGTGCCTGCTGTTGCCTTAAGGCTCAATTAATAAAATTGCCGCAGTGGCCCTCCTTCAGGCCCAGTATTTTAGAAGCAGTGCTGGGCAGACAAAGAGTCTGGAGCAGACTTCCCCAGAACACAGGTCCCCAGCAGAAGCCAGAGCATCACTGCAGTGCTGGCTGGGAATGGGGTAGAGAGACTCGGTGGGCCTGAGGGTTTTATGGAGGGAGACTTACAAATAGAAGTGGGCTGAGAGAAAGGAGAGCTGGGGTGGGGTGGGGCATTCCTAGGCTTAAAGAGAAATCTGCAGGTATTTATGAAGAGCTTCACATTTGAGGTTAGAATGACTTTTATTAGAATCTTGGCTCTGCCACTGACGGTCTGTGTGCTTTGGGACAAATTCCTTATTACTCCACAGTCTGATTTTCTCATCTGTGAATGGGGGTAACGGTCACTATATCACGTATCATACACTGTGAAGACTGATAAAAGATTCTGAACGTTAGGCCCAAACCCTCCCCTGGGCCCATCTGTGCCTCTCGCGCGAGGTCTCGTTTTAACAACCCACCCCCACCCCACGAACTAGGGCCCGCCCCCCGCAAGAAACCTCTTAGGTAATTTTAGCCAGAAAGAGCCCACCTCTTACCCTCTGTGTCTCCTCTTAGCAAGTTTCCATCACTGTCCATGCCCCGGGCTCCTTGGCTATAAATTCCCACCGGGTCAAACTATTTTTGAAGTTCAGCTCAATCTCTACCCACTCCTTCAAAATCCCTATATTTACACCTATACAATAGATTCTTCTTTGCCGCCCTAACAAATGCCATTGGATATTTTGTTTTCTTTAACAAAACAAAATCAAACAAAGGCAGGGGGAAAAAACACCTGGGCCCCAGTAAGTGACAATGTCCTCGCTTCCGCTTCCCTAATATTCCACCGACAGCCAAACGCAATTCTGCGCGAACTGTCCGCCTGTGCACACCTGGGCCCGAAGCGCCTGCTGCAGTCCAAGCAGCGTTGGGGGTTCCAGCCTCTTAGATCCCCTGGGGGACACCGGACTGAGACGGAGTCGCTGCAGGGTGGAGTCGCGCTGAGGAGCCCAGGGAGGTCACATCGCTGACGCGGCCCCGCAGGTGACCAGGCGGAGGCGAAGGCCCGCCCGCCCCGAAGCCCGGCCGCCAGCTCGCGGGCCGTCTCGGCTCCGGCGCGGCGCGTCTGGGGCTCCCGGAGGGCGGCGCGCGGCGGTCGGGCGCGGGGAGCGCGGGCGCGAGGGGCGTGGTGGGCTCGGGCGCGGCGGCCGCCAGGTGGCACCAGGGGCCGAGCCTGGCGCTCAGGCGGGCGGGCGCGCGGGGCAGGAAGGGGTTAAGCGGCCGCGAGCCCCGCGCCCCTCCGGGAAGCCGGCCGGGCTCGGAGGAGGGCGCCGGGCCCCGCGGAGAGCGCCATGTGGGCAGGCGCGGCGCCCGTCAGCCGCCCGTGAGCTGCCCGGAGCAGCCGCCCGCGGCCCGCGGCCCGGAGATGAGCAGGCCCGCGGCGCTGCTGCTCTGCTTGCTGGGCTGCCACGTCTGGAAGGCGGTGACTAAGACGCTGCGGGAGCCGGGGCCCGGAGGCGCCCAAGGTCGGTGGGCGGCGGCGGGCGCTTTGTGTCGCGGGGTCTGGCGCGGCCCCGGCCTGCAGCCCGCGAGCGCTCCGGGCGGGCGGCGCGGGGTCCTTTCCTTTATGCCGTGGTGCGGACGCGCGGCTCCCGCTGCGGCTGCGGCTGCGGGGCTCCCCGAGCCTTGTGTCCGGTCTCGGTCGCGTCCCGGCATCCAGCGCCACTGCGGCGCCCGGCTCTTTTGTTGTGGCGGGGACGGGGCGGCCGCTGCCCGGCGCCCCTGCGCCCGAGACCCGGAGTCCGCGGCTGCCGCCCTCCGCCCGCCTGCCGCAGTTTGGGAAAGTTTCGGGGTCCCCCCGCCCAATCCCTTTCCGACATCTTTTCCAGACCCTTGGGGATTTGCGCAGCGGCCTGTGAGTCACGGTGAGAGGAGAAAGAATTGAAACTGGGAGGCCTTGATCGCTTAGAAAAGATCATTTCCGTGCCTGTGCCTCGCCAGCGCGTGCCTTGTGTCTCGTCTTTGGCCTCTGCAGATCTGCTTTCCAGGCATGGAGGAACGTGGTCGCTTCTGAGGATGGCCACGAGCCTGCCTTTTGTTTGTTTTTACATCAGAATTTATTTGCGGGGAACCCCGTAGCTTCCTTGGCATGCTTTTGTCGGGACAAAATCGAGTGTATCAGTGTTGCTGGCTTTCTCCAAAGCGGAGCTAAGGCCCGCACAGGAGCGTCTGCATCACCCAGGGTGCCACTTCCCTGGGTCCTTTGGGCCTAGCGGATCAGCCCAGAAGCCGTGCCCTGCAGCCATGTGCACCCTGGATTCCTGGCGGGAAGGTGCGTCCTGCAAAGTTGGCCCTGCGCAGTGAATGTAGGGGAGGGCGCCGCCCTGAACCATCTTACTAGGACTCTGCCTCAGGCTTTTCCTCCGCTAACCTGTCCCAGGACCAGAGACCTCTGGACAGCCACCCCAAGGTTGTGACAGTGAGAGGAGGCTCTGCCAAAAATCTGGGTTTAGTTTTTATCTACAAGTCGAATGAAAAATTTTCATATCCAACACTTGGTGAATTACACGAAGGCATGGCTTCTTCTATAGTTAGGCTAGAATATGACCATTATGAATTGTGTATACATTTAATAAGGTATATGTGGAAGGAGAGTTATCAAGGTACGAAAAAGACCCACACATCGTCTCATGGAGGAAATGGATGTTTATGACATGAGATCATCAGGGTTGAATTATAGCTGCTTTCATTTATACCCTGCTCCCTTTTGAGTGTTTTTAATGAATTTGATATTTTTGTCTCAGTGAGGCCATTATTTTCAAAAAGCAGGCTAAATGTTTTGTACTGTACTTGAAGTAGCAATCTATAGAAACACCCATTTGATGCACTTATAGAATAGGGGAAAGCATGGCTTCAATTTAAAGAAGAAATCATAAGGAAATCTATGAGGTTTAGGTCTAAGACTTGATTTTATTGAGCTCTTGCTGCTAAACCCCCAGAAATAGAATAGTATGTAAAATGGTAGAGAAATGATTGGCCTATGAGAATGTTACTGCATGGCTTAGGAGTATTTTAGTACATGGTATGGTTTGGGAGGAAGAACAAGTATGGTGGAATATTGTTCTCCTTGGATTGTGTACTTGGTTTGTTGTTTAGACGAAGGATGGCTTTTTAAGGTGTTGAGCCCAGGAGCTTACTACCTGGCATCTGGATTTTGAGCTATTTTTGTTGCTAAGGAAACAATTTTTCTGTTGACATTCAAGGTCATCTTTAAGCCAGTGAGTTTGGCAAAGCATCTTGACTTATCTCTGTCTTCTAGTTATTTGTTTTTTAATATCTTCTCTGCTCTCCTGGATCATTATACCAAGGAGACATATGCTTCCTCTGATTTCAGGTTCATTTTCCATAGCAGATTGTCCATTGTTTTCCACATAGTTGGGGCTAGGTAGTGCTAAGTAGGTGATAATCATGTACTGTAATACAACCTGGGGTTATCAAGAGTGTAGTCATTTCTAAGAAGAAACGTTCAAACTGGGTGTGATGGTTTCCATTTCTAGTCCCAGCACTCTGGAAGGCTGAAGCAGGAGAATCTCAGTTTGAGCCCAGTCTGGGCAACTTAGTGACTTAGCAAGACCTGTCTCGAAGTAAAACATCAAAAAAGACTAGGGGTGTAGGTCAGTGCAGAGGCCCTGAGTTCGATCCTCAGTGCTATAAAAAAGAAAACTAAATTGCAGCTTACTTCCTCCAAAACCTAATTTGTAAGTGTTTTATTTTTATCTTAGAAAAAATGGAAGCATACCTTGAACAAACATTACACACACATTGTACACTAACAGCTTGGACATTACTGAGGAAAAACTCGAACACTCTGGTATTTCACCTAGATTTGTGGGACTAAATCATACCCTTTCTGTTAAATGAACCTGTATTATACCATCTGGGGAAACTAACATCTGCAAGAGTTCTTGGCCTTACTTTGCTATTATATATTCAAGCTAAAATCTAAGGTTTGGCTTCAGATCCCTTTACTATAGCTGCTCTGATTTAGCAGTGATTTCCGATGCAGCAGTTAGTCATTTGCCATGTGCCCGAAGAGGTGGGGTGTGTTTCTTACCTGTTTCATCTGAGTTGCTGTGAAGTATTTACTATCTCATTTTTTGTGAGAATTTTAAGGAAAGTATTATTCAAAACCATTGACTAACTGGCTTTCTGTGCCTTTTACCAAACTCCTTTGAGGCAGCTTGATCTGAGGGGGCTCTCCTTGAAGAGCGGTAAGCTGTGCAGACGTGTTCTATGGGGATATATTTTTAACCCCAACATTCTATTTATGTGCCCAAAGAAAGGTCAGTGCTAGGGGAAGGACTTCATGCTAGAATTCTATTTATAATCTTTATTTTGTACTATTATCTAAAGTAAGGTATTTTGCAATGATGTACTAACTTTTTGTTCATATCAGAAAAGCTACTATCTGTCATTTGAATGAATGGCTTGGCTGCCTCTCTCCAAAAGGTCTTTGCCAAACTCAAACTTCAGTTACGAGACCTCTGTGATCATTCTGCTGACATTATATTAAAAGCATAACCTCTACGACTATGGGCTCGCATCCTGGGAACCTGCAGGAGTTAGACTTAAGGAGACCACTGGGCTTCATTGCAAGCCAAGTGTGACATCTCTGCAGAAGCAACAGCAGTTTCTAGGGGATTTCTGCAGTCTTCAAAATGGCTTGCTTCATTTTTATCTTTGTGAGGTAGGGGTCTCACAATGTGAGACCTTGAACTCCTAGGTTCAAGTGATACTGTGGCCTCAGCTTCATGAGTAGCTGGTACCACAGGTGGGCCTCCATCCCCAGTTTATAAGTTATACTTGTATCCTTTTTGTTCTGTAATACTTTGTAACATACAAGTTATTGGCTTAAAATCCTAACCAAAAGAAGGAAAATTTTGCATGGATTTCTAAACTTGCAAATAAAGGTTCTTTCTCAGTTTCAATCTTCATTTTGAACAAATAACAGATATCTCTATAAATCAAACTGTATAGTTTTATCACTGTTGGTAACTAGTAAGTAATTTTAGTAAATATTAATTTAGTAAGAAGTATGTGCAATGAAGTTGGACAATAGACATGTACAATCCTGTATATTGAAGGAAAATTTGGAAAAAAAATTTCAGAAATTTAGATGGAACAGTTTGTCTTATGTACCTTTTGAGAAACATGTTTAGTGGAAATTATTATACCTATCAATGCTGTAATAATTTGATCAGGTTATAGAGAAATACTGAAAACAAATCAGTTGATTTTACCAAATACTTCAGGACTTTTAAAAACCATAGCTCTAGCTAAATTATCTTATTTCAGCAAACGTGAGTGTATTTTTTAAATTTAAGCTTCAGGACCCTAAATAGACCAATTAATTATATAATTAAAAAAAAATTCTACAGCATTAACCAGTACATGCCCTACATTAATAGAACCATTACATTTAAAAAGTCAGACTTGTAAATAGGAAAAAGTTAAGCCACTTAACCACTTTAGAAAGGGTTTCCTAGTGAGTGCTTTCAAAATATAAACAGTTCAGTCAACATATTTAAGATGATTCCACCTTCCTCTGATAAAACAGATTTCATTTGTGAGCTTCTCTTCCTTGTAAATTCAAGTCAGTCTGCAAAAAAATGTGTTCTTTTTTTCTTTCATTTATCTATCACAGAATTTATTATTTCTTACATATTACAGTAATTAGCTCTTCTGTGTGGACGACTTACTGTGAGCTGGTATTTTAGCTCTATTTGTCTATATCAAATAAGCTACCAGACTGTTTTGGTTTGGTCTAGATATCCCCACAAAGCCTCAGGCATAAGTGAGTTTTCAGAGGCGGCTGAATCTAGAGGGTGTGATGCTGGGGTTAAGGGTGTGTGATTACTAACCAGTCCATTGATTGGTTTGGCACCGCCCTAATCCCGGTAGACTAGACAAGACAAAAGGGGCAGGAAGGTGCTGTTAAGGTCTCTTGCTGCTTTGCTACCTTTGTTCTGTCATAAACTGCTGCCCCTCTGCCGTTTACTGTCCTGCTTTGGAGCCAGCCATTATGGACTGAAGCCTCTACAAATGTACTCTAAGCTATTCATCATCCAGTCTTCTTCCCCCACCAAGTATATCTTAGAATTTGGATGTCTCCTTGGTAGAGCCTTTTCCTCCTTTGCAATATAATCAGTACTGAAGATTGTGGGGATTGAACCCAGGGCCTTTACACTGAACTAAATCCTCACACTTTTTAATTTTTAAATTTTGAGACACTAAGTTGCTAAGTTGTCCAGGCTGGGTTCAAAAGTTATAATCCTCCTGCCTCAGCCTCCCAGAGTAACAAGCAGTAATTTTAGAGATGCATTTATATAGTGTATTTTAGTGTCAGAAAGATTTCTTAAGGATCAAGTTTATTTTACTTATTCCAAAGACAAGGAAACCTAGGCCAAGAGAAATAAACTGACCTAAGGTGTGCACTGTGCAGACATACACCCTGTAGTAGGTAGAAAAATGACTGTAAAGATATCTGTGTCCTAATTCGCAGAACCTGTCAAAATGGTATTTTCCATGGCGAAAGAGACTTTGTGAAGGTGAATCAGTTAAGGATCTCGAAATGGGACAATTACTTGGGATTAATTGGGTGAGCCCAGTATAATCACACAGACCCTTATAAAAGGAAGGTAGGGTAGAGTCAGGATCTGGGACAGTGGCGGCAGAGGTTCCGTGCTAGTGAGTGGTGGAAGACACCCCCTGGCTGCCTTGGGAATGGATTCAAGTGTCAAGCGTTGAGTCCCCCAGAGGTTAGAAAGGCAAGGCAATGACTTTGCCACGCAACTGCCAGAAGAAATGCAGCTTTGCCAGCATATTGCATCTAGCCTAGTAAACTGATTTTGGTTTTCTGGGCTCCAGAATGTGAGATAATATATCCATGTTGTTCTAAGGCACTGAGCTGTGGTAATTGTTACTGCAGCAATACGACACTAATACAGACCCTCACTCTTATGAACTATGAAAAGAAGCACATGGTATAGTCAGAGTAATGGTACAATACAGGTCACTTTTTGGAAGCAAGCTACTGAAGATAAACATTTGGAGAAATGCTTGGGGCTCATGAACCTGGTTACCAGAATTCTTCCAAAATGGAAGCGTGGTAGGACCATTGGGGAACACGTCCAGGACACATCTCCCCATCACCATAATCATACTTTTTTCCCAGGTGGGATCAGTGGGTTGCTGCTTCTCTTTTGTTCACATACAAGGTAAATCAAGCCTGCTGTGTTCCTTCCACAGTTGAATTTCGCCTTTGAAGGGAGAACTTGGTAGCTTTTGAAACTCTTGCCAAAAGCCACTTTTAGAAATCTTGCTTCCCTTCCATCTCTGCTCTGATTTTTTTGTTGAAACATTGTATTGTTAGCTTTCCATTGCCATGACAAAATGCTAGCCGTAATTGACTTTTACAGGGAGGAGAGCTTGATTTGAGCCTCTGGCTTCAGAGGCTTCAGGGCATGGTTGCTTGGCCATGTTGCTCGGGATCTGGTAGGGAGCTCATGGCAGAGCACAGCTGCTCACCTCATGGCCACCAGGAAGCAGAGAGAAAACTCATTTTTATGACAGAATCCCTCACCCCAAACCATTAAGCTGTGATGCACCCATGGCTAATCCACGGATGAGATGAGAATCATCATGATCCGATCACCTCCCAGAGGAGCCATCTCTGGACACTGCTGCTTTGGAGACCAAACCTTTAACACATTAGCTTTTGGGGAACCGCTCAGACTGAAGCCCTGACATGTAGAAGAAAGTTGTGACCATGCCACCGTGGGTCCCCAGTGCCTTGGATGTTAGACCCGAGCAGCAGCCTGGTTGTCTTAGGCTCATCACAACCTCTGGGACCTCTCCCCACTGTGCCGGGCAAATGACCCCCCAGCTCCAGGGCTGGGCCATTTGAACCCTGACAGAAGTCCTCATGCTGGCCAGGGCAGGACCCGTGTGGAACACCTCAGCACTGTGCTCGTTAGCGGGTGTACGTGTGCACTTGCCTGGACTCCTGCTGTCCCCTCCTGGTGGGAGGGGAGGCTCGGTGTAACCAGGGCGGGAGCCGGGTGATACTGGGGAGGCCCAGAACAGCAGCTCACACCCTGAGGAGGGAGCCAGACGGTGCTGTGACTTGGCCTGAGTCTCCTCCCGGGAACGGACCTCGGGGACAAAGAGAAGCTTGGAGCTTTCCTGTTTCTGGACCTTGGCCAAAAAGAAGTGAATTAGTAGTGGAAAAGTGAGAGAATCACCTAGTCGTAGTATTTTAAGGCTTGATGTGTTCACTCATTACTCTCAATGCCTTCTACCACATGTAGACCTCAGCCCTCATAGGGGACTTAAGGAAGCCATCATGTCATGTCTTATCTCTCTGTTTCATTCTGTTCTTGTGGCATAGGCTCACTTCCACATTGTCTATCTTTGAAACCATTTATTCATATTTCTTTCCTGCAGAAAGAAATGTTCAGTTTAGAATTTCCCCTGTGCACAGAGAATGAACTCTGATGTACGGAGTTCGGCTGTCCGGATTCCCCGCTTTCCTCAGGTACCCGCCTGTCTGAACTTGACCTTCTGCTCCTCTCCGGTAGAACATTCCTTTATCACCCCCTAGATGCCCGCTGTACCTCCCTACCTCCTTTCTTTCTCAGCTTGCCTCTTGCCTGCTCTTGAAATCAAGTTCCTCCTCAGCACTTGCTGGAGGAGGACAGTAGGCCAGATGCTTATTGGACAAAAAGAGGCAGTATGTGTGCTTTTGTGTAAGCTGATTATTTAGAAGTCCTTACCCCTGATATTTTGCAAGCCAGTTGGAAAACAAATTGAAAACTAAATGGTTGAAGGACATCACTGAAGTCCTTTTTATGTAATTAGGCAAGACTCATGAGTAAGATAAAACCCACTAATACCTGTGTGACTGAAAGTCCAGCCTTGGGCTTCTGTAAGGTTTATTTCTAGGTCTTTCAAGGGTTTACCCACAGAGACATAGGACATTTTGTTTCTGAGAGCATAAGCATGCCGTCCATCACTGCGTGCTCCTCCAGTGGGAGGGATGGATAGAAGAGATGTTTTTTGGAGATCAGATGTTTAAGCTGGGCGGTACTGAAGCTACAAAAATTGAAACTCTCGTTGATAACTAGGGAGACAAGTAAGTAAAGCTTTCTCATGTTGTATAATCTGAGTAGGAAGATAAGACTGTCAAATGTAGAGTTAACATTCACTGAATATTTAGAACCTTAATTTTGTATAAAATATAAAAAGATATGCACAAATAAGAAAATTGGCAAGATCTTTTGAAATTATGGAAAGTAGCAAATAGCATAGGAAAAGATGGCTAGGAAAGGTTACTTTTCAAGTGAGCATTGAGTTTATAAAAACTTACTTTGTTTTGTTATTTTGCATGTCTTGTTTTAAGCTGTATTCCACGGGAATAGAGAAGTATAAGTTTAATGAGGAAAAATCCAACTATTTTCAAGTCAGAGTAGTATCTTCAATTTTGTATACTGAATTTTTTGAGCTAAGAATTAAAATAGAAAAATGGCTGAATTTATATGGGGAAAGATTTTTAATGGCATTTTGGCAGAGCCGAACACACTGAACATTTTGATTAAAAGTGTCTTCAGTCAATAAGATGACTCATGTTAGTAAGACTTCTGATTTCAAAAACGGAATTAGTCACTCCGTCTCAATGGATGAAGTTCAGTCTCTGCCTCTGTACTGATAGTATTAGAATGTAGTTGTAGTTTGGCTCATTTGGGCCACAAACAGTTTACATTATTTCTTTTTTGGGGGGTACTGGAGATCGAACTCGGGTCCTTGCGCTTTCGAGGCAGGCTGCGTAACCACTGAGCTAAATCCCCAGCCCTACATTATTCCTCTTGGAAAGAAAGCTCAACAAAATTATTTTCTAGTGGAAATTTATTTTGACAGAGAATTAAAACACATGTATGTTGTCTTAATATTTTATTAATAACATTAATTTACTTTAACAATTATTTATTATTAAAAACATTTTATTAATAATTTGGATGAAGACTTTGCTGGGCCATTATTTAACTTTCTTATGAAATAAAAATAAAGAGAAGGCTTGCAAAATTTAAATCCAAATTTAAGTCCAGTTAAATAAAAAGTCCTTTATGGGCAGTAATTAGAGCAGTAACAAAGTTGCAGAATGAGACAGACTCATTTCTTTAATCAGTGGGAAAAAGACAGATCTTTCAGGTCAACTAAAATGTTCATCAAATAAAGAGTGAGTAGAAGGGCTGAGAATTTAGCTCAGTGGCACCGCGCCTGCCTCACAAGCACAAGGTTCTGAGTTCAATCCCTGGTACCAAAAAAAAAAAAGAGTAGAAGCCAGGCATGGTGATGCATACCTATAAAACCAGCACTCTGGGAGGCTGAGGCAGGTGAACTGCAAGTTCAGGCTCAGCTGGGACAGTATAGTGACTTAGCAATATCCTGTCTCAAAATAAAAAATAAAAGAAGAGCTGAGGATACAGATCAGTGAAGACCCTGGGTTTAATCCCCAGTACTAAAAAAAAATTAATGAAAAATTATGAGAGTATGACTTGGTTACCCAAACTGCTATCTTTGGCTGTCTTGATGAAGGCATGAGTTCTAAACAGTGGATTAGGACACAGTCCTGCTGTGTCAAGTTGGCCTGGCCATCCCCGGAGGATTGTCTTTAGCCCAAGGTGCCAGATTTCAGGTTGCTGTCAACTCTTCCTGGACACATTCGCAGGAGAGCATGAGATGAAGTCCTGGCCGCATGTGCTGTGTTATCCATGTCACACTGCTGTGCCCCTGTGATTTCTGGTGTTGCAGGGCTGGCCTGGCAGGCCCCACACAGCTTTACACGAGAACTTCATTGTGTTGGTTATCACGGGCTCAAGCTCCAGCAGAGCTGGACTGGGCTCACAGGTGGAGGATGCCAGGAAATATTCATTTTAATGATGGCAGCTAATTGGTAGCTTCAAAGTCTCATTTGTGAAGGATGGCCGCAGAGAGTATTGGTCTAGAGAAGAAACACTAGGGAGGCAGGTAAAGAGCTTGAAATACTCTTAAGAGCCATAGCACGTTAGTTTTCCAGCAAGGCCTTAACAAGTGATCACATATGTAGTTAGGACACCATTGCTGTGTCACAGTTTCTGTGGGACACCAGTTTGGGTACTGTATGGCTCTGCTGGGTCTCTGCTTGAGACTCTGCAAGGCCAACCTCAAAGATCAGCTGGGCCTTGTGCCTTCTGGGAGGCCCTGGGAAAAATCCACTCCCAAAATCAGTCAAGAGGTCCATATCTAGTTCCTTGCAGATGCAGGGCCGAGGTCCCTCTTGCTTCACTGTCAGCCAGGAGCCGTTCTTGGCTCCGTGAAGCCACTTGCGATCTTTGTCACCTTGTGCCTTCTAATGCCAAACTAGCGGCAGTGCATCAAGCCCACCCCCATTTTCCTGATTTCCTCATCAGCTGCATCTCTGACCACAGCCAGAGAAAGCTCCTCTGAGGAGTTCTGAGGGCTCCTATGATTAGATCAGATCTACCAGATAATTCAGGGTGATCTCCCTGCTGTCATAATTACTTCTGCATTCCCTTTGCCATAGTCACAGGTTCGAGGAGCGAGGGCGTGGACATGCTGCCGGAAGCAGCCCTGATGTGGGAGATAGGTTGTGGCCGCTGCAGCTGTGCCCTGCCACGGGGACAGGGAGGAGAGGAAAGACTGCTGAGGAAAGACTGCTCTCGGCAAGTCTCAGAAAGGATCCAGGCCAGCAACTTCTGGCCACTTCCTACTCTGAGACTTTAGAACTTGCTGTGGACACATACTAGAAAAAAATAAGGCAGTCCATGTGATACCAAAGGCTGTATGTAAAGTGCTATATATAGTTGAAGTTTTGTGCTTTGATTCTGAAAACCTAACAGTGTAGTTTATTTAGATAACTGATTTAGGGCCGGGGATTTAGCTCAGTGGTTTTTGCCGCCTGCTGCGTAAGCACAAGGACCCAAGTTCAATACTCGGTACCCCCAAAAAAAAAAGGGATTCAAATAGATAACTGATTTATTAAAAATTTCCCAATGGCAAATATTTATAATATTTCTGTTACATTTAATATTGCATTAGTATCTTGTCTAAGAGAGTGTACCTGTATTCTCCCAGATAAGGCAAAAAAGCCCAACTATGCAGAACAACTGGATGGATTATTTTATTTCATCTTCACGTTAATCTTGTAAGTATAAATACTGTTCCCATTTTGTGGAGAGGAATATTGGTCACAGGGAAGGGAAATGACTTTCCCAAAGTCACACTGTGATGGACAGGCTCCTGCAGTACAGTGGACTTTGTCCACAGACTACGCTGCTTTGACCTAGGGCATTTCACATCGCAGTGGTCATTATGGCATTTTATCAGCATAAATAAGAGGCTTGTAATCAATCTGGTCATTTTCCGTGAAGAAAGGCAAACATACTCCTTGTGTGGTCCCTATTTGTCTTTGACCCTTGAACAGGAAAGTGACCTTGAATGGCTATTTGCTGAGCATGTCCTAAAAGCAAAGCCTGGTACTCGGAGCTGAGTGGGGTCCAGATGGGTGGAAGAGACAAGAAGGGGTCTTGGAGTCAGGTCCCTCTTTTTGCAGCTCTGTATCTTTTCTCTTGTGCCTTTTCCTAACTTTTCTGTTTCAGAACTGTTTGGTTTTTTTAGAAACTTCGCACGTGTTTAGTATCCTTTTAGTGGAGATGTGTTCCCCGTATCCTTTTTTGGCTTTGAATTATACATAGCAAATGGAATTAGTGATGTAAACAGCCTTTCTGTTGTGTATATTAAAATAAATTTTTATAAAAAGAGAGGGCTTTTTTTGTATTTAGAACACTTTCTTGCTTTGATGCTCATGAGGCATATTCTTCAGTCACATTTCTCCTGGCAGAGACCCACATTTATGTGGGGTTTAACGGAACAGAAAGTCATACTCTGGGAATTGCTGCACGACTTATTTTTGTGTCAGTATTTCTGATATTAAGAAAATTTGTAGTTATTCCCAGTTAGGGAAATAAAACATTATTAGATAAGCACAAGTCTTTTATTCCAAATATTGTAATTCAAAAGAGCAGTATCTGCTCCTTAAGGGTGGTATGAAGATTTACTTGTGTTGGGTGGCACTTGAATTTTGAAACATTCCCATAGAACTGGAGGTTGGAGATGATGGGGCTTCAAAATCATTCTTTCGCTTGTGCTGGCTGAGCGCCTCTCTCAGCACCTCCCATCTGCTCTCCGTGTGTCTGCGTGTATGTCGAGGCCCATGGTTAAGGCATAGAAAAGTCAGCGCGTGTAACTGGTGAGGCTGGAGGACGTGACGTCTGCAGTCTGGTCAAGTTTGCAGTCCATCTGCTGGACTCTGCACAGAGACCTTTTCAGAAGCAGCCCTGCACCAAGCCCTGCGCGAAGAGCCTCTCAGTCTACCTTTGTCCAAATATCACTGGAATGGCCTCAGCAAAATTAGTCTCCCCTCACTGAACAGCTCTGATTACCACACAGTGTGGATCCTCCAGCAAAGTTTTATGGATACATTTTTTTTCTTTTCCCAAAAGCAAAGACTGCCTAGTAAAAATTAAACTCAGAGCAGTCCCTTTAGTTCATTCATCTCTTGGCAGACAGAGCAAACTATATGAAGGGTTTTTAGTGCACATCTTTGATTTTCTTTAAAATTGATTTTTGTATAGAAATTAAGTTTTTAGCTGGATTTAGTATTGATAAAAAGGCTCACATTGTGTATTTTTATCAACTACTTTTTGGAACACTTTTTCCTCCAGCTTTTGAATTTCATTTGTCTTTTTCAATTTAAAAATGAAATCACTGCGTGCATTGTTAGGGTGATTCTTCCAGTGTCTTGATGGAAATCTATTAGATACAACATTAAATATTAAAGTGAGGCATTCTAAATCAGTCCACGTTGAAGTACTTCATAGATACTAAGTAAATATGAGAGAGGAGCTACAAGCTTTTGGACCAGGGGTATTGTTTATGTGCACCCAATAGATAAAATGTTGTTAATTGGTGGGGCTTAACCCTTGCTCAGATCTTCCCATTTCTAAACTCTGACTCCTTAACATTCCACTGAGAGAGGGACCGGCAAGACTTGAAGTTAGGTCGTTCTTAATTTATCCCTCTGCTAGCTTCTCCAAGGCAGATGAGCTCTCTTTATCCACCTATCTGTCCATCCATTAAAAAAGAGTCTGCTTTCCTTATTTTTCACCTCTGAGATGTTGATAGCATTGTTTAAAAATGTGTGTGGTCTTTCATAGATTTTCAAGTGCTTTCAGATCCATTTTCTATTTTGCTCCTCATAATCCTGGGAAGTATGCAGGAGAGATATGATTCCTTTTTATAGATGAAAAGCACGTGACTGGAAGCGGTTGCTGCAGCTTGGAGGCAGTGATCCACACTTGGCCCCTCCTTTCCGTTGGGGCCTCTTCCGCGGCCTCCACTCTGACTCGGTAATGATTTCTGCATAGGGTTCTAGTCTGAGCCACTCAGGTCCTGAGCTGCGGTCTCTGCAGCTCTCCCAGCTCAGCACATCCAGGAGGAAGCCAGCACTGGCAATGGCCCCAGCCCTGAGATACCGAGAGCTAAGACCTGGTCCCTGCTTTTGAGGAACTGAGGCTCCCGGGGGAAGCAAAGAGTAAACAAGAATAATTTAGAGTCGGAGGCAAGTACTGTAGGTGAGAGCGCCCCCTGCAGGGATTGAGGAGGGCTTTACAGGGAAGTGGCTCTTGAGGTGGGATTGGAAAGCAAAGAATCAATCCCGCTTCCATGCGCCACTCTGCAGTGTGTGGAAATTGTACCTGTAGAGAATAAGAGAGTTATGTCATCATCTATAACCAAGATACCTAAGTTTATAAAGTGTTTGGAAAAATAACATTTATTTATTTTATTATTTTTTCTGTGTGTTTGTGCAAAATTGTCAATTGCTGATCTTGCTGATAAACTTTTGTCGCAATCCATATGAGGGCATAATGAATAGTGGGTGTTATTCTAGGCCTGTGAACTGGTTGCTCTGTCTGATCTTCCTCTTTCAAATTATTATAAATTATTTTTTCCCTTTTCCTTATTCTGCTTGGTTGATTAATCTTCAACCAGATATTCCAACGTCAAAGGGTCTGGCCTTCCCAGCCTGACTCTCTCCAACCCCAGGCTCCTCTAGGAATCTCATGTAATTTATTTAAAATCAATTAGTTGTCTTTGTAACGGACCTCTTTTACTTGCTTTCCTCATTCTTGTTTTTGCTTTTTCAATTAAGTTAGCTGAAAAGTGCCCACATCACAGCAAGCAAAGGGGTTTAAGAAGTTCAATCTCTTTAAGGTGAGTGTCAGCAGAGGAAGAAAGAAACTGAAAATTGTTAACGAAGCCACTTGTGTTCAGATCGCAGTTTATAGAAGGGTTATCAAATGTTCATCTTTCCAGGCCCTAAAAACTTTCAAGACAAGGGACTTGAGGTTCACTTTCTTAGTGATGGAGTGGGAGTGACTTAGTTCCCAGTGGAAGAGGTCCCTACAGTGGTTTTCATGGGTGCCACCCAAGTGCAGGCCTCTCCTGGCCGTCAGGAGTGCATTGAAGAGTCCTTTCTTTCTCTTGCCTTGGCAGAAGTTGAAAGGAAGGGAGAAGGGTTGCAAAGAGAACCTGTGTTTAAATGCTGTCTGTTTATTCGTTCATTCGTGGGTGTTTATCAAACCCCTCCTTCTATTTGTCAGGCAGTATAAAAGAGACACCTTATTCTGCCTTTTGAGTTTGGAATTTATTGTATGTAGTTAACCATTCACTTTCCAAGATTGCTTTTCCAGATGGAAAAATATGTGCTCAGACCTGTGGAAGAACACTGGTCTACAGGTGTGTGGCTGTGTGTGGTTCTGATTATGTGTCATTTTCTTGATAATGGTCTAAGCAACTTCCTAGCCTGCTGCAAAACCCAGGATGGCGAACAAGTCGGTTAACACCTGTCATGGAAGTAGAAAAAGTTAACACAATCATATCTAATGTTGAATGTTAAAAATATTTTGTTTTTCCTCCCAGACTGTTATGTAAATAATTTAAAGCTGACACAGCTAGAGATGGTAGCATGAAGCCAAACTACTTTTAAGAATTAAGGCTTATGGATAAAGAAAAGGAAAACAGCTCTGTTGCTCTAGAGAAAAAGTAAACAAAGCAGAAACATGTTATAAAATGAAACATAACGTGGTGAAAGTAGTATTGTATGACTGCCCTCACGCCTTGCTCGGTCTCACTTTGCCTTTGCATGGGGCAACAATACAGACAGCTGATCTTGCTATTCTACCTGTTCTTCTCCAGCTTCTGTGGACTGCGAGTCACCTGGTGATCTTGGTAAATGCAGGAAACGCTTGGTTGCTTTCATAGTGCCACTGGGGTTTAGAGAGCCTTTAAAACAATCGTTTCTGTGAGCACTTGTCTTCGGTGTGCGTTTCTGAGTATCTAAGTGAAGTCAAGTCCTTTCCTCCTGTCCTGTGTGGCACTTCCACCTCCACACTTTCCATAGAGGAACCAGGGGGAAGCTGGGCTGTTCAGAAGTGGGCTCCATACCACCTGGATTGTGCCTTGTTCCTGTTCCAGAGCATCTGGGGTGCAGGGAAGAAATCTGAGGGAAATGCGCTTGAGAAAAGGTATCTGTGAGCGCTTGCTCTAGTGTTTGAAACTTTCTTCCATTCAGCAGCTGTGTAATCAACATCTCCCTGCCCCTGGGCTCCATCCTTTTTATACAGATCCTGAGGCCTCACCCACCATTAGAACAGGCCTGTGAAACAGCCCCCTTGGACCTATGGCACCCCAGCTTAAGATTAACTTTCATTCCATTTGGCCCAAGCTGCTGTCCACCAGCTCACCCCTAAATCAGTGCCTTAACTCTGTGCTGTCTGTCCCCTGCCTCCAAGGCTCCCTTTCTCCCCCACATCCAGTGGACACATGGCCTGCTGTCCCTCCCCTGGGCACTCTGTCCTGGCTGCCCTCCTTTCAACACTGCCTTCCTCAGTGTTCTTTGGGTCCTTCCCCTCCTCGGCCTCTGAACCTTTGGAGGAGGAAGTGGCCCACATTCTGTCCCTGGTCTTCCAGGGCATCCTCTCTCCACTGGGGCTTCTGAACAAACGTGCATGTCTGTCCCCAATCCAGACCTGTGCCTTGGGTGTCTTCCCTGTGTGGGCCCAGCCTCTTACCTTGCTCCTCTTCCTCCCTGGGATATTTTTGGGTGGCCAAATCATTGTCCTCAAAAGTGTGAGAGGTCCTCCCCTTCCAGGAGCCATCTGTGGTCCCATTCAAGGTCTGGGTGCTTTCTTTCTATTTATTCAGTGAATTGTTGTTCAATGCTCTGTTCTGGGTCTTTTTCTAGGTGCTGAGGGTATAGCAGAATCTCCCAAAGTTTACTTCCTGCCCTGCTTTGCCATTGTTTGCACATCATGATGCACTTGTTCCCCCCAGGCCAGAGCTGCCTCCCACCCAACTGGTCTTTAGCAGTGTTTATTCAAAGCAAATCCAGTCATGCCTATTTCTTTCCTTTTCTTCTCTCCCTTTTCTGCTGTGTCTTCTCTCCACCTCTCCCAGGAGCAAGACACAGGAAATAGCACTTCATAATTACAAGAGTAGATCAGATTGATCAAATTTTATCATCAGTTCTGTTCTCTACATAGAATTGTGTGTTTGGTTTGAATGTGATGCAAGGGGTAGGTTGAATGCTTCCTTTGTTTGATAGATGTGCTCAGCTGTGGCCAACAACAAAAGTTTCCTTTCTGCTGTGTCTTGTTAAGGGCTGGAAAACTCAGTTCTTTGAAAAGTCACTATGACAGAGGAATATTCTGCTTATTCTTAGATGGTGCCTATGCCTATGAATATCAAAGCATTTTATTGGGTAACAAATACAAGATTTGTAAATGTTTTTATCTTGTAATATTGTCATCCCTTTTTCCTGAAATAACAAAGTTTCCTAAAGCACAAGACCACAAAGTTGGACTATATCTTTCGTAGTTAGGGTTGCCAGATACAATACAGGGCATTCAGTAGAGTTTGCATTTCAGGTATGCAATTGACACAGGAGATGAAATATGGAAATATTATATCTCCCAACCTGTTAGATGTCTAATATGCCTAATTTGTGTTCTCTAAAATGGAGGAATGAATTCTAGGAACAACAGAGGTTAAGAGTAGGAAAATATTTATTGAAAGGATGGCTCCTGAGAGGTGGGAGGGACCCAAATGAGTAGCCGGGGACCCCACTTTACAGAAGTTTTATAGAGTAAAAACCACGAGTATAACATGAGTTACAGCTATGATTGACCAGTAAGGTTACAAGTGTAGTTGCTTAGGTAATAGTGATCCAATGGGGAAACAAGTCACGAAACAAATGTGCATGGAGAGAACAGAGACTTTTTCTAGGAGATAACAGGTCTAGAGGTCTTGGTGACCCACTTCGTTAGGCCGGTGCTTGTCTTCTGAGGAAGTACGCAGGCCTGCTCACTTCAGGTTTATCTTGAGGCCTAGTCTCCAACAGATGTGGCTCTGGCACAGTTGCGATGTATTTTACCTTTGTC
This sequence comes from Heterocephalus glaber, assembly GCF_000247695.1. The sequence continues at coordinate 220,933 of NW_004624805.1, forward strand.
CTGACTCTCTCAAGTCAGCCCTGTCTGACTGCCTATATTTCTACCTAACTTAGCTGCCTATAACACAGTGAATTAAAAAATATTGGTGCTGGGGATACATGCACTCTCTCAATGAGCTACACCCCCTAGTCCAAATAAAGTTTTAGTGTATGTCCCAAATATTGTACAAGATTGTTTTTACTGCACTAAAATATTATTTGTCATTTATCTGAAAGTCAAACATAACTTGGCGTCCCATATTTTATTCCCTAAATCTAGACACCGTGATCACTGGCTAAAGACAGTTGCTGGGATTTATGGTTTTTAGCTCCTGATTTTCAGTCACAGTGATGTTTCAGAGAGAGAACTCAGTGTACCTTTGCTATCTTAAGTCACAGCCGTAAATAGCTCCACCCTAAACTGGAGGAGCTTTGAGAAGAGGGTTCTGTCTTTCACTGCACCTATTTCAAGATGCAGATCTGATAATAATTGTTGTAAAGTTGCTCAGCAGGAGAGAGGAAATAATGGAGGCAACCCAGTCTTCATCCCTGAGGTTTCTTTCATATTCATAGAAATGAATGTTTTTGATGTGTAGATAAATCCAGTTGAGTTCAGCAATAATTTATTGACTTTTCCATTTGATTATGAGTGAGGGGAACACTGCCCAATTTCAGGACAGTCAGTCTTGGGAATAAACTCTTTCCCATTAGAGCTCTAGGCCAAGGACCTTGTAATTACCTGGGGAATATTGTACAGCAACACTCTCTGGACTCACCTGAGGCTCTGAGTCACTTGGTCAGGGGGACTGCATGCAGGTGGTTTTTCCACAGCACCCCAAGATTGTAGCATGCAGCCCAGCTGGGGGCCCTCTGAGTTGCAGTATTAAACATTCTTATTCTCTGAGTGACAGTGTGGGATGTGAATGGTAAGCGACAGAACCTTTGCTCAGGAATAAGCACATGGCAGGTTAAATTCCAGCCTTCTGGGTTCTTTCAGTAGTGGCCCAAATAATCAGCGGTCTGTGTGTGTGTGTGTGTGCTGGCCCCATGTTTAAAATTATCAATAAGTGCAGTTGGAGAGGTGAAAGTTGGCATACTAGAGTGCCTGAGCTGTGTGTTAAAATGTTATGGAAGATGTCCCTGCTTCCTTTCTGTTTGTCAGTAATCCTTTACACTGTGCAGTTCGTTGCTGTAATTTTGATAGTGTTAACCTGGGGAAGTGAAAATGATGATTGCGAAACTGAATGTAATTAAGTGTGAGGTACTGACTGGTACATGCCTCATGCTGTGATGCTTGTTAACTACACAAGTGATATCATCAGGCTGCTAATTAGACTCCCTTCTCATCCAGGTGCCACTAATAAGGTGAACAAATCTGTCCTGTTGCTGAGAGTCCTGAAGGTGACTCTGAAGATGGCATGACCTGTTTTGAGGATTTATAGCCCCAGGTTAAAGTGTCTCCAGGTGTCCTGAGGACCTCCTGCATCCCAGTCCTGGGTTGCTAAAGATGCAGATTCCTGGATCCGCCTACCCCAGATCTATTGGATCCGGCATCCACGATTAAGCCCTGGGATTATGATTCTGGGGCCAGGGGGTTGGTTTGAGTAGCACTGAGACAGTGGCTGCCTGCTGTGCCAGTCCTGTGTTTGCTCCCAGCCAAATGGCGGCCTTCATGAGCAGATGAGTCAGGGCCTCCCTTTCTGTGGGGCAGTGGGGTCCAACCTCTTCCCTCTCTTTGCACAGAGGTCTCTTCCCCTGTGATGGGATTGAGGGTACTATGGGAATCTTCAGAAGTTCTGTTTTCCTCTGCAGGATTATCTCCACCTCTGGGTACTAGCTGATAACTTGGGCCTGGCCCCAGTAGTGGGCCTGGACCAAGTAGTGGGATGGTTTCACTTTTCCCTCTTTGATACTGTCTTCCTGTTGCTTTGAAGGAAGATTTATTTTTTACCTTGAATAGAATGTTTCACATTAAACTAATAAGTACAGATAGTGTCTGACTTCACTGGTTTGACTTCAGATATTTTCAACTTTATTATAGTGCAAAAGCTATATACATTTAGTATATATCATACTTTGAATTTTGATCTTTTTCCAGGCTAGCAGTATGCAGAACAATACTCTGACAATGTAAGCTGATGTAAGCAGTGATGTTTGGTAGTTAGGTGTACTAAATGCATTTTCCACTTAGGACATTTTCACCTTGTGATGGGTTTGTCAGGACATGATCCCTTTGCAAATTAAGGAACATCTATAATTTCATATATCTTACCAGAAATTTTCATCTCATTATAGAGCTAAATATAGAATGACTGTTGCCAGCAATTGAAAAGAATATGAGGAAACTCTTACATAACTTTTTTTTTTGGTACTGGGAATCGAACTCAGGACCTCGTGCTGGCCAGGCAGGCACTGTGCCACTGAGCTAAAAACCTGGCCTAGTCTTACATTTTGAAAATTCATATTATAAAGTCTCTTTATACATTGCTTGTTTGGATTTTGTAGTGATTTAGATAGACAGTGGTCCTGAAAGTATATTCTACAGTGAATTATAACAGGATTTGTTAGACAAATTAGTAGCATAGACCAGAAGTTCTCAAATAAGACTTTTTGTAAGCTAAGGAGAAATGTTTTGATACCAAAAATGGAATATTTGGGGAACCTTCCCCAGTTTGTACTAAAAAATATCATAGCTTAAAACTTTTCCTCTGTTATGGTTTGCTATTCTATGCGGTTTGATTCTATTGGAAACTTTCATAAGATGAATTCTAACCAACCACAAACTGTAAACTTTTAAAAAGTTTGATATACCCAGGTATCAAGGCAAAGTTCACTATCACTTCCAGATATTCTTCCTTAAAGATCTACTGGGATAGAAAAGATTGTAAATGTAAAGGCATTAGCTTATCTATCTATCTATCTATCTATTTTATCTATTTGCAGTACTGGGGATTGAACCCAGGGCCTTTCCAATGAGCTACATTCCCTCTCCTTTTTAAATTTTTTTGAGACAAAGTCTTGCTGAATTGTCTAGGCTGGGCTTGAACTTAGTCCTCCTGCCTCAGCCCCTGAATTACATAGGCTTTATTTTTGAAGGTGTTTATGTACATTGAAAATGTTGATACAGTTATGAATTGGAATCCATCTGCCCTTTTTTATCTCACTCTTCCCTGTTATTGTAGGCTGTTCATCTCTGAGTGACACTGTCTCTCTTAACACCCTGTGTAGCCTTCATGTGTCGCCTGGTAAGAGCCCTCCTCGGCTCTCAGTCTCCAAATGTGCTCAGTATCAAGACTTGCAAAATCGTCTACCCTAAATTCATTGTCTAGACTAAAAACCCATTTACCAAACATACCCAAATGCACCCAAGGCTGCAGAGAGAAAGTAGAATGGGTCATGAGTCCTGGCCACCCCACAGTGAATAACTGTCCCATGTGTGTGGTTTGTTGGTTGTGGCATGGTGGGTTTGGCACTGACCATGAAGTTCTGTAGGACTTTATAATTTATTGAGGCAGAAATTTCAGTCCTGTGGTACATGAGATGGGTGTGTGAAAGAGGCTTCACCAGAGCAAGTGAGGCCTGCTGCTTTCCTGCACCTGCATCATGGGACCTCTGTCTTCTGTCACCTTTGCACAGACACTGTACATATTAACAAGCAACACCAAATCCCACATCCCATTTCCTACCACTTCACTCACTCTGGGCATCCGTAAATCCATATTGATACAAATAAATGACTGTATGAATGACAGAGGAAGAGACAGATCTCCTATACCAAAGTAACTACTGTTTCTACTGTACCCTCAGGAGGGAAGCATAACTCTCCACTGTCAGGTATGAGCCAGAGTCACTACACCCTTGTAAAAAGAACAATCCAGGAGGAAGACATAACAATCATAAATATATATGCACCAAATAGCAGTGCTCCCAACTATATATAACAAATGTTAACAGTCATGAAAAATCAAATAAGTTGTAATACAGTTGTAATGGACCACAATACCCAACTGTCACAAATAGACATGTAGAGTGTTCCACCCCAAACATAAGAATACATATTCTTCTCAGTTGCACATGGGATGTTTGAAAGGGAATCAATGCTCCCAACTTTATTCCTGGAAGCAAGCATTACCCCGATACCAAAACTAAAAAAGTCTCCAACCAAAAAAAGAGAACATCCAGGCCAATCTCCCTAATGAACATAGATGCAAAAATCCTCAATAAGATACTGGCAAATAGCATGCAGCAAATCATCAGAAAGATTATACACCATGACCAAGTAGCACTTATCCCAGGGATGCAGGAATGGTTTAACATACCTAAATCAATAAACGTAATACACTATATTAACAGAGTCGAGGACAAAAACCACATAATCATCTCAATTGATGTACAAAAAATGTTTGACAAGGTCCAACACCCATTCCTGATAAAAACGATACAGAAAGTTGGAATGGATGGTCTTTATCTCAATCTGATAAAAGCCATCTATGACACACCAACAGCCAACATCATACTAAATGGAGAAAAACTGAAAGCTTTCACTCTAAAATCAGCAACAAGTCAAGGATGTCCACTGTCACCACACTTAATTCCATATAGCTCTGGAAACATTAGCCAGAGCAATTAGACAAGAGAAAGAAATAAAAGGAATATTGATAGGAAGGAAAGAAGTTAAATTATCATTATTTGCAGTTGACATGACACTCTCCATAGAATACCCCAAAAGTTCCACCAAAAGACTTCTAGATTTAATAACCAAATTTAGTATTGTAGCTGGATACAAAGTCAACACTCAAAAATCAATAGCCTTCCTGTACACAAATAATGAACTCACTGAGAGAGAAATTAGGGAAATAACACCCTGTATACCCATCAACAGATGATTGGATAGAGAAAATGTGATATCTATATATAGTGGATGACTACTCTGCTATAAAGAATGACAGAATTGAGACATTTGTAGGAAAATGGGTGCACCTGGAAAATAGACTGTTGAGTGAAATAAACCAGACACACAAGGTTAAATATCATATGGTATCTCTCACTTGAGTCAGGCAAACTACAAAGAGAATAATAAAAGATGGATAGAAGAGGACAAAGGTTGAGGAGGGGAAGGAAAAATAAGTAGAATAAAGATTTGCCATGTACAGGAACCTAATAACTTCAATTGATATAAACACCATATGCCATAAAATGAGCTAAGATTAATAATATCAACAAGAATGAAAAATGGAATAGATGGAAATGGAAGGAGACTGAAAAAAGAGACACTATGGTACGTACATGTAACCACTCCTTAAGATGATTGTAAACTGATTAACTGCATGATAAAATACAAAATTTTAAAAAGAACTTAATCTCCTCCTTCACTTTTTTTGGGGGGAGTGGGCAAGTTGAACCTGACTACCACTGAACCACACAGAGAAAAGCTGTTATCAATAGACACACACTTGCTCCATTTTAATGGAAACAAACATAAAATACATTTGTAAACAAAGATAAAACATGATTGTGCAAGCCATTTACTCTTGTTGAGAAGTTAATCTAACACGGAGAACCTATTCTGGAGTTTAGCATGAATTTTAAAAGGCTGAAATCTCACATCAGCTACAAACAAGTTTCACCTTTTGTTTTCAGCTCTCTATATAACTGTTCAATAGAAACACATCTCCCCATAAAATGTTTACTTGTTATTTAAAATTTAATATTCTCTCTTGGCCCGCACTTTGTTTTCTTTCTATTTGAAAATTATGATGAGGACTCTAGTCTTGTGGGCTTTTATTTATATTTTAGAGAAACCTTATCTTTTTGCTCAGACTTACTGAAGTAATCAATTTTAAAGCAGCATTTTTAGTGTAAATTTATTAGTTCAGATTTATATTATTCTTTAAAGTTAAATTATTTTCTTAAAAGATAAATGAGAATTTTTTTTTTTTTTTGGTACCGGGGATTGAACTCTGGTCCTTGTGCTTGTGTAGCAGGCGGCGAA